>CM064582.1:25687915-26010937 GCA_032716605.1 Paralithodes platypus
TCACTATATTCACTCAGTTCACTATATTGCTTAGTTGTCTTCCAGAGTGTGTCTGCAACACCATCGGGGATCTACCCCCTTAAGCACTGTGTTTCTTGGTCGTTTTATCCCTTTAGGGACCTGTGCTTTTGTTAGGCGTACGGTACGCGGCGACGGGAAAAGTCGATTCGGACACAAGCGATTTTTTTATTTTTTTTTTTTGGATTAGCTCCATCTATGTTGGATGCGTGACGAGAACTGATGCTGCATGTTAGTTTGTGCTTGGTGGCGCTGCGGTAGCCCACGCATAACAAAAAAATCCGCCCGCGCGATTTTAAACCCTTTGATTTTGATTTTGCCTCATATGAAGCCTCCCGGACTACTAACCAAAATACGTTTTGCATCATATGAGTCCTCCCGGATCCCATGGGTTAATGCTTGTATTACTTTTTAAATCAACAATACTGGGAGAAAAGTATCTCATAAAATAAACCCAACAGTTAAAAGTAATATTCAAAACCAGAAGTGTCAATAAATCACGTAAATAAACATATAACAGAATTTGTTTTACATTTAATTATCTAAGTGGGACAACAGTCTGCCTAAAAAACAAAGCGGTCTCCAGTATATTTTGGGAGAAAGCTTGAATCTCGAGAGCTTGTAATTGTAAAGACAGACGATGAATTTTCACTCTTAGAATTATAATAACCCATTATCCATAGGGACACCCATATATAAACGGAAGATGGTGGTTATAAAAGCAAGGAGATACACCCACCCTCAAATCCTTACAATTACTGACTTGGTCGCTGAATATCCTACGGGCCTGGGAGTGCAATATGCTAGATAGCGCATGTAAATTAATTACTCATTATTATATAAAGAAATTGAAAACAAACATTACTCAGTTATTCAAACTACAACATAAATCAAATTTAGAGAGAATAAATAGGTTAATTTTGTCAGCAGGCCAATTATTGGGAATATCCAAAGACCTAGAATTAAAAATTAGGAAATGACCGGACTCCGAGTGTCAGTGGAGAGTTGCCAGCGGTAGCCAGATTTGGGAACTTTGGTCCGAGAGTTAAAAAAAATTGAGTCATGACTTCTTAGCGCGATTGTACAGTTTTCTCAGACTTTTTACTCGGAAGCCCGTACTTCTCGGAATGGCAATCTCATGGTCGGACAGTTCACTGTACATCTCGGCAAATATCCGAGTTGATCAGGTTTGCAGTGTTATAATTTACACCATTCACAAGATAACAGTGAATGCTACCTCTCTGCTTTACCCAATTTCACACATATGTACTTAGAATAATCATATAGCTCCTGAACTCCAACAGCAAACATACTCACCATTGAAAGCTGTTTAGTGAAGTAAATATTCCAGTTTGGGGTAATATCAGAAGTTTCAGGATATTTTAATAATTTACTGTTAATCATATTTCCGCAAATATATGGCCTAACCTTGGTTATATACAGTAAACTTCCGTTAATCCGAAGGGCAGCGGACCGGCCCTCGTTCGGATTAGTGGATTTTTCGGATTATCGGACTTTACCCCTATGAACCTGTGTATTAATGGGCTGACGAAAACATTGAGGCATTAGGCCACCCAAATGACACACACACATATCATATGTTCATGAAATCACTTCAAAAGTTTACCATTGTCATTGTAGCCTATTACCTACTTCAAAACATTCAGATTAATGGTCAAAGGAATCTGCTGATATAAACGTAAACACCATATGTCCGCATCGTCTACGACTCTACTAGCGAGTTTGTCTTGCTCTTGAAGATCAGATCAGATGTGGTTCGGGAAGTAATGCCTTAACAACGGCACTTCCCTGAGAGGTTCTTGTAATTTTCCTTTTGTGATTTTCCTTTTGTGACGTGCTCTGTTATATTATATGTATTGAAAGCACCCTTGTCTTGTTGTCTTGAAAGCACCCTTGGGACGTTCCGATCACTGAACTATAAATAGTAGCGTATCGGAAAGTCCAAAGGTGCGTTTTCAAGCTCAAGACTGAATGCGCTTGCAGAAAATGCGGTGCAAGCCAGTAGCGCATCGGAGCGTCCCAAGGATGCGTTCAAGAGCAAAACAAACTCTCTAGCAGACGATGTGGTGTTTACGTTTATATCAGTAGCTTCCTTTGACCATTAATCTGAATGTTTTGAAGTAGGTAATAGGCTACAATGACAATGGTAAACTTTTAAAGTGAATTCATGAACATATGATATGTGTGTGCTCCATTATGTGTCATTTGAGTGGACTAATGCCTCAAAAAGGGGACTTTGGGACTTCTTGAAATTCGGACCATCGGGTGAATTCGGATTTGGCCTCAAATTGAAAAATTCGGACTATTGGGAGATTCGAATCATCGGTCGTCGGATTAAAGGACTTTTACTGTACTATCAGGAGACAGAACTTACTGCTATCTTGCGATAGGTGAAAACTAACTAGAGCTCTCTACAATAAGTGGCTCAGTTTTTATGGTGTAAATACGAGATAATAACACATTCGTGAGAGCCGCCATTTTCACAGAATACATCAAGACTGACTGTACAGTATCTTGAATCTTGTGACCTAACTGTTACTCATATACCCACAAATAAATGGCTCAATCTAGGTTTTAAAATAATATCAGGAGACAACACTTGCTGTTATCTTGCGATAAATGAAAAGTAGAACTTTACACCAAGTGGTTCAGTTTTAATGTTGAAAAGTACCAGGCACAAGATTAGTCATTTGTCTTCTTCTCAAGAAATGGGGTCGTCCCCAGCTGTTCTGACCAAATACAGCCCCTGAAGTCATGTTGTTTTCAAGAAATGGGGTTGTCCCCAGCTGTTCTGACCAAATACACTTTAGTTACGATAAGACCTCTTTAAAGTACACAGCCTCTGAAGTCATGTTGTACAGTCGCAATCCCTAAAAAGCAAGCCCCCCTCGACTCAAGAATTATTGGTATCCCGGATCTTTCTGGATGACGGGTAAACGTGGCAACACACAAACAAACACACTCCACTCCGATTTAGCACAGGTGTTTGGAACAGCAAAATGAACCCTTGATGGTTTTGATGTATCAACGTTAGTTTTTGCTTTCCATTGCAATCAGTTCTTTAAAGGTCAGACAAATTAAATATTGTACAATTATTTGCGTGTACACAATACTGTAATTCGCAAATAAATATTTCATACGGCTTTATTTAGCTTGAAACAAAATAAATTCGAAAGAATTCAACCAAATTCCTCAAAGTGTCTGAAGCCTACAAGTTCAAAATAGAATGAACTGTTTAACCTAAGAAGTGCGCATGGGGGTAATTAGAAACGTCCCCCTGTGCGGACGTATTTGAGGTGTTTCCATCACTAAAATATTCATTTTACCATAAATAAGCATTAATACTTATCCATACGCGCCTATTATGGGTTGATTATAAAGGTATTAACCTGAAACAACAATAAAACGAGTGAAAACAGCGTTTGGATGGTCAAAATCGGAGATATAGGCCGCGAGTTATAGAATGTATGGGTGAGGCAACCTGTTTTCCCGCCAATTTCCCCCAAGGCCACTGAGACACAGTCGATCGATACTCTCTCTCTCTCTCTTGCACTCGCTTTCTATCAGTGATGACAACCGTCAACGCCCTGCTTGCAACTCGCTAATGTTAGCACGAAAATATACCTCAGAATAAGGAATAACAGGAAAAATAGGTGGTAACTGAAGGAGAGGAGGAAAGTGGGGAAGGAGGGGAGGTAGAGGACTGAGATTTTGCATGGACCAAAGGCCAAAAAATAAAAAAAAAATAAAAAAATAAAAAAAATATGTTTTTTCGATGTTTTAAGTTGATTTTTGTTTTCTCTGACTCTTAAGAGTCTTCCCGCAGTCCGCCAGGGGAACTCTTAAGAGTCTCCCCGCAGTTCCCGGGTTAAGGAATACTATGTATAGTAACAAGTTATCATGAAGCCGATTGCATCACATTAGTCATTACATTACTTTTATCTAGCATTTGAACATGCTGTAATTACGGGGTGAATATAATGCCCTTGAAAATAATTCCGAAACTTTTAATAAGTAAATAAGATAATTGGATAACATCAGCGTTTAGTTTTTTCTTCATTGGATCTACTTCATTCTGCCACGAACTCTGTATTCATAAGTCAACAGTATCGCAAAAATAGTGGATTATTGAATCATGAAGATCTAAATATGAGCTTGATAAAAATATTAAAGTAACAAGATTAAATGTAACAATATTATTTGGTGAAATAATATATTTTATATGGAATATTTTTACTATTATTCAACAACTTCTAGTATCATTTTTGTTTTCTCTCTCTCGGCTACCTATCTGAATTGGCTTGGTTCTCCACTTCTACCAACATAGATTTGTGTCGAGTTTTGTGATTATTTGGTTGATGATTTCCAAGTTAGTTCATATTTAGTATAAGCTTTTATGTATAGTGAAAGTTTGTCAGAAACAATTTTGCTATTCCTAGAGCTGAAAACTTAAGATCATACATTTTACCCAGAGATATGGTGGTGTGCCTGAACAGAGTGAGCTGTGCATTTTACCGGTCAGATTAGGAAGGTAAAGTCTTTGTAGAGAATCATGGTAATCTCTACCTAGTGTCCACAGGGCAATAGAAGCTAAAATAATTTCAATTTAGGGAAAAGGGGAGTTGGGGAGAGAGTAGTTTAGCAGGACACACATGAATATCGACTGTATATATTACCATCAATAGAGAGGAATATACTGTAGTATGAAGTTGAAAAACGGTTGCTAGTTCTAAATGTCATCAATAATGTTTGGCTACTAAAGTTGCTTCAATGCAGTGAATATAAGTAATTGTTTTATCTATTGATTCACAGACATATACGGTAATAACTTCACGATCGTAACACATTTCTTATAATCTGCAATGTTTTTAATGACTACTCCTAATCAATTAGAACCATTATCAATATTCCTCATTTGGGTCAGTAGGCCTGGGGCCGGATAACCAAAACTATTTAGGACATCCTATCTCGTCCTATCTCACTTAGGAAGCCCTAACTGCTCCAGTACGCTTAAGACGGCATACTCAGAAGCTGTGGCTAGCCATTTTGTGAAAAGTTAGGATGTCCTGACTTAGGGTAGGTCGGGGGCTACTCTAACTCGACTTAGGACACGCAACAGCGGATTTTTTTTTTATAGTGGGAGCCGTTATTTAGGGTATACCTCCAAACATTGGCCGAGCCTCGGTGTGAATTAAATATGGCTGACCTCAAAGCGACTCTAACCTATTTTAATCGTCATTTAAGGAGGCTAAGGAAATAACTGGTGTAATTAATGGTTACAGCGTGACATTTTGTAATGGAACTAGTAGTCTTATACTGTTTTGGTCGCTTTTTAAGGCTTGAGAGAATGTATGCAAACAGACAAATAAAAGGATACTCTCCATTACTTGATTAACCCTTTCAATAATGGAATTACTTGTGTGATATGTACGCAATATACTGGATTTAGGGGCTCATGACCTTTTTGAAGTAGCATAGGCTATTGGTAACTTCACACACTGGGGTTTTAGCTAAGCGGATAAGGTGAAAATTGTGCACTTTTTAACTAAAGCATCATACTTTCTACATTCATAGTAAGTCCCAATAGGAACATTTTAAAGGGTGGAGGGAATCTGTATCTTCATGCTGGTGCCTTTCAATTAATTCCCATTAGAATTCTGAATCACTGATTTTTGCCCCACACTGTATACCGTGATAGAGATGTCAAACTAGTCTCAAATGACTTGTCTGGACAAGGGAAACAAATGATATTCAGACAGTGTATGGCTAATGTTGACCGTTTGACTTGTAAAGTCTCTTGTAGTTTATCATCATGCCACAAATCAGTAAGAAATGTTGCCAATTGTCCCTAATGTGTTAAACTACAGGATCCAGTATAAGTCAAATGGTCAACATTAGCCAAACATTGTCTAAATATAAGTTGTTTCCCTTGTCCAGACGAGTCATTTGAGACTAGTTTGACATCTCTATCACGGTATACAGTGTGGGGCAAAGATCAGTGTTTCAGAATTCTAATGGGAATTAATTGAAAAGGGGCTGCCACAGGCACCAGCATGAAGATACAGATTCCCTCCACCCTTTAAAATGTTCCCATTGGGTCCTAGTACAGTAAACCCCCGCTCTTTCGGACTTCAATCTTTCGGAATTCTCAGACTTTCGGACTAGTATTTCAATTCGGACTCATGGTTCAGCCTTTCGCATTTGTCTGAAAGGCTGAGAAACTACCTCCGTCCTTTTTTGGACTACTTGATTTTCCGAGTGACCGAAATCGTCGAAATACGATAATTTAATCTATCTATCTATCTATCTATTGCCTGACGCCGTGATCCCCGAAGGGGTGGCCACGAACGAACCGCCCCCATGCACCTCTGTCCCCAGTCAGTCGACGCCCCTCCTCCCAACCAGTACCACCTTCGTTCATGTACTTCCTCACTCCATCCTTCCACCTCTCATTCG
This sequence comes from Paralithodes platypus, assembly GCA_032716605.1. Lineage (NCBI taxonomy): Eukaryota > Metazoa > Arthropoda > Malacostraca > Decapoda > Lithodidae > Paralithodes > Paralithodes platypus. The sequence goes on from CM064582.1 coordinate 25,694,411, forward strand.
GTTTATTATAATTTAATCATAAGTACTATATAATATTATCTCTTATATACTTACCTTAATTCTTTATAATATTTCATAATAAACTTATGTAACACGAATTATAAGTTCAAATGAAAAATCAGTGTACCGGCGGTACCATTACCGAAACACGTGTGTGTGTGTATTTACCTATTTGTATTTACCTATTTGTAGTATACAGGAGTTGAGCTTTTTAGGCTCGTATTGTCCCGCTTCCTGAGTTACAATTATCTAACTTTGCCTTAAAAATATGAATGGTTTTGGCACACACCACTTCCTCTTCCAACTGATTCCACTTACTTATACTTCTGTAAGGGAAACTATACTTTCTCACATCTCCTTTACATCTTCCTTTCATTAGTTTATATCTATGCCCCCTAGTTCTACCATTATCTTTCACAATATAACCCTTCTTGTCCACCTTTTCGAGTCCTCTCACACATTTGTACATCATAATCATATCGCCTCTCTCCCTCCTATCCATTAGAGATGGTAAATCTAATTTCTTTAATCTCTCCTCATATGGTAATTCTCTCAGTTCTGGTATCATCCTAGTTGCAGCTCTCTGAACCTTCTCCAGCTTCTTTATATGCTTTTTTAGATGTGGTGCCCACACCACTGCCGCATACTCCAGTCTTGGTCTCACCAATGTTTTTATTATTTTCTCCAGCATCTCCTCGTTTATATAGTTAAAGGCTATTTTTATTCTGTTTAGCAGTCCATATGTTTCTCCCACTATCTTATTAATATGATTCTCAGGTGAAAGATCACTCCTAACAGTTATCCCTAAGTCCTTTTCTTTCTCTGATGGGTTAATAGTGTTTTCTCCTAACTTATATTCCGTATGAGGCCTTCTTTTACTTACTCCCATTTCCACTACATGACATTTATTTGTGTTAAATTCCATTTTCCACTTCTTGCTCCATTGATCTATCCTATCCAAATCCCTCTGTAATTCCCTACCACTGTTTTCATCTTCTATACGCTTCATGATCTTGGCATCATCTGCAAACATATTCATATATGCATTTATATCCTTTGGCATGTCGTTAATGTATATTAGAAACATTATGGGAGCCAGCACCGCTCCCTGCGGAACTCCACTTGTGACATCTTTCCACGTAGAAAATTTATCTCTGATAGTAGTCCTCATCTGTCTCCCTGAAAGATAGTCCTCCATCCAATTTAACAAACTACCCTGAATCCCTCCATACTCTTTTAATTTCCACTTCAGCCTGCTATGCGATACTCTGTCAAAAGCTTTCTTCATGTCAATATATACGCAATCCACCCATCCATCTCTCTCTTGTAATATGTCAACCACTGTGTCATAAAAACTGAGTAGATTTGTAACACATGAGGTACCCTCCCTGAATCCAAATTGCCTGTTAGATAGTAGATTATTCTTTTCCAAGTAAATCATCCATCTTTTCTTAATTATTTTCTCACAGATTTTGCACACTATACTAGTAAGTGACACAGGTCGATAATTCAATGGATGTTCCCTGTTCCCACCTTTATAAATCGGTACAATGTTGGCTCTCTTCCAGTCCATTGGTAATTTTCCCACTTCCAGAGAGTATTTCATTATCTCATATAAGGGTTTCACTAGTTCGTCAGCACATTCTTTCAAAATCCATCCCGCTACATTGTCAGGTCCCACTGCTTTTTTCACATCTAGTCCTTTCATTATTTCTACTAGCTCCTCTGGGAGAAAATTAATCTCTCCCAGTTTATCACCAATTTCACCTACCGGTACTTCTTCAAAGTTATCATCTTTAGTATATACTGAGTGTAGTGTATTGTTCATAATTTCACACATATTCTGGTCGTCATCATAAGTGGTCCCCTCAACCTTCAACCTGACTATTCTATCCCTTACCTTCATTTTACTATTTATAAACCTATAGAACAGCTTAGGATCACTCTTACATTTTTTCACAATGTTCTTCTCATATTCTCTGGCTTCTTGTCTCCTGATTGCAGCATATACATTTCTTAATCTCTTGTATCTGTTCCAAGTTTCTCTATTACACCTTTTTCTAGCTGCCTTCCATGCTTGGTCTCTCTTTTCCTTGGCTTTCCTACATTTTTCATTAAACCAATCCTTTTCCTTCGCTGACCTATTACCTTGTTTAGGGACATATTTATTAACTCCTTCTTCATATATTGTTTTAAATACTCCATACTTCTCGTCTACACTATTTCTCTGATGTATTTCACTCCAGTCAACATCTCTAAAGTATTGTCTCAGTGATTGGTAGTCTCCTTTTGCATAGTCAAACCTAGTTTCCTTGTGCTCCTCCCTCTCCTCCATATTGGAATAACCCAATAGGATTTCTATATCCATTACAACGTGATCGCTCTTGCCTAAAGGTGGTAAGTATTTTATATCAGAAATTACATCTGGGTCTCTAGTAAACATTAGGTCCAATCTGGATGCTTCATCATTTCCCCTTCTTCTTGTATTTTCCTTTATATTTTGCACTAATAAATTTTCTGTTACCATATCCAGTAGCCTATACCCCCACGAGTTCACGTTGCTACCAGCTTCTCTCTGCTCCCAATCCACCTCTTTACAGTTGAAGTCCCCTACTATAATTAATTCATTGGTTCTACGAGTTAATTTTTCAATACAAATAATCATCTCATCTTTGATAAATTTGTATTCCTCCTCTTCCCAAGCCCCTGTGTAGGGCGGCATGTAGGCCACTACAATATCCGCCTTTTGATTGTCATCATCTGTCAATTCTACTGCTAATATTTCCGCTTTACTATTATTCAGATCAATCATTCTTGTTTTCAATTTATTATGTGTAAGAATTAGCACCCCTCCCCCCATCTTGTCTTCTCTATCCCTTCTCCAGATATTATAGTTGTTCCATCCCATTCCCTCCAAACTTATCCCTTTATTTAGTTTAGTTTCACATAGACACAATATTAAGGGCTCTTCCTGTCTGATGTAATCATTTATTTCTAATTTCTTTGATAGCAGCCCATCCACATTGCTATAGACCATCTTGCACTTGTTGCTTTTACCATTATGATTGATATTCCCTGTCTTTATCCTACTATTTCCCCTTCCTGTTGCACCTCTCCCTCCAATCCTTCTTCCTGTACCACCACTTCTTTTCTCCCCCCCTCCGCCCCTATCCTCTCCCCCTTCTTCAGGTGCCACTTCCTTACTTTCCCATCCATGTTTCTGTAGAAAAAAAAGCCCTTCTCCACTTCTGATCTATTATCGTTCTTTTCTTTGACTTCTCTATTTATTTCTCTAAATTTTTCCCTCTCTTCCGCATTTAAATCTTTCCTTAGTTTAACATTTCTGTATTCCCCCTCCTGACTTAACTTCCAGCTGGATCTGAGTACCTCCTCTGCTACTTTGGTTGACTTAAATCTAATCTTCATTGGCCTCATTTCTCCTTTCTTGTATTTCCCTAGTCTCCAACAATCCTCTACCTCTCTCTTCCATCCCTCCTTATCTTGTCTATCTATCACATCAATCATCTTCTCAACTTTCTTCATCTCCACACCCTTTCTCGTATTTCTATCTAATATTTCCCCTTCTACATCTCCAAACATAATTACACATCTCTTCTTATCAATAATATCACTGACCTGTTTCTCATTTTGTCTGATGGCATTAACTACCCTCTTGTTCAGGTTCTCCTCCTGCTGTCCCTTTTGCTCCTCAATAATTGCTTTTAGTTGTACCTCTGCTTCACCCACTCGATCACCCCAGACATTTTTCATTTGAGATACCTCTTCCTCCATTTTTTGTGTCCTGTCCTGATTTGTTTCCACTCCTTGTTTTAGCCTAGCATTCTCCTCCCTCAATTCACGAATCTCTCTCTCAGCCCTCTCCCTATACCCATCATCTATCTCTTTCACTCTCTCATTTAAATGTTCTTTGTATTCCTTAATCTGTTCTTTTAAAGCCACATTCTCAGATACCAATTCGTTGACCCTAGCAGTTAGATCATTTAAACCCTCCCCCGGGACACAGCTCTCTTCCACTACAGTCCCAATGGTCTTCCTCCACCCCTCCATTTCCTTTCTCCACTTTATCAGCCCCATCAGATTCCTGTTCAGGAAGATGATCTGGTCCTCCTTACCTTCAGGAAAGCCTGAATAATCCCCTTCCTCGTCATAAAAACATTCCCCACTCATATCCGTGGCTTCGATGTCAGCCATTGTTGTTGTCATGTGACGTCACCAGCCTTACCAGCTGATTTCTCAAAACAAACTCTCTAAGTTTCGTTTAAACATTCATATTTTTAAATAGCTTTGACTGAACACTTTCCTGTAATAATATTATTAGCGGGACAATACACAATAATTTCCTGTATACCCCACTTTAGGCAAGTCAGATGGTAGTTTGAGGAGCGCCAGCCAACGACGTCCGCTCCCACTCGTCTCTCGTGTGTGTGTGTGTGTGTGTGTGTGTGTGTGTGTGTGTGTGTGTGTTATATAGGTTTGACTCCTGCAAGGAGATAAAGAAAACCTAATATTTAGTAGTGGCCCCGTAATCATTGACGATTATGCCTATTACATAAGGCCTCCTCTTCAAACACTCATTTACCGTAGTTTGAATCTACCGCGCAGAGCATAAAAAATTGAGGAGCCTTCATCATGAGCGCACGCAACCTCACTCATGGTTCTGTCATTATGAAATTGGGTTCTCACTACGAAAAAACTTCGTAACAAATAAAAAAGAAAAAGAAAATAAGAATAACTATTCATAAGCTTTCCATATACTCGTGGATGTACTTGTGTGGATATTTGACCAAACGTTGACTTCAGGCATCATTCTTCCTTCACTGACATATCAAGTAAACCAAAATCCTTAATACATCAACAAATGGGAAGGGGATGGTCGGGAGGGCCCCAGTCGTCAATGATTACGGGGCCACTACTAAATATTAGGTTTTCTTTATCTCCTTGCAGGAGTCAAACCTATAATTTATTAGTGGCCCCTCCATCATTGACGATTATGCCTGATATCTAAGACTGGAGGGGGACATTCGTAATCATATCATAACTCTAGCAAAGGCAGATAATCAAACAACCACATAGTATTCTTACTTTGTAAAAAATATATATATTTGGCGCATAAACCTTATACAGCACATATATACAAAAAGGGGTACAAGCAGGAGCGTGCTTCAAAGAAGCCTGCTTGATAAAAAAGGTTAACTCTGAGACTCTGAACAGATCCGCCAGTTAACAAGGCACCCCACTTAAATTAAGTGGTGAATAAATAAAAACTTATTAGTTTACATGTGCACATATAAACCCCATAAAACTAGTGGATATATTTCGAAAAATATATCCCAACTTAAAATTAGATTGCTTCACAGCCAAAAACTACTGACAACACAACTGTTGTTTGTAGAGTACTACAATTGTACTAGCACAATTTCCTGTAATGAATACTACAGATAAATTTTCATATCACAACACCCATAAACAGTATCACAGCTCGTATGTTTTGTACACATATACCGGCGGGGTCTAGGATGTCCTATGTTACACTGACTGCACCCCCCCCCCCCTTTTCCTGAAACTAACAAGAAGTGACTTAGGGGACCACCTAGACCCTCTGCCTTAAAGCTATACATGGCAAGGAAGGTTTGTCTAGAGCTACTGAAAGGTATCGAGTCAAAAACGTATGATTAGAGGCCCACAAATGTGTGGACGTAATGTCTTTAACAGAAAAATTCTTAAGGAAACGTAAAGAGGCTGCCCACTTGCGTAAATCGTGGGCCCTACCCACAACGCCGGGATTACAGTGGTGCACTAACTTTCGCTACATCTCGATTCGCGGATCGCACTTTCGCGGCAGTGTCTAAATATCCCGCCGATTTGAGTTTGGCGGTAAAAACTCGCATTTTCGCGCCCGAGCTTCGAAATTGAAGGCCTATTCAGCCACAAGCAAGAGGATTCGTAGAGGAAATATAAATGTTTGTGTCGAAACACGACCCAATACCAGTATATAGTCACCCAATGACTATAACTAATCAATACACATACTTACAAATACTCAATAAAATTATTTGTACTTACAAATAGGCCTACTCATGTTGAACGTACCTAGCCTAGTCACCCAATGACCCAGAATTGCTAAACCAATTAAAACTGGAATTGGTACACTTACTTACAGATATTCAATACTTTAATGAGTCTATAATGCTGATTAGCAAAGCATTATAATAGGTTACAATGCTTAGACATAAGGTTATAAGGTTAACCTGTGCCACCGCCATAGGCACCATTTGCAAATGCACTGTTTTGGGTTCAAGCGGCGCCATGATGCCATCTAGTGGCCTTAACTGAAACTGATGTCTTGATCCAAATTATAGGCGCATTTTTGCTTGAGTTTTGGCTCGAGCCAAAATGCACCTCATAGCATCATATACGGTTGGAGCATCAGTATCGTACCGTAACGCTAAGTTCGCTAACTGAACTCTACCAAAACATTGCATAGGCCTATGGCGGTGGTTCAGAAGAAGTATAAGAACTGTAATTAATTATTATGCCTTGCTAATCAGCACTATAGACTCATTAAAATATTGAGTACCTGTAAGTAAGTGTACCAATTCCAGTTTTCGTTGGTGTATAGCAATTCTTTGTCATTGGTTGCCTAGGTTTGTTCAACTTGGGAGTGAGTTTTCGTACATGCCCGGTCCCTATTAAATTAATTCCTATTACCTCAATGCCCCAACTTTCGCTAATTGCACTTTCGCGCCACTTTCGGCGGTCCCTATTGGCCGCGAAAGTTGGTGCACCACTGTACTCTCTTTAACCTTCTGTTCCCGGAAGGGCTCTTGAACGCCCATAAAAAAGCATACACGAGCTACCCGGAAGGGCTCTTTAACGCCCAGTGGTTGAAAGCCTGTGAGCTTCTTGTGCGAGGCGTCGGTCCGACGCATGTAAACAACAGCCGGCTGGACCGACGCCCCGCATCTCCGGCCACAAGAAGGAGAGCGTCGCTTGTTCGTGTGTGCCTGTATGTTGTTGTTAAGTATCGAAAAGTAGTGTAAAGTGGCTGTTTTGGCCATAAAGTTATCTCCAATGAAATCATCCTCACAAATCAACCACTTGACTTACAGAGCTCTACTTAACACCATTCTACAGGTAAATAACACAGCTACGCTTGGGGATGCGTGGGAATGCGGGAAGCAGTCAGATTAACAAATATACGGCAGCCTAGCCTAGACGTTTTTCGGCCAAAACACCCGGGTTTCGGGGAATATTTATGTAATGCGTAGCCGGGGCTGGAGGGTTAATGACTTCGACCAAGAGAGAAGCTATTTTACGTTTCATTAAGCGTTTGCCCGTACTAGCTACCCATAAAGCACCCTGTTGATGCAGAGGTGCCACCCTCAAATATTTGGTTAGAGCTTGCACTGGACATAAATTATGATGCACTTTTCAACGCCGGCACTGTGAACTCCGAAAACACGTGTTCACTGTGCTCATTTTTGGCGATGAACCCTGGGGAAGGTGCAATGTGAATACACTCATTGAGCCTACCAAACCGAATGCAATTAGGTGTGTTGCTCATCGCCACCAGCTCAGACATCCTGTTTCCGGTAGCCAAAGCCATAAGGAATACTGCCCTTTTTAAAAGTAAGTCAAAATCTGCAGTATTTTGGTACCGGCGAGAATGAAGTAAAGACAATGCCTTTTCCAGAGACCAGAGACCAGGTAGGCATGAGCTGACGGGGAGGTGGGCGGAGTTTAAAACACGCTCTCATGAAACCTGTTTCCTCCGCTAGTGGTATGGTTAGACCGGTCAGGTCAAAGAATGGTATCCTAATCGCTGTTAAGTGATTTTTTAACGTTACTACAGATAAACGTTTCTGCTCGAACAGATAGTTTAAATAATTAAAAAACCAACGCCACCGGAGGTAAGGTTTGTTCTGTTCTAAGAATCCAAGAAGTAAAGGATTGCCAGTGCGATTGATACTGTCTCTTCGTAGATTGGGTATATTGATTCATGAATTTATTAGTCACGTTTCGACCATACGGTGCTAGCCACTTGGCCTCCTGAATGTCCATAATGCAAAAGTCAGCGAGGTCTCTAGGTTGCCAATCGTGTCTAAGTGGAAATACCCGACCGGGAGCGACACCGGGTTCGGGCACCACATTTTCAATTGCTGGTACCACAACTGCGCCGGCCACAGGGGCGCGATTAACGAGACTACGCCCCGATAATCCTGTAGTTTGTTCACTACGTGGCACATTAGAGACGCGTCTGGTGGTGGAAACATAAACGGAACTCCACCTGTTCCAGGCCGTCACCAGTGCGTCAGGTCCTCCCGCCGGCGTTATCGTCCGGCGGGTGAGGTACAGTGGGAGTTTGTGAGTCTCCTCGGACGCAAAAAGATCCACTTGTGGACGGTAAGGCTCCGCAATCATTTGGTCGAAAATGGTTTGCTTGAGCGCCCATTCTACTGTTGTGCTCTGCCCAGACGTTTGCTACGCCTGGGAGATAAGATGCGTGAAGATGAGTGTTCAGCTTGTTGGCTAGAATAAAAATCTTTTCTGACACGTTTAGCAACTTCCGAGATCTCGTTGACCCTTGTTTCTGAATACAGTGAACTGCGTTCAGATTGTCCATTCTGAAGGCCACCGACTTGCCCCGTAAAGTAGAGCCGTGAGCCTGAAGGAAATACAAGGGGACTAGTAACTCTTTGACATTGATGTGGGAGATTTCTGAATGGGACCAAAGCCCTTGACCCTGATGCCCTTGGTTTGACTGAAAGCCCCAACCTATCGTCCCTGATGCATCCGTGTCCACCCATACCGTCGGCGGAGGAGAGGTCCATGACATGACCGAGTGCAATGTTTCCCTCTTCGCCCAGACCGCTAGTAAGCTGTGGATTAATTTTGGAATGGGCCATAATGTTTCCGCCGGCAATAGTGGAAAAAATGTGTTGCCTTCCAATATTAAACGTTTGACTTTCAACCGGCCCAACTTTACAGTTAGTTGAATCCAGTTGAGAGAGCCGACCAGAGATTCCCAGACTCTCCGTGTCGTAGTCAGACTGTGAAGAAACAGAAACAGTTTCCTGCGAAACCTGTTCCGATTGTCCACACTCTGACTCAGAGTGAGATCGGTTGTGTCCCAGACCAACCCTATCCACTGGACCACTCTTGAGGGAACAAGGTTTGACTTTACCGGGTTTACCTTGAATCCTAGAGATTTGACATGATTTAATGTTATGTTGACATGATTGATGCATAACTGTTCCGTCTCCGCCACCACCAGTCAGTCGTTCAGATACCACAAAATCCTGATCCCTTGTTCTAACAAGGGCATCAGGGCTTGCCGGACTAATTTTGTGAATAAGCGAGGTGCTAGGTTCAACCCAAACGGCATCCTCTGAAAGACATAAGTCTGATGCATTATTCGTAAGGCTAGAAACCGTTGAAATCTTTTGTTTACCGGGACGTGCCAATACGCGTCTGTCAGGTCTAAAGAACACATCCACCCTTCCGGCGGAAGTGTTAGCCGGATTTGATTCACTGTCAGCATCCTGAAGGAGACGTTGTGAATGTGAAGGATCAGATAAGACAGGTCTACGACCGGCCTCATCCGAACACTGTCCCTTTTGGGCACTAGAAAAAGTTTGGACGTAAATACTGGGTAATTTTGAGGGACTGGGATGATAACATTCTTGGCGATCATCTCTTGGACCAGTGACTCCACCTCTAAAGAAACAAAATTTGCCTTTGTCGGCTGACGTAAGCGAGGTCGCCGGAGCCACTGCCAGGTGATGCCTTTGCGTGCCACCATCCTCGCCCATGTGTTTACTGGCCATGCGCGATGACACGCCCGGAATGACCCAGTTAGCAGACAAGGGTTCGCCGGCTGGACTACCCTCTGATCCACCCGCCGTAAGACTGGCCCTGGGAGTGAGAGAGGCCCTAGTTTTTTGGTGGTGGTGGTGGTGTATGTTTGGATGACTGGCCGGGTTTGGCCGGAGATGGGCCCTGGCTCGGTCTGTGATACTTCTGACTTTTGTGGTTACCTGAAAACTTTCCTTGCTTGTATCTGTACTGACCCTGACCTTGGGTGGAAGATGACTTAGACAGATGAAAGGGCTTTGCCCCACCCGGTTGAGCTTTTGTGACTGGTTTGGGCTTGGGAAAATTGAAAGCAGGGTTCTTAGAAGGGGTGGGACTGTGTTTAAAAGCCTGAGCCATGTTGAACACAGTTCTCCACACATCTGGGGACATTAAAGAAGCAGTTAGAACCGGGGACATTACCACTTGGTTCGCAATTCTATCCGAAAGTTTCTTCACGAGAGACATCCGAAGATCTTGTCTTGCCCGCACCGCCTCTAGCAAGGCTGTACGGATATCTCCTAGCGACTGAATAGACGTCTGGAGTAGCAAGCGTCTAGATAGTTCGATCGCTTTTCTGACCTCCGCGTCCGCGATGGCCTGAGCAGATCTGAGCATTGACTTTGCCACCTGTTGTGTGACAATATACTGGGAAAAGAGTCGATACGCCTTCCACGTAGCCTAAACTCCCGGTCTAGGTGAGCCGTGGAAGGTGTCGAAAAGGGATCTTTAAGCTCGCATAGGTTAATTTTAGGGGCAGCTAAAAAAGTAAACAGAGCAGAGGGAACTCCGCCGGCAGAGAATACTGGCAGAGAGAACCAAGAATGGCTGTCTTGTGGAATCTGGTGTGAAGCTTTAGATGTGAAAGTAGTCGCAAAGTTCTGAGCCTCCACTTCCCAATCCACCTAAGGTCCCGAACCCAACTGTCCCACCTTCAAAACTGGATTTGCGGCTGAGTCCGTGAACGTCTTTAAATCTAACTCTGGTGTTAGAGCTGACAGTGCTTTTATATCATTGAAACCGTCATGCTTAGTCCAGTCTGAAAACAGTTTTGAAGCTGACGCAGGGGGTAGGGCAGGTGTAGAAGTATACACAAAATAATCATGGTGATAATAGTTAGGAATGGCCTTAACATTAACATCAAGTACATTTCCCAGAATATCCAAAGCAAGTAACTTTCTAGATTTATTCCCTTGGATTACCCACTCACGTGGCACCGGAAGCTCCCCTGACATAGTGGACTGTGCTACCTCTCTGGCTTTGCTGGGGACATAGTTACCCATGACTCATCTGGCCTGTATAAAAGAGGCATAACACCCTTTCTAACCGGCGCCTTATCTAAAGGGGGAGGATTTACGTCCGCTACTACTCTCACCCTGGAAGTAGTCAGCGCTGCCGAAGGTGGCCTAGTAATCATAGTAGGTGATACAGGGGGAGGGTGCGGAATTTGTGTCAAAGCAAAAGAAGTAGCCAGAGGTCGGACCACCGCTGATGTCGTGGGAGCCCCCAAACCAACTGTAGGAGTCTCCGGTTGCTGGCCAAAAAACTTTGTTAGTGCATTTGCAAGTAACCCATTAATCTCATCAGCTGTGACAAATTTAACAGAGGATGAACTATGTGGTGAATTATTCCTACCCTGTGTTACATCCTGGGATATATAAACACTGGGCTCTTTCTATTAGACTAGGTATGCGGCAACAAGCAACAACGGAAAACGCTAGATCCAACCCTTATCTATAAACCCAGGCAACAAACCACCCTAAACCGTCAAGAGTCCTGCCTGGACAACGAGGTATCCTATGACTCGGTTACAGGGTGCACGTACTATAGACTGCTGATAGTCAAGCAGGCTATATACAAGATCACACAATTAAGTTGACTTAAAGCTTCAAGGAAAAGATAGATAACGGAATTAAATTGCAGAAACAATTTAATAACAAACTAGAAGAAAGTACATTTAACGTTACGTTAATTAATACAACTAATCACCCCTGCGTGAAAGAAGGTGAAAGCAAACAGTCCTCAAAACATCGTACAGGTAGACAAGATGCGGGTTTCTAAACTGCATGCGGCTACTGTAGGATCTGATGCTTAGCAAAGAAAGTACGTTACGGATTTAGAGAACTCTTAACTCATAAGCAGGAATAAATACTAGTGATAGGCCATACAGTGTATAATGGCATAGGTATAATTAAATAAAGGCAGCAACTCGCAACATAACCACATACAGGTGTGCTTCTCACTCTTAGTCAGGCAAGCCTGCTCGGACAGAGTCTCTAAGCCACACCCTGACTCACAATGCTCACAAAAACGGTAAACTGTGGCACAATAACAAGCATACAGAGATGATAAACCCCTAGCTGTTAATCTGCCAGGTGGCAGAGGTCTATCCGGAAGGATATAGGCTTCGGATACCCGGGCTGAGCCACCTGCTCTAGCCTAGGGACGTTCCCAGGTCTGTGCGCCAAATTACTCTAATTGAAAGGGTGCTCTCTTGAGAGACTCAGATCGCAAGTATCTGACTCTCTCCTGGCGACCCTAAAACAAAAGCAAGACATGCTAGCGCAGTGCTGAGTGGACTAGGCAAGGGCCCTCACACAACACAACACTAGACACACAGGGACACAGACAAGAAAATGCCCCCAGACTCCCACGGGTATCCTAGTAAAGTCGTGCGGGTCCACAGGACTCGCACCAGCAGACTTTACTTAAAGGATCGCAAAAAGCCTCCCCTCCGGTCTAGCCCCTGCTAACCTGACACAAGAACACACTAGCAAGCATGAAACCACCAAATATGAGACAACAAAAAAGCTTCCTAGGTCTCATTAAATTACATCTCTGCATAAGGCCCAAAATCCTATCTAGTTATCTGAGAGCTCGTCGTTAATACAATAATAGATATAAGGTCTATCAAGGGGATGGCATAATTAAATAGATTGGTGAAGTAGTGGAAAGAAGGTATACAAAGTAAGAGAGAATGTTTCTAAGTGGGGTTGAGAGGGATAGATATCAAGGGGGTCCGAAGGGTACGACAATGAGGTGAGCTCTGAGTCTTGAATCTGTCTGGACCCCGCCCTAGGCATGCAGGGAAACACTCAACACAGTTGCCGGGTCAAAATCCTCTACCCCGTGCGCGAGTCGAAACTAAGCCTAACGTTGCAATCAAATGCATGTGGCAGCGCTTCAGGCTCGTCCCAAGCTAAGCAAGCGAAGCAACGTCCCAAGCCGGTCTCTCTCTCCCGCTCGTCTCTTCCCGCTCTCACTAGACTTACATCTTATATATTATAATGAAACAATCAACTATCGAGAATAAAATATACTAAGATGCGTTGGTTAAGAATAAGGGCAGCTTCAAGCTGTGAAACAACATAAGAATATCCCAGACATTAGTTACATTGTCGTAGGATATATACTAAGGAAAAGCCTGCCGGCCGGCTGCCATCAGCCGGTTTCTAAACGGCTGGGCAGCCGACGCGCGCGCATGCCCGCACGTGGCTACTATGCAGAAGCGTCACACCTCCCCCAAGATATAAGACCCTTGACTAAGTTCTTCATATCTAACAGAAAGCTTCTCATAGTACCACACACTGTTGCGACACAAGGCACTATATATAAAAAAAATAAAGACTGTTGCGCTCCACCGAGCAAGTTCAACTAACTTAGCGACAATAAGCGAAAACATTCAACTTAGATACTGCTACAACATCTTATACAAAATTCTACACGTTATAAAAAATAAAGAGTTTTTATAAGGTTTTTGCTTTTTTAATTTGTTTTTTTCGGCTGAACTACAGTGACAGCCTATTTTCCTCCACACTCAACCCTCAATCCTGTGGCAGTCTAACCAACATCATCCACCCTTGATAGACAATCCGCTATCACGTTATCAGAACCGGCAATATGGCGTATGTCCAGATTATACTCCTGAAGCATGAGTGACCACCTGGTCAGCCTCATATTCCGGTTATGAAACTGATTCAAGAATTTCAGAGGGTGATGATCGGTATAAACCACTACGACTGGTCCGAAAGCAGGAACATATACATCGAAGTGCCTGAGCGCCAGCACTATCGCCAGGAGTTCTTTTTCAATTACAGAGTAATTCCTTTGTGCACTATTGAATTTTTTACTGTAAAAACTCACTGGATGTTCGATACCTTCATCATCTGTCTGTAACAAGACAGCCCCAGCCCCTACGCCACTGGCATCAGTCGCCAGCTGAAAAGGTCTGCTGAAGTCTGGGGCCCTGAGTATGGGGTGGGTACATAACAGGTGTTTCACCAAGGAAAACGCCTCTGCACACTCAGGAACCCACCGGAACTTCTTGTCCTTAGATAATAAGTCAGTTAAAGGTGCAAGTACAGTCGAATAGCCTTTGATGAAGCGACGATAATAGCCTATCATACCTAGAAACCGCATGATTTGTTTCTTAGTCGTAGGCTGGGGAAACTGATCGATGGCTTTGATCTTTGTCTGTGGAGGGCACACCTGACCCATCCCCACCTCGAACCCCAGGTACAAAACTGTGGCTTTGACAAAATCGCACTTACCCAGGTTTACCACCAAACCTGCTTCATTCAGTTTATTAAAAAGCTGTCCGATGTGAGCACAGTGACTGTTAAAATCATCGTCGTATATTATGACATCATCTAGGTACACCGTACAGTTGGGAATGTCGGCTACAATGTCGTTCATTAATTTCTGAAACGTTGCAGGGGCATTTTTCAGCCCGTATGGCATAACATGGCAACGATATGTGGCACCGTCCACCACAAACCCACACACCTCTCGCGCTCGCTCAGACAAGGGCACTTGCCAATAACCCTTAACAAGGTCTATCTTAGTGAGGAACTTGGCTTTTCTTATCTTACCCACACTGTCGTCCACGCGAGGGAGAGGGTAGGCATTTGTGGGGGTTAAACCATTCAACCTGCGGAAATCTATACAAAACCGCACCTTGCCATCTGGTTTGGGCTGCAGTGTGACTGGGGAAGTCCACCTTACTGCACCCTCAGAAATCAGCCCACGTTTCAGCATATAATCCAGCTCTTCCCTAAGTGCTGGTAATTTAATAGGGGGAACACGGTATGGCACTGATTTAAAGGGCGGGTGGTCCCCAACATCGACATCGTGCACCGCTTGAGTAGTGAGGCCAGGATGCTCCGCGAAAACAGCTGGGTTTGAATCAAACAAGTGCTGCACAGCTACACGTTGTTGCTCAGGCAGGTGCAATATCAACTCGTGAGCCACTTGTCTAGAATTCCCCGCCCACTGATCCGCAGAAACATGACAATCCCAATTATCCTCCCCCGCAGCTTGACTGTCCCTTCCTCCTTCTCCACCACGAATGCTGCAGATCAACACCGGGACAGTGAGAGGCTCGGAGGGGCGCCTCACATACTCTTTCATCAGATTTACATGGCAAAGTTGGTTCTTTTTCTTACGATCAGGAGTAGCTACTAAATAGTCGAGATCAGAAACCTTCCTTACAACCCGATACGGACCAGAATACTTGGCAGACAAGGGGTGTCCCACCAGAGGCAGTAGTATCAGTACCTCCTGATCTACTTCAAACTCCCTCAGCTTCACCTTCTGGTCGTATCTGTCCTTCATCTGAGCTTGTGAACTCTTAAGGTTCCGACCTGCTACCTCCAGGCTCCTTAGCATTCTCTCACGGCTTTCAACAACATACTTTAGAAGCGAGCATGGCTTTGTGACTCCCTCCCAGATCTCCTTGACTATGTGGAGGGGCCCCCTGACCCTGTGTCCAAAAACCAACTCGTTCGGGCTAAATTCCAAGCTCTCCCCAGGTACTTCTCTCGCAGCAAATAAAACGTATGGGAGACCTAGATCCCAGTCCTTCCCATTTTCCATGCAATAACACCGCAACATACTCTTGAGAGTCGAGTGCCACCTTTCCAAAACTCCCTGACTCTCGGGATGGTAGGCAGATGACACCACAGACACTATCCCATGTTGCTGCATGGTCTGCTTAAACAGAGCAGAAGTAAAATTGGATCCCTGATCAGACTGGATCTCCTGAGGGTAGCCATAACGAGAGAAATAGACAAGTAGGTTTTTGACAACAGTCTTAGCCATCCCGTTGCGCATGGGGTAAGCATCTGGATACCGTGTTGCTACATCCATTACAGTTAGTAAAAATTTATTGCCGGCACTAGTGGGGGCAATGGGCCAACCATATCGATAACTACTTTGCTGAAGGGCGGCCCAATGACAGGGATGGGTTGTAACGGGGCTCTCGGGATGACCTGATTGGGTTTCCCAACAACTTGACAAGTGTGACACTGTGACACCCATGACACGACACTCGCCTTTAACCCAGGCCACCAGAAAAGCTTGCTCAGAGCTGCCTCCGTCTTACGTGCCCCCAGGTGCCCTGCCAAAGGCACATCATGAGCTAATCTCAATAAGCTCTCACGGCACACCCTCGGTACTACTAACTGGTCCACTAATCCTGACCCGCCATCCCACTTTTTCTTGGGATCCTGATGTCTCCGATACAAGATCCCCTCGGACAAGAAAAAATCACCAGGCTGCGCATCCCCATCGCTCTCCAGTTCGACAGCACCATTACCACACGCCCTGACTTCAGGATCTTCCAGCTGCAAGGAACATATATCAGCAGGTGCGAGATTATCCAAGTTCATCTTAAATAATTTATTTCCACCTCCAATGTCCCGCTGAGCCATCCTTTCCTCACGCTGCGCATAACGATGCTGTCGCAGAGTCTCTTCCTGCCCTGCACCTGCACTAGCGGTGACAGGCCCCGGGGCCTCTCCAGACTCTAACATAGGTGCCAATAATGAGTCACCAAGAAACACTGCCGGCTCAAAACTCTCCAATTGACCAACACTTCCCGTTTTCTTGTGACCTTTCCTCCGCGGTTTGATAGACTGAGGTGGTGGCTGCAAGGCTCCGGATGTCTGAGAACGCGTCACAACACACGCCATGGTTTGTACGCTACACTTCTCAACCCACTCCTGTTCCTCCCTACTAACGTCGGCCGCCTTCTCGGCAACGACCAAGGGTGAAACCTTAGAAGCAGGCACCGCAAAGTCGTTGCCGAGGAGGAGGTCGACGCCCCCAACAGGCAAGTTCTCTACAATTCCTACATCCAGCTCCTTCGCCACACCACCCACCTCCAGCTCCATCCGCACCAGCGGGTAGGACTTCGTAGCATTGATCCCCTGAACTACCACCACCCGAGCAGCGTTAATCGGTCTACCAGTAAAGTTCTTTAACAAGGTCTGAGAAGCCCCCGTATCACGCAATAGCTTAACTCCTCGCCTTTCGCCAGCCCACCTCACAAAACCATGCCCTCTATGACCCCCAAAGACGTCGCGGACAGGGTTCGAGCCTGCCGGACTCTTGAACACAGGCTGTGTCCCACCCTCTGACAAACTACCCTTGGCAAACTCAGAAGATATAGGCGACACCCCTATGCTGCGGGCCAATGACACAACCTTGTTTGGTGGCTTGTTCGGACAAGCATTTGCAAAGTGACCCTCCTTGTGACATGCAAAGTACTCTTTACTCTTTGGTTTCCCTTGGGAGTGGGAGGTACCATTAGACTTCTTATACGGGACGGTATTTGGTTTATGTTCAGTTTTATTGTCAGTGCTAGATGGTTTTGTGTATTTATGTGTATCAAAATTCTTGGGAGGGGGAGGGGTACGATCCTTTGCACCCGACTCACTCCTAGCTGCTGCTCCGCACCCTCGAATTAATGACAGTCGGAGGTCAGCCATTTCTGCTGCCTCCTGGAGAGTTCTAGGATTTTTTCCTTTATATTTAATGTTAAGTCACCGCCTGTGCACTTAAAGAACTGCTCCAAGAGAACCAGCTCACTCAACTCCTCAAAAGTAGCTGCCCTCTCAGAATGCAGCCAATGTCGTAGTGCATCAGACAAGTCCCGGGCGTGTTCTAGGAAGGTACTATCCTTGCCCTTAGTAACACCCCGAAACTTCAAGCGGTAAGTTTCTGGTTGTAACTCATAGGCCCGTAGCACAGCCTTCTTTAGCTCATCATAAACTACACAGGACTCTAAAGGTAGTGCATCATACGCTTTTAGCCCCTTTCCTAGGAGTCTTGATGAAACTAATGCTGCCCACTTTTCCTGAGGCCACTGGTATTCCTAACACTTCTTCTCAAATCGCATAAAAATCTCAGCCACACCTAATTCATCGAACACAGGAACTAGTTTAAGCAGGTGCGACAATGATTGGTCCCGATGTCTGTTACCTCCCCCAATATTTCGCCCTGTTACCTCCACTCGAGATCTCTCCAGCTCCCTGTCAGCCCGATACCTAGTAGACTCTGCCTGCAGTTCAGCCTTTCGTATAGCCTGTCTCTCGGCAGCCTCAACCTGAGCTCTAGCAACCTCAACCTTGGCCATCTCAAGCCGAAACAACAAATCTGGAGTCAACCCATGAGGAGGGGAAGGTGCATTTAATGGAGAGGGTCCCTGTGATTGAATTCCACGCTGCCATTGACCATCAACTTGGGGGTATGTACTAAATTCAGGCACCCTGACGTTTGATACGGGGGTAGAGTGGAGGGGGGGCTGGGGACCGGGGCCCCCAGTCGCCTCTCCACCCAGGTCTCTCCCTTCTAAACCCAATATCAAAGTCCTCAGCTGATCTTTCCTCATGCCACTTAAACCCTGGTGACCCTGAAGACCTGCCACACACTTTAAGCCATACTTATTCAGCTTCAACACCCTGGCAGCGGTAAGGGGCACCTCTAAAAATCTTCTAGCACCCTCCTCGCTATCGACTAGCCACTCCACAGGTCTTTCTCCCTCCGAGCCCGTATCGTGACCTGACCCATCACTGTGTTCTGATGTATTAGACATGTTTGTGTACTGCAGTAATTATCACGGTTATAGAATGTGCCTTATCTCCTATGCAAGTATGTATATACTAATGTTATTTAAAGTCTTTTAATGTGTTATATTGGTTGCTCCAAAAAAAAACTCTATGTCCACTGTATTCCTCTAATCATAAGGAATCTCAAAACAAATGACCACTATATTCCTCTATTCAGTAAATCCTGGTCCTATGCAAGGTTGCCATTTGTTACGTCCTGGGATATATAAACACTGGGCTCTTTCTATTAGACTAGGTATGCGGCAACAAGCAACAACGGAAAATGCTAGATCCAACCCTTATCTATAAACCCAGGCAACAAACCGCGGGTGGGCGGGTGCCCAACCCCGAAAAGGGTTGAAATAGGGGAGCTATCCCCCCGCCAAAGGCGGCTTTCTAGGGCCTTTCCTAGCTGATGCTGAGAGGATTGGGTTCTAGTCATGTGGTGATGGGCTGGTCTATCAGAGTGAGAACTGAGCAATCTCTGCCATACCCATAGCTTACTCTGACTGTTCCTTTTACTTATATATTTTCTAGATCTCAAGTGACGGCGTCTCTAACGTGGATTGACCTCCCAATCTACCAAGATTGGAAGCCAAAGCGTCACATTTTTCCCTTGCCCCTCAACTTTCTCTTCATAATTGCTGAGGGACACAGGGCCCTGGGTGGGGCTTTGGTTTCCCGGGCATTTCTGCACCCTCCTCAGCTCCCCGCCATGGAGTGGCTTCGGTCACCCAGGCTTTATTGTGGTCGGTGGGGAGGGTTCTGTGGGGGCGCTCGATTATGGCCTTGCTCGGGGCCATGGGGCTGTTCGGCCAGGCAGCTTGGGGAACAACAACAACAACAACAACAACAAACCACCCTAAACCGTCAAGAGTCCTGCCTGGACAATGAGGTATCCTATGACTCGGTTACAGGGTGCACGCACTATAGACTGCTGATAGTCAAGCAGGCTATATAAAAGATCACACAATTAAGTTGACTTAAAGCTTCAAGGAAAAGATAGATAACGGAATTAAATTGCAGAAACAATTTAATAACAAACTAGAAGAAAGTACATTTAATGTTACGTTAATTAATACAACTAATCACCCCTGCGTGAAAGAAGGTGAAAGCAAACAGTCCTCAAAACATCGTACAGGTAGACAAGATGCGGGTTTCTAAACTGCATGCAGCTACTGTAGGATCTGATGCTTAGCAAAGAAAGTACGTTACGGATTTAGAGAACTCTTAACTCATAAGCAGGAATAAATACTAGTGATAGGCCATACAGTGTATAATGGCATAGGTATAATTAAATAAAGGCAGCAACTCGCAACATAACCACATACAGGTGTGCTTCTCACTCTTAGTCAGGCAAGCCTGCTCGGACAGAGTCTCTAAGCCACACCCTGACTCACAATGCTCACAAAAACGGTAAACTGTGGCACAATAACAAGCATACAGAGATGATAAACCCCTAGCTGTTAATCTGCCAGGTGGCAGAAGTCTAGCCGGAAGATTATAGGCTTCGGATACCCGGGCTGAGCCACCTGCTCTAGCCTAGGGACGTTCCCAGGTCTGTGCGCCAAATTACTCTAATTGAAAGGGTGCTCTCTTGAGAGACTCAGATCGCAAGTATCTGACTCTCTCCTGGCGACCCTAAAACAAAAGCAAGACGTGCTAGCGCAGTGCTGAGTGGACTAGGCAAGGGCCCTCACACAACACAACACTAGACACACAGGGACACAGACAAGAAAATGCCCCCAGACTCCCACGGGTATCCTAGTAAAGTCGTGCGGGTCCACAGGACTCGCACCAGCAGACTTTACTTAAAGGATCGCAAAAAGCCTCCCCTCCGGTCTAGCCCCTGCTAACCTGACACAAGAACACACTAGCAAGCATGAAACCACCAAATATGAGACAACAAAAAAGCTTCCTAGGTCTCATTAACCTGACAAGCGCGATTTGACAGTAGGTGCTAGGGTAGTTATTTGTGCATTTCTAGCCCTGGATTCTGACAGAATTCGTTATATTTACAATATAAACCATTATTTGTTTTCGGTATGCTTTTATTTTACATATATGATGTATATATGAACCTTCAAGAGTGCTAAAATAAGTGGGAAAAGCATTTGGGTGGTGAAAAACGAAGATATTGGCCACCCGGTCATAATCTCAGGCGAGAGAGAGAGACAGGCAGCCTTCCCCTCTCGCTGTCTGGGAGTCAACTGAGGAGAGCGGGGCGGTGTGTGCCGGTGTCTGGGTGTTGCATAACGATCTTTTATGCAACCCACTTGTGCTACATTATCGCGGGAGAGAAAAATAACCGATAAATGATGATAATAAGAGGAAAAATAGGTGATAATTGAGGAGGGGAGGGAGGGGGGAATAAGGTGGGGAAGGAGGGGAGGGGGGGTGGGTGAGATTTACATGGATGAGTACTGGAGGGGAATTATCTCACCTAGAGACAAATTCCTTTGTTTTGATAGGCCCTTTTTTTTTATGGAAGGCTTTTTTTATGGTCCTGCTTCCGTGAGGCCTATCGCGTTCCCTATAGGAAGCCTTCCGTGAGGCCTATCGCGCTTGCCGGGTTAACAATTACATCTCTGCATAAGGCCCAAAATCCTATCTAGTTATCTGAGAGCTCGTCGTTAATACAATAATAGATATAAGGTCTATCAAGGGGATGGGATAATTAAATAGATTGGTGAAGTAGTGGAAAGAAGGTATACAAAGTAAGAGAGAACGTTTCTAAGTGGGGATGAGAGGGATAGATATCAAGGGGGTCCGAAGGGTACGACAATGAGGTGAGCTCTGAGTCTTGAATCTGTCTGGACCCCGCCATAGGCATGCAGAATACATCCCAGGCTCGGCAACACTCAACACAGTTGCCGGGTCAAAATCCTCTACCCCGTGCGAGAGTCGAAACTAAGCCTAACATTGCAATCAAATGCATGTGGCAGCGCTTCAGGCTCGTCCCAAGCTAAGCAAGCGAAGCAACGTCCCAAGCCGGTCTCTCTCTCCCGCTCGTCTCTTCCCGCTCTCACTAGACTTACATCTTATATATTATAATGAAACAATCAACTATCGAGAATAAAATATACTAAGATGCGTTGGTTAAGAATAAGGGCAGCTACAAGCTGTGAAACAACATAAGAATATTCCAGACATTAGTTACATTGTCGTAGGATATATACTAAGGAAAAGCCTGCCGGCCGGCTGCCATCAGCCGGTTTCTAAACGGCTGGGCAGCCGACGCGCGCGCATGCCCGCACGTGGCTACTATGCAGAAGCGTCACACCTGAGAGTCGTTAATTAAAGAACCTGACTCCTGAATTTCCATCTCAGAAATTATAGACCCTTCCTCCCTCTCGTCCGGCCCGTCATGAGAGGTGTCCGCCAAAGCCGGGACCCCCTCATGCTGCCATGTTAAGTCCGGGATGGACGATGGGATCTCAGCGTCCGGGTGGACATCTGCCACCACCTGCGTCGCCTGAAACAGACGTGAGTCTTCAACCCATGGCTGGGAATATCTCCAAACTCCCTGGCCTTGGCCAGAACTCACTTGGGAGCCATTTACCCCATCAATCACCGAGCCCCCACTCGATCCCTCTAGAGGGTTAAAACCTCCTGCAGAACCCTCTAAACCTGAAGCTGGTACCTGTGACATGGAAAGAATATCTAGTGACAACCTGTCCGCCGGTATATCCTCCACCACAGTCTCTGACTCCACTCCCGACCTGTCAGATTGGACATTAGACGTGTCGGGAGTAGAGGCAGAAAGCGAGGTACGAGGCTCCGGCGAACGCCGGGAGGCTTTTCGTACATGGTTATCCTTTTTCGAAGACTTGTGACTTTCGCCGTGACTTAGATTTTACACTAGGACTGTCCTTGGTCTTCTCCTCCTTACTCTTCTTCCTCGCAGGAGAAGTAGAGTGACTATGTGTCTGCTGCCGGAGGGGAGACCTGGAACTGGACCTCGATCTTGACTTGGGTGTCGACGCCGGGGGTGTCGGCTCACGAGCTCTCTTAGATGTGCCGGGGGCTGGGAGAATTACTTTAACCTGCCCAGTCTCTGCCGACTTTCGTACAGTTACTCTACTCTTAGAAGGGGTACGTTTAAGAGCGGGATGCTCAAGAATCAATCGATCCCACAGAATTATGTTATCGCACTGAAGAGCTTTATGCGCCACTAAAGTAGTATAAGTCGTAAGGAGTTGTCTGACTTCACGTAATGCCACCGCCGCGGCCTGGTTATTGTGCTGTAATACATTAACACCCAATTGACTACAGAAGGTACAATTCTTTGTGACCCACAAACCCCTTGACCTGTCTAAACATTTGACACAATGGATGCAACGTGTGTGTGCAAAAATCAGGATTCCTGAACAGGAGGGAGTGACGCATAGAGCAAAAACAGGGTCTGGCGTCGCCATGACAGAGACTGAAGGAAAACTAACCCACCCCCGGGTTTACTCCCGGTCTTCTGTTGACCCGCCGGAACTCCGCCCTGGAAAAAAGAAAATTTCCAGGAATTAATGCTCATAAGGTTACCCCAAAATGTTAGCACACAAGTGTTAATGAACCGCCGGGCAACGAGACGTAATACACCACCATTACCTCTCATTACCCTGTAGATTCATAGGTACAGATTTAAGAATATCTGTACTTGTCCAACTGATTTAAGAATATCCTTTGACATGATATAAAGACCAGCAAGTCTAACAATTGACGCAGTGTTCCCAGTGGGTCTTAATGATCACTGGAAACCCAAATTAAGACGCCGGCCCCCCTCATTACATCGCAGATCAACAGGGTAAGCCTGTCTCAAGTCTATAGATCTGACCTCTCCCGAAGCCTTCATAGATCACCGTATTTTGAAGGCCTTGATACCAAAAATATCCCTGAATTGTCAAGCCAACCACACCGAATTGCAAATCCGTGAATCCCACCTTCCCAAGGTTCAACCGCCGGGTGTGAAATTAATTTTAAAGTTAGCCCCAATTGTTCCTATCCCCACTTCTTTGCAAAAGATCACCGGGGTGGAAAGACCAATCAAACAAACACAGCCTAGTTTTCACTGGCTTTGCAAAAACCGGGAAAAACGTACACACAACAGGTGTCCGCATGAACACCTAGATAAATGGGTATAGCCATCCCGCCGGGAAAAAAACAGTACGCCTGAACACAGGCTCCAAACAGAGACGCAGTCCTGGAGAGCCCTCAGGCCACCGCACAAGCCTATTTTAACCACGCATGATCAAAACTCGGCAACCAGCCGGATTTCCTCGGTGCAAACGAGAAAACTCGCCGGAAAAGGCAACCCACACCAACAGATGCAATCCGAAACATTATAAATAGTCCCTGGATTAAGCCAAAACACCACCAATCCAGGACACACATGACACAGTAGTACATATTTATACCATAAATCAATAACACTTGTACAGTACATGTAAAAATCTACGAGGGGCTGGCTAGGCCTAAGCAGACGGGAACATCACTTAAACACGTCGTAATAAACAAAAAGCACTTTATCATATCACAACAGGAACAGCCACCAACACACCACCGTAGAAAATCCCGGAAAAGGGATGCACTGACTCGGGACCTAGAAAAAACTTCACTAAGTGAAGAAAAATACGCTAGGAACGTCAGAAAACAAACACTAAGGCAACTTCATCAGAAAGATAAGAAGAAGCCAGATAACGCATAGTTAAAGCCACTAAAACATTAGGCTTGCTAACCGCGAAAAACGTTTCACGCGTCCACCACGGGACCACGAGGGTACACCCGAAATAGGCGTCCCAAACACACGACCCAAAAAACACTGAACTGCGGGCAACCCGCCCATGACACTCCTGCTACGCATATCCTAACCTTACTCGATACATCCCAGAGTAAACAAATGAGAAAAAACTCACTAGGGACAGCAAATGCGGAACCAGCGGAGCGTGGGAAAAACACGTCAGGGCAGGTTGAGAGCAGAGAAGGAAGAATGACGCCTGAAGTCAGCGTCTGGTCAAATATCCACACAAGTACATCCACGAGTATATGGAAAGCTTATGAATAGTTATTCTTATTTTCTTTTTCTTTTTTATTTGTTACGAAGTTTTTTCGTAGTGAGAACCCAATTTCATAATGACAGAACCATGAGTGAGGTTGCGTGCGCTCATGATGAAGGCTCCTCAATTTTTTATGCTCTGCGCGGTAGATTCAAACTACGGTAAATGAGTGTTTGAAGAGGAGGCCTTATGTAATAGGCATAATCGTCAATGATGGAGGGGCCACTAATAAATTTGGTGTTTGGCTATGTCGAGTGAGTGAGTGTGTGTGTGTGTGTTCTTCGGTGTGTGTTCTTGTGTGCATGGTTATGTCGGTCACCACTGATATACGGTATGCAATAAATGTTATTATAATTATTCTCTATGGAATTTAATTTAATTTTACCTAATAATATTTATAATAGTAAAAGCCAAAGAAAACTCCATTAAACTGTACATTTATTGAAGGCAGTAGATTGTTGGCCAGCCTATCAACAACAACAACAACTTGTAACACACACGTGTGTGTTATTGTTGTGTGGCTATGTCGAGTGTGTGTGTGTGTGTGTTCTTACACTAGTTGTACTTACACTAGTTGTATTTGCGGGAGTGAGTATACTCGTTAATTCCCGCCTCCTAAGATATGTTTGTCATACCGTGCTTTGAAACTATGCACTGATGGTGCAGACACTACTTCGGCTGGCAATTTGTTCCACCCACTAATCGAGTTGGTAGGAAATCTTTTACTTTTCAGATCGGATTTACTATTAGGCACTTTCAGTTTGCAGCTGTGACCTCTTGTTCTCTCACCTCCATCCCTCTCTTTGAAGTTTTCTTGGTCGATTTTGTCAATACCTCTAACACATTTGTATATCTGAATTTGCTGTCCTCGTTTTCTTCTCTGTTCCAGTGTAGGTAGATTCAATCTCTCGAGCCTCTCTTGGTACTCCAAATTTTTCAAACCTGGGATCATCCTCGTAGCTGCTCTCTGTACCCTCTCAATTTTGTGGATATGTTTCTTCATGTGAGGGGACCACACTACAGATGCATATTCCATCCTGGGTCTTATTATTGCCGTTATTATTTGTTTCCCCCCTGGGGGTTAGGGAATAGAATATGCCCCACGTGCCTTCTGCGTGTCGTAAGAGGCGACTAAAGAGGTTGGGTCGGTGGGCTTGCGACCCCCACCCGTAAAAAATATCTAAGCAAAGAAAAACGAACGAACAGCCTCGGATGCGGACGGAACCAACGTTGACGAACCACGACCGACTAAGGACATGCCTTCGGACATTCTGAGAATGGCTACGTGGAATGTTAGTGACATGAATGATGGCACAAAAAAGAGAGAGGTTCTGGAAGTGTTAGTGAATGCCAGGCTGGATGTATGTGGAATGACAGAGACCAAATGGAAAGGTTCAGATGTGAGAGAGTGGGAGTGGAATGGGTGTGTGTGCTGGAGTGAGTGAAGGAACAGCGAGAGAAGGTGCACGTTTGTTTGTAAGTAGCAAATGGAAGGAATGTGTAAAAGAGTATGGATCTGTGGGTTCAAGGATTGTGTGGGTGAGAATGAAAGTAGGAATACAAACGTGGGTGATTGTATGCGTGTATGCCCCGACAGAGGATATACTTGAAAGAAAGAAAGAGGAGTTTTGGATGAATGTGGAGGCGTGCCTGGAGAAGTTTGACAAGAACGAAAGAATATTTCTGATTGGGGATATGAATGGTAAGGTGGGTGATAGGAAAGTTGAGGGAGTGGTGGGAGGGTGGGGGGTACCATCAGAGGTGAATGGGAAGGGCAGTGCACTTGTGGACGTATGTGTGGGGAGGAGGCTGTGGATAACCAACACCTTCTTCCGACACAGAATGATCCACAGGTACACGTGGAAACGGATGTTGACGATGAAGGATAAGACAGTGGTGGAACGAAAGTCATTGATTGATTATGTATGTGTGGATGAACGAATGAAGAAATCTGTGATGGATGCTAGGGTGTATAGGGGTATTGGAGGGGGTCTGTCTGATCATTATGTAGTAGTAGCTAAGGTTGGGATACAAAAGAAGTGGGTGAGGAGAGCTGGAGGGAGGCGAGAGGAGGGTGGAATGGTGAGGAGGGTGGAGAGGTTGCAGGAGGGGGAAGTCAGAGAGGAGTACAGGAGAGCAGTGGAAAGACGACTAGGTGGGTTCGACCTGGAAGTTATGGAGGAAGTGGAGGAGATGAGCAAGGTGTTTAAGGATGAGATCTGTGCAGCATGTGAGGAGGTGTGTGGAGTGAGGAGAAGAGGGAGGGGAGTGAAAGGTACAGCATGGTGGACAGAAGAGGTAAGAATAGCTGTGGAATAAAAGAAGAAAGCATATAGAGAGTGGTTGGGTAGTAGAGGGAATGAAGATTCCGAGAGACAGAAACGAGCGAGGTACGTGGAGAGTAAGAGGGTGGTGAAGAGAGTAGTGAAGGAAAGTAAGAGAAGAGTAGATGAGGAATTTGGAAGGAATCTGAGTGTAAAATGGAGGGAGAGTAAGAAACTGTTCTGGAAAGAAGTCAAGAAAGTTAGGGAAGGTAGCAAGGGAAACAGTAAGGGTGTGAAAGGTAAGAATGGGAGAATGCTAGCCGAGAAGCAAGAGAGAGTCGAAAGATGGAGGGAGTACTTCAGTGAGTTGCTAAATGTAAGGAATGAAGAGCCAGCAAACATAGCTGGATATGGTATGGGAGGGAGAAGAAGAGAAGTAGTGGAGGAGGAGGTCAGAAGTGTGGGAAGCCATGAAAAGAGTGAAGTTGGGGAAAGCACCAGGAACAGATGGAGTGTGTGGGGAAATGTTGAGGTATGGTGGTGAGATAGTGATAGAATGGGTATGGAAAATGTGCAAACTAACATGGGAGAAGGGGAGTGCACCCGATGACTGGAAGACTGGCATAATAGCCCCCCTATATAAGGGCAAAGGGGAAAGAGGAGTGTGTGGTAACCACCGAGGAATATGTCTTCTAAGCGTAGTAGGGAAGGTATACAGTAGGGTAGTGATTGAGAGAGTGAGAGTGAGAACGGAGAAATGGATAGGCGACGAGCAGGGAGGTTTTAGGAAGGGAAGAGGATGTGTAGATCAGATTTTTACCCTGAATTGTGTTGTGGAGAAGTATCTGGAGAAGAAACAAAAGGTGTATGTTGCCTTTATGGACATGGAGAAGGCCAATGACAGAGTGGATAGAGAAGGTTTGTGGAAAGTACTTAGAATATACGGAGTAGAGGGCAAGTTGCTGAAAGCAGTGAAGAGCATGTATGAGGGTGCAAAGGCGGCAGTACGTGTGGAGAGTAAGCAGAGCGAGTTCTTTGACCTGAATGTTGGTTTGAAACAGGGGTGTGTGATGTCCCCGTGGTTGTTTACTGTATATATGGATGGAGTCATGAAAGAAATCCTAGCAAGAGCAGTGGATGTTGGTGTATCGCTGAAAAGGGAGGGAATTGAGTGGAAGCTACCTATACTTCTGTTTGCGGATGATACAGTTCTGATGAGTGATAATGAATGGGAGTTGCAGGGTCTGGTAAATGAGTTTGGAACAGTGTGCGAAAAATGGAATTTGAAGGTAAATACGGGGAAGAGCAAGGTTATGGTCTTCGAAACGGGTAAGTCACAGAGTGTGAGGTGAAGCTGAACGGTCAGGCTATGGAGATCGTCAACTCTTTTAAGTATCTGGGCAGTGTGTTGAGTAAAGATGGGACTATGGATGAAGAGGTGCGGGAGAGGGTACAACAGGGGAAGAGGGTTGTAGGAATGCTAAAAGCAGTAACAAGAAATAGGGTGGTCAGTATGGAAGTGAAGAAGTCCTTGCATGACAGTGTGGTAATCCCGACACTGACTTACGGAAGCGAAGCATGGACGTTGGTTGAGAGACTCAGACCAAGAGTGAGAGCAGTGGAAATGAATTACTTAAGGAGTGCGTGCGGAGTTACATGGAGGGATAGACAGACTAATGAGGAAGTAAGAAGGAGGTGTGGTGTGGAGGTAGATGTGCTGGAAAGTGTGAAAAGGAACAACTTGAGATGGTTCGGCCATATGGAACGTATGGAAAGCGAGAGAATGACTAAGAGGGTGTACGAGAGCGAGGTGGAGGGACAGAGAGGGAGAGGTAGACCAAATATGAGGTGGAAGGATGGAGTGAGGAACTACATGAACGAAGGCGGTGCTGGTTGGGGGGAGGGGCGTCGACTGACTGGGGACAGAGGTGCATGGGGGCGGTTCGTTCGTGGCCACCCCTTCGGGGATCACGGCGTCAGGCAATAGATAGATAGATAGATTTGTTTCATGGTGTTTTCATTAAGATAATTGAAAGACATCCTGATATTTGCCAATAGTGCTAGTGATTCTCTCACTATCTTATTTACGTGGCTTTCCGGAGACATGTTATCCTTAAATTCTATCCCCAAGTCTTTTTCTTTTTCTGCTTTGGGAATCACTTCGTTTCCTAGTTTATAATCTTTTCTAGGTCTGTACTCACCTAATTGTACTCACCTAATTGTAGTATACAGGATTTGAGCCTAAGCTCGTGTTGTCCTGTCTCTCTCTACATTTATATAATTTTGCTTTAAAAGTTTGGATATTTCTTGCCCCCACCACCTCCCCATCCAACTTATTCCGACAATCAATGCTTCTATACGGGAAGCTGAACTTTCTTACATCAGACTTACATACAACTTTCCTCAACTTACATTCATGACCCCTGGTTCTTCCCTCATCCCTCACCACAAAATCTCCCTTATCGATCTTCTCAAAACCTTTCACACACTTAAACATCATGATCATGTCACCTCTCTCTCTCCTCTCCCTCAGCGTTGGCAGCTTTAGCCTCTCCAATCTCTCCTCATATGGCAGGTCTCTGTGTGTGTGTGTGTGTGTGTGTGTGTGTGTGTGTGTGTGTGTGTGTGTGTGTGTGTTCTTGTGTAGCTATGTCGGCCGTATTGATCGGTAGGGAGTTATTTCTGTATGCAATAATATGTTTTTGTAAAATACGGTTTTGACAACCCGTAGGGAAGGAAAGAAAAACTACTATTTATTGGTGGCTCCTGAAGTCAATGACGTAAGAGCCTATGATAATATGGCCTTGTTCCGGGCTCCTCAGAGCCCGGGTTACCTCGATTACGACGGTCGAGAACCAAGATCATCTGAGGGGGTACCCCTTAATCATTCCTAAGGTACGTCATTGAGACGGAGCCACTGAAAAGTAAAAATAAAAATAAAAGAATTAACACAGTTTGAACACCGCACCTCCGCGCATTCTGATCTTCCTCTGTTTCCCATGAATGTGACTCATACCTCCTCCTGCCCAGGAGCGACCTCTAATGTAAATATCAAGTTGGGCATGTGAATAGGAAGGGGATGGAGGGAGGGCAATTGTCGTCACTGACTTCAGGAGCCACCAATAAATAATAGTTTTTCCTTCCTTCCCTACGGGTAGTCAAAACCGTAATTTATTGGTGGCTCCTTACGTCAATGACGTAAGAGCCTAGAATATCACGACCGGTGGTGGGACCTTCATATGCTCATCAAGCTTAAAATAAAAATGTAATAGGAAGAGTAACAACGAATATGTAAACTGTGACATGTGTTTAATTATAAAAGGTATAAATGTAAGCAGAAGAATATAAGGCGGGTACCATTAAAGAAGCCTTAATATGTAGACTGTGACATGTGTTTAATTATAAAAGGTATAAATGTAAGCAGATGAATATAAGGCGGGTACCATTAAAGAAGCCTTAATTCAGACAAAACAGAATTACTGATATGTGAATATATACTGGTAAACGTATATCACAAAATTAAAATTAACATCTAGTTACACATTTATAGTTGCAATAATATATAGGCATTATTTGACACTAACATAGCACTCAACACTCAAGGAAATAGATATCAGCTACAATGTTAATACACACTTTCACAGAAAAAAAGGATGCACTGCAGCTAGAGAGCCAAGGCTCGTATGATAACACATTTAGTTGAAGCAAAGTGGCGTCCTGAATACACGATCGTCGACCAGCCTGGAAAACTAAGTCCTTGCTTATTCAGGTTACAAGTGAAATACAATTACGAAAAATACATTCCTAAACGCATAAACAACTCACTATGCAGTTAGACTCACTATGGACTAAGAGCTGCTGCATTTAAGAGGGGCTATGGAAACTGAATAAGGGAGCAAGGGATTTGTGTTGTTTCCTGGTGGTCGTCGGTCGAGAGAGGTCGCTCCTGGGCAGGAAGAGGAATGAGTCACGTTCATGGGAAACAGAGGAAGATCAGAATGCGCGGAGGCGCGATGTTCAAACTGTGTTAGGATAATTCTTTTATTTTTATTTTTACTTTTCAGTGGCTCCGTCTCAATGACGTACCTTAGGAATGATTAAGATGATCTTGGTTCTCGACCGTTGTAATCGAGGTTAAGCCGGGCTCTGAGGAGCCCGGAACGAGGCCATATTATCATAGGCTCTTACGTCATTGACGTAAGGAGCCACCAATAAATATACTCTATGGAATTGAATTTCAGTTTACCAAATAAGATTTATAATAGTAATAGCCAAAGAAAAATCCATTAACCCTCTGTTCCCGGAAGGGCTCTTGAACGCCCATAAAAAAGCATACACGAGCTGCCCGGATGGGCTCTTAAACACCCATGAGGTCAAAGCCTGTGAGCTTCGTGTGCGAGGCGTCGGTCCGACGCATGTAAACAACAGCCGGCTGGACCGTCGCCCCGCATCTCCGGCCACAAGAAGGAGAGCGTCGCTTGTTCGTGTGTGCCTGTATGTTGTTGTTAAGTATCGAAAAGTAGTGTAAAGTGGCTGTTTTGGCCATAAAGTTATCTCCAATGATATCATCATCACAGCTCAACCAGTTGACTTAGAGAGCTCTACTTAATGCCATTCTACAGGTAAATAACACAGCTACGCTTGGGGATGTGCGGGAATGCGGGAAGCAGTCAGATTAACAAATATACGGTAGCCTAGCCTAGACGTTTTTCGGCCAAAACACCCGGGTTTCGGGGAATATATATATAATACATAGCCGGGGCTGGAGGGTTAAACTGTATCTTTATCGAAGGCAGTAGATTGTTGGCCAGCCTAGCAGCAACAACAACAACAATAATTTGTAACACATGTGTGTGTTATTGTTGTGTGGCTATGTCGAGTGTGTGTGTGTGTGTGTGTTCAACTAAAGATGCTCGGCATTGTTTTTGTGTCAAATATATATAATTTCATAGTAGGCTACCAATGGACTTAATTGGATATATTATTGACCCCTGGTATGAAGAGCAGTAATTATTTTCACCCTAGGAAATAGGTTCTAGTGATATATTCGCCATATAAGCCCAGGCCTACTTTATTAGTCATTTATCTATTTATTTGTCAGCATTATTACAGTGGTAACATACCTTCATACCAGGGGTCAATAATATATCCAAATAAGTCCATTGGATAGCCTACTATGAAATACCATTTATTTGATACGAAAACAATGCGCCGCGCATCTTTAGTTGAACACACACACACCCAAGAACACACACACACACACTCACTCACTCACTCGACTTAGCCAAACACCAATAACACAGCAAATAACACACACACACACACACACACGTGTTTCGGTAATGGTACCGCCGGTAGGCTGATTTTTCAGTTGAACTTATAACTCGTTTTATATAAGTTTATTATGAAATATAAAGAATTAAGGTAAGTACTGTATATAAGATATATAGTACTTATGATTAAATTATCGTATTTCGACGATATCGGTCACTCGGAAAATCAGCTGATGAATCTCGGCGCTCCAAATTCACTTGCCAATATTGAAAGTGTAGGCCTATACGCCGGTATACGGTCGGTGAATGTGTATTCGGACTTATAAACTTCGGACATTATTTCAGCCTTTCGGATTTGTTTGAAAGGCTGAGAAAAATCAAATAGCATTCGGACCAAGAGCCGAGTTTCGGACTTATAAACTTCGGACATTATTTCAGCCATTCAGACAAATCCGAATGGCTGAAGTGTGAAGTTCGGACTCGGCCCTTTCGGACTTTTGACACTTTCGGACAGGGGTCTCCCCCAATTAGTCCGAAAGAGCGAGGTTCTACTGTATCAGTGTACAAAGTGTAATGCTTTAGTCACAAAGTGCACAATTTGCCCAAAAAGGTTCTCTAGCAGCTGCACTATTGTGGCCTTTTTGGTGGTGGATATTGAGTTTAGCCTAGGTCAAATTAGGCTTAGCCTATAGATATTTTTAATTTACAATCTTTACTTAGCCTACCTTTTACGATTCTAAAAATGAGTTAGTTGCTTAATTATGCAATTGCATGCATTTTTATCCATTTTCCAAGAATATTAAAATACAACCCTACTAGGCGAGTGTGGAGGACTAGGCTAGGCCTATAGACTATGAAGATCGGGAAATGTATAGCCTAAAAAAAAAAAAAAAAAAAACACATAAATAATATATACAGCATGGTGTCTAGGCCTAGAGACTTTTTGATACTTACAGTTTTCTTACAGTTTCTTACAGTAGATCCTCTGGAAAAAGGAAAACTATGCCTGTGTATCCAGCTCAGTACCAGTACTTGCACTGCTGCGGTCGTTCACGGTGTTGGCGGCGGCGGTAGCAGACGCAACATTTTTACTATTCTGTATTTTTGTTTTATAATCAAACTTCAAATCTTGTCTTCCCCATGCTTTATCAAGATTACTTTCAAACTCCCTTATTGATTCGGAATCGACTACATACTGGGGCAGTGCGTTCCACTCATTTACCACTCTATCACAAAATGAGTTCTTTGCCTTCTCAAGCCTATTTCTTTCTTTGTAAATTTTCGTAGAATATCCTCTCGTTCTTGTTCCCTCCCGCATCAATAAGATACCTTCACACACATCCTCATCGTACTTTCCTGACACTATCTTAAAAGTCTCTATCATATCCCCTCTCTTTCTCCTATATGCCAGTGTCGGAAGCCCCAGTGTCCTCAACCTCTGCTCATAGCCCGCGTTCTTCAACGTTGGTACCAGCTTGCTAGCTCTCCTCTGCACTTTCTCCACTGCTTCTATATCCTTTACCATATATGGAGCCCACACCTGGTTCGCATATTCCAGGTGCGGCCTAACCAGCGCTGTATAGAGATTCCTGAAGATTTCTTCGTCAAGTGAAACAAATGTCCTCCTTATCAGCCCTACAATTCTATTGGCTTTGTTTATCTTTTCCACTAAATGTTCTGAGAAAGTATAACTTATTGTCTATCACTACTCCTATATCCTTTTCTGCATTCACTTCCTCCATCGCTTCATACATACTGTATCCTACCTTGTCTATCTTGCTGGTCCCAATCCGCATGTACTTGCATTTTTTTGGATGAAAAGGCATTAACCAATGCTCAGACCATCCCTTCATGCCCTCCACATCTCCTTGAAGCAAACCCATATCTTCCTTACTCCTCACTCTTCTATACAGCTTAGTGTCATCCGCATACAGGTATACCTCACTTCCATTAGTTATAACTTCAGGTAAGTCGTTGATAAATATAACGAACAGCAGTGGTCCCAACACATTGTTGTTGAAGACGTGTTTAATTTAAACTAGCCCTCTGGGCCGAGGCCCTCATAAGGCTAGTGGTCGGCGGGGGGATTGTAAGTCAAGTCATATAGGTCACCGGTCAGATTTCATCGTAGAGATTAAGAGCTGCTAAGAAATGGCGGATGGCTATGAACGAGAATGAATCTGAGTCAGAAAGGATGTCTTTTAAAGAGGTGTGTCGCAAGAAGCGACGTCTTTCAGGGCCGTACATGGGACAAACGCATAAAATGTGAGGGATAGTAAGAACTGTGCGACAATGGTGACATTCCGGCGGAGGACTACGGGGAGTGGTCATTAGATATCCATGAGTGAGTCTCGTGTGTCCTATGCGTAATCGAGTTAAGAGGGTTTGGTCAGCGCGACAGGGGCTGAGTGAAGAGGGCCACATGTGAATGTCGTCTTTGATGGAACGAAGGTGACCTCCCAAAGGTTGATCCCTCCATTCCGAGCGCCACTTTTCATGAATATGCCGTCGAACTACAGGAATTAGGTCATCCAATCTGAGGACAGTGGATGCCGGAGCACCTAGACAGGCCTGTTTAGCAAGGGCGTCAGCACGTTCATTTCCCGCAATGCCTACATGGGCGGGGATCCAACAGAGGGTGATGGATCGAGAGCTGCATTTTAATTCGTGGATTTTCAGGATAACATCGATGATCAATGGGTCACGTGGGGTGTACTCTCCCAATGCTTGCAACACACTTTTTGAGTCACTGCAGATAACTACGTGAGGAGGATTGTTCGGAAGTGCAGAGATGAGGGTCAGGGCACCATGAATAGCCCACAACTCTGCAGTGAAAACGGTGGAACAAGGATGTAGGGAGCTTTGATGGATACCATGGTCAGAAACCGCTGCACTACCTACGGCATCCGTAACCTTCGAACCATCAGTGTAGATGAAGGCAGCTGGAACATGACTACCAAGATGTTGTAATGCTAAGGTACGGCGTTGGACTGGAGTCACAGCCTCTACTTGGTCAGTCAAATGGAAACAAACTTCAGGGTGTTTAAGGATCCAGGGGGTAATTGAAATACAGGGGAGGGGCGAATGAGGTGTTGGAATATTGTAAGATGCGAGTAATTGGCGGGATAGGAGGGTAAAAGGCAAGGTAGTAGTAGGAGTAACACAAAAATCTTGGGAACGGAAAAGGTCCTTCAATGTGGGATCCTGTTGGAGACGGATGGCAGTTCGCAGCTGAACCAGCTGACGATGATACGTTAATGGCAGGACCCCAGCCTCACTGAGCACACTGTACACACGAGAGGACCGGAAAGCTCCTGAGCTAATACGTATGCCAAGGTGATGAACGGAGTTAAGTGTCTGCAATGTGGATGCCGAGGCAGTGCCATATACCGGGCAACCATAATCCAGGGCAGATAGAATGGTGGATCTATAAAAGAGCAGTAACGTAGATCGGTCAGCACCCCAATGAACACGTGCCACAGACTTGAGGACATTCATGCGCTGAAGGCACCGAGCCTTCAGAGTGGCAACATGGGATTTCCAATTTAGGTGGGTATCAAAGATAAGGCCAAGGAATTTAGTGGAGGCAAGGAATTTAATCTTGGAAGAACCCATAGAGAGGGTGATGGACTGCTTACGCAAGTGTCTAAGGTCGCGATAGAAAACGACAGCATTGGTTTTTCAGTCGAGAAGCGGAAACCAGTTGAGGACGCCCAAGCTTGTATGGAATGAAGATCAGTGTTTAGACGACGTTGAATGTGTGTTAAACTAGGAGACGTATAATAAATGGCTAAGTCATCCACATAGAAGCTATGAGAGATATCAGGAGGGAGGCATTTTGTAACTATTTATTGCAATATCATAGAGTACACTACTTAGGGAACAGCCTTGGGGTATTCCTTTAGTTTGAGGTTTTATTGCAGATAATATACCGTTGTTTTTAACCTGAAATGTGCGGTTAGATAGAAAGTTCTGGAGGAATTGGGGAAGGGAGCCCCGCATACCAGAGCTATGAAGGATTTTTAGAATGCGATAACGCCAAGTGGTATCATAAGCCTTCGCAATGTCGAAGAAAACTGCCACTGTGGGTTGTTTCTTCGAAAAACCTTCACGTATTTGGTGTTCCAGGTGGATGAGAGAGTGTAATGTAGAGTGGCCGGGACGTGAACCATGTTGATACGGGGATAATAAGTCATGCGCCTCTTCATAATGAAGAAGGCGTGGATTGATCATTTTTTCCATAAGTTTACATAAACATGAGGTGAGCACTATGGGCCTATAGTTTGTCGGAAAACTATGATCTTTGCCTGGTTTTGGGACGGGTATGGTATACGCATGTCGCCAATTTGGTGGGAAATAATGTCTATCCCATAATTGATTATAAAGTTGCAAAAGATAATTTAGTGCACGTGGATGAAGATGACGAATGAACGCATAGGGAATGGCATCAGGACCCGGGGTGGAATCCGAGCAGTGGTCAATGGCATGTTGAAGTTCAGGTAATGAGAAAGAGGTAAAGATAGGTTAGAGCTAACTTCACTGAAATGGTTTGCATGCATAGCAGTGATGACGTGGGGATCATGGGCTAAAGAGTCCGAATCAGTGTCCCGTAATGGAGAGAGTTGGGGACGGACAGTTCGCCCGTCAACACTACAAAATTTTCTCCACAGAGTAGAGATAGGGGTGCGACTAGTGAAGGACGAGATGTATGAGCGCCACGAAAGCACTTTACTTCGGATGATATTGCGTTTGACAATAGCGCAGACTTTATTATAGAATGTTTTGAGGGCAAGTTTTTCAATGGTGATGGTGATGAAACGGAAGCATTGAGGATGAGTAGCAAGATTGGAGAGGGAGGTTTTAATTCTCCGTTGCTTATCACCCACCCTGGTGAGAAGGCGCTCTACCCTGTGTTTGAATTTGATCATGCTAGCCAGTTTGGGTGACCACCAAGGGACTCGTCGAGGATGTTGCAAGGAGGAGGTGAATGGTATGTGATACTGTGCAGTAGAGGTTAAGAAAGACATGAAATATTCAAAGTTAACTTTGGGGGTGATCATATCCGAGAAATCTTCAATATCAGCTGTGGATTCTGTGTATGTCAGCCAATTAGCTTTGGAGAGATTATATTGAGGTAGTTGTGTAAAGGGTTCAGGGGATAAGTAGTTTAAAAGAATCGGGTAGTGGTCGCTAGAGAATCTTTCCTGCAGAACCGACCACTCAAATAAAGGGGCGGCGTCAGTCGAAGCAAGTGAAAGGTCTATCGCAAAGAACGAGTTGTGTGCTGCAGACCAAAATGTAGGGGAATCTAGGTTCAAACAGCAGAGTTGTGAGTCAATCAGAAGGTTTTCGATATGTTTACCCGGGGTGTCTGTAAACGGGCTTCCCCATAGTGGGGAATGTGCATTGAAGTCACCAAGAATGAGGTAAGGAGGAGTTAGTTGTGTGATATGAAGAAGATCAGCTGTGTCATCTTTACAAGAGGGTTGATTGTAGGACGAACAAATAGTGAGGGATGGAAGCTGTGGGAGGGAGATGGTAACTGCAGAAGTTTGAAATGGATTGGGATTGAGGGTGACGGGAAGAAAAGGACATTGGTAATGAACAAGAATTGCTGTACGATAGTGTGTGGGGGTAATCGGAGAACTAACAGCGACAGAGTAATGTCTGGGGGGGATCACAATATTGCCTACATGCTGTAGGCATATGCAGATTGGAGAGTATAAGCGAATGAGTCTTTGTAATTCTCCCATATGAAGGCGAGCTTGGTATCCGTTAATGTTCCACTGGACAATATTATGAGGCATTGTGTACAGAGGGGGACACATCTGTATTGGGTGTGATGTCGTTCAAGGAGTCAGGCGAAGAACGGGGAGGGATAGTTGCTTGCGGGATTTGAGACGTAGGGGCAGATGAATTGGGTAATTCATCGTCATTTATTGCAGAGCATTGTTTTACGAGTTTGGGAACAAGTGTTGGAGAGTGAAGGAGCTTTAGCTGTAATGTATGTATAAAGTCCTGCGGAGAAGTAGTGGCAGTATCTGTGTTAGGGGGGAGAGTACGTGCAATGATGAAGGCATTTGCTCGTGCAAGTATTTGAGAATCTGGCTCAGAGAGATGTGGGGTGATGTACTCCCAAAAACATCCAGAGCATCCGCAGGCACCAGGGGGAATACCCTTGCTGCAGATCAAATGGGGGTTATCAGAGGAGGGTGGCACAGGGGTATCCAGATGCATAAGTTCTTCAGTCGTGCTTTCCGTATGAGTGGCAAGAGGAAGCGGAGTACAGTCGACGCTCGATTTAACGGACTAATAGGGGGGAGACCGAGTCCGTTGCTGGAAAAAGTCCGTAGCTGGAAAATTGCCTTCGTATTTTGCCTTTTTTTATTTTTATTTATTTATTTATTTATTTTTTTTTTTTTTTTTTTTTTTTTTTTTGCTTGAGGCACACGTTGTGCTGTACTGTCCCTGAAAACATAATAAAGGTCTTATTTGTCATTAATATGATAAATTTCACATGGGAAAAAAAAAAAAAAAAAAGGAAGGATATCCCCGCCTCTGTAGGCCTACTCCCTCCCCTCCCCTCCCCGTCCCGGCCTCAACCCTGACCCCGTTACTGTGCTAATGTTGATAAGCCTTGTGCTACACCCTATTGATAATGCAAAACTATTGAACACACTTAACCCTTATTTAGCGGGTGGTAAGGTATTTTACACTGTACCGCTCAGCGGGCATAATCCTGAAATATTCGCTCAATTTCACTCGCCCTAGTGCCGTTACTATGGCTCCAATGCGAACGAAACGATCATTTTTGGAAAGAGCAACTCTTCGTCTCCCCATATAAGTCTATGAATGGATGTTATGAATGAGTGTGGAGGGTGGGAAGAGGTGAGGAAGAGGAGGTACTTTTTGGTCTATTTCCCGGGCGCGTTCGGTTGCGTTCGCTTTGGCCTGACTTCGGCCTCTCGCGCGTCTACTATTCCTTCGGTAATCGGTCTTATTTTTCTTATGCCTTATTTCTGTATTCTCTCTCTCTCTCTCTTTCTTTCTTTTCTTTCTCTCTCTCTCTCTCTCTCTCTCTCTCACTCCTGTCTGTCTGTCTGTCTGTCTCTCTCTCTCTCTCTCTCTCTCTCTCTCTCTCTCTCTCTGGCTCGCTCGCTTTCCCTCTCTCGCGCGCTGTCTCTCTCTCTCTTCCTCATCCGTATATGTAATTCTCATTATTATTTTCTCTAATCTCTCTCACTCCTGTCTGTCTGTCTCTCTGGCTCGCTCGCTTTCCCTCTCTTGTGCTCCCTTTCTCTCTTCCTCATCCGTATTATGTATTTCTCATTATTATTTTCTCTATAACTAATCCCTCTATTTCATTTATTTGCTTGTAATATTTCTGTATTATTATATCTTTTTCACTCTTTCTTCAGTTCAGTTTCTGTATTCTCTCTATACGGTGGGAATGGTATTTCGTATGAGGGATGTGCAGCACAAATATTCAATCTTTCGTTGTTTGGTTGTTTGTATTACCGTAAGAAATTTACTGAACGCCTGCAAATAATACGCTATAAAATGCTTGCAATCAAACTCTCAAGCAATTTCAAGGTCACATGCAATTATAAATGTAGGCTATAGGTAAACCCAGAGAGGAAGAGACAAGAGAGAGAGAGAGTGTCGTGATAATATAACAATGTTACATATGTATCATATATATATGAAAAAATAATATATACGGTAGGCCTACATCTGTTCCCCACAATCATATAATGCCAAGCACAAATATTCAATCTTTCATTGTTTGTATTACCGTAAGAAATTTACTGAACGCCTGCAAATAATACGCTATAAAATGCTTGCAATCTCTCTATTTTCTCTAATCTCTCTCACTCCTGTCTCTCTCTCTCTCTCTCTCTGGCTCGCTCGCTCGCTTTCCCTCTTCCTCATCCGTATATGTATTTCTCATTATTATTTTCTCTAACTAATCCCTCTTATTTCATTTATTTGCTTGTAATATTTCTGTATTATTATATCTTTTTCACTCTTTCTTCAGTTCAGTTTCTGCATTCTCTCTCTCTCTCTGTTTCGCTTGCTATGCAGGAATTTTGTTTTTGTTTTATATATAATATATAATAATTTACTTATCATTACTTACTATATCGTATAAACAAT
The DNA here is from genome assembly GCA_032716605.1 of Paralithodes platypus. Lineage (NCBI taxonomy): Eukaryota > Metazoa > Arthropoda > Malacostraca > Decapoda > Lithodidae > Paralithodes > Paralithodes platypus. Next base: position 25,734,913 of record CM064582.1, read on the forward strand.
AGTAGGTAGCCAACTTACCATAATACCGATACACCAAACCGATCCGCATGCGGGTTTGTTTATCACCTGCTTACTAAAGTGCCACCATTATCGATTTTCTTGGAGCCGACTCGAGCGGGAGGGTTACCAATTGAAGTTAAATCCGCTAGCATATATTGTTAGATGTAAGACATGATAAATACCACTAGAAATATGAATTGGCAAAATCCATATAATATCACTTCAAAATTGTTCTGAAATTTCAAAACAAAACCGCTAGTGTAAGTCATTGCTGCTAGATCGAAGTAAAGGTCTCTAGATCTAGCGGAAGTCGCTATACGTATTGGCAGTACTGCACACTCATTCATTTCATTCATTCATTTTCTATTGAGCTCGTCCTGGAATCTTTACGACTCTGAATCTTACGATTGCCGACGGCGATACGTTGTTAACATTGTTGTTGATGTTCCAGTGGAGGGATGAACAAAATATTTTCCTTGTCCAATAATAGCTATTTCATAGTCCCACAGGACTTATTTTGATATATTTATCAAATTTATTGAACGCCTGAAAATAATACGCTATAAAATGCTTGCAATCAAACTTTCAAGCAATTACAAGGTCACATGCAATTATAAAAAGGTATATTGTAGACCACAATCTTCGCCAAGCTTCGTTGTTGCTTGTATTATCGTGAGAAATGTACCATACACCCTGGTTATCGTGAGAAATTTACCGAACGCCTGCAAATAATACGCTATAAAATGCTTGCAATCAAACTTTCAAGCAATTACAAGGTCACATGCAATTATAAAAAGGTATATTGTAGACCACAATCTTCGCCAAGCTTCGTTGTTGCTTGTATTATCGTGAAAAATGTACCATACACCCTGGTTATCGTGAGAAATTTACCGAACGCCTGCAAATAATACGCTATAAAATGCTTGCAATCAAACTCTCAAGCAATTTCAATGTCACATGCAGTATAGGTAGACCCAGAGAGGAAGAGACAGACAGAGAGAGGGGAGGTCAAAAACATCTGCTAGGTGTGATTTCCCCTGGGAGGGAAGAGATTAGTTAGGGGCGTGCCCTGGCCTACATCAGACAAAGAGAGTACAAAGGAGTACAAACAAAGAGAGTGAGACAGAGAGAGAGAGAGAGAGAGTCGTGATAATATAAAAATGTTACACATGTATCATATATATGAAAACATAATATATACGGTAGGTCTACATCTGTTCTCCACAATCATATAATGCCAAGCACAAATATTCAATCTTTCGTTGTTTGTATTACCGTAAGAAATTTACCGAACGCCTGCAAATAATACGCTATAAAATGCAAAGGAAATTTCTTGTAGAGTGCAATTTTGAGGACGTAGTGTGCTCTGAGAGAGAGCGGAGCGGTGATTAGGAGCATAAATTACCTCAGACCGCTCGCCACACAGGGAATTATATAAGGAAATTACCGTATTTTAGGGTTTTTGCACTCGTGTTTTACGATCGTTGAAAGACAACCAGTGATCGTAAAAGGATGGTTCGGGTGTCATTGGAAAGCTCAATTTACGCACTTTCAGGATACATACTTGTATTACGCTCTGGGTCTTGTTTATGCATGAAAAAGAGCACGGAACAACCCCATTTAGGGTAAAAAAAAAACCCGCTGGGCGGCACAGTGAAATATACTCCACCAGCCACTCGTAAGGTGATAAAATGCTTGCAATCACATTTTCAAGCAATTATAAAATATAAATTGTACTTACCAACACCCACCTGTATGTTCTTCGTCAGGAACGTCTCCAATTTGCTCAAGGGTCTGTCCAATATCAACCACAACATCCACCCCACGCAAATTATGCTTGGGGTGAAAGCCTATGATCGGGTTATTTTCGTCTTCCGAGTCATCCACACTACCAAAACTCTCACCCAGACCTTCGACGGTTTCATCCAACAGCTTATTAGAAAGTTCTGAAGAGTTCAGCATGATATCTAGTTCCTGGGTGGTAAGCCGGGCGTGGTTAGTAGGGTGGCGCGACGCACTAGGGATGGCGGCCACCGAATCGAACACGGGCAAATCTTGACCTTCCATTATGGCTGCTTGAGGGTCACTTAGTCACAGTCACACAGTGGGGATGTGTGGGTGGGTCCTTGTAGTACACCGCCTGACCACCAAGTTTTGCTTTCCACCTAAATTAGGGCGGGAATACGCCCACGGACTTAAGTCCGACCCCGCCATTTAGTCCAATTTTCTCGTATCGGACTTAAGTCCGACCCCGCTAAATAAGGGTTGAAAGTGTATGTTATTTGGTCTCTATATAATCTGTGAATCATTTCCGATATGATAGAATTAAAGATTTTTTTTTCCACCAACTCATAATCAGCAAAAACGACACAAATGTCAATTAAAAACATGTTATAATATTTCCCCATCATTTTGTGTATACCGTGGGAACCAAAAAAAACAAAAATCTATCAAACGTAAATCTCCCGTCTCGGAAGCTCGGCGCCTAGACGGAGGAGAGGGTTGAACTATTTTTTTGACTATCTTATTTATTGTTTATCTATGTGCTGGAAGGATATTATATTTTTCAATTCCATCGCATTAGAAATGATTCAAAAATTACAAAAAGTCCAAATAAGACATAGTTATGTTAATGTATAAGGGATTTAGGTAGATGAATTAGAGAGATAGATAGATAGAAAGAGAGTGTATATCGAGGGAAAAAAACAAAACAAAAAATCTATCAAACGTAAATCTTCCGTCTCTGCTCGCACGGAGGGGAGAGTTGAAATATTTTGTTGACTATCTTATTTATTATTTATCTATGTGCTGGAAGGATATTATATTTTTCAATTCCATCACATTAGAAATGATTCAAAGATTACAAAAAGTCCAAATAAGACATAGTTATGTTAATGTATAAGGGATTTAGGTAGGTGCATTAGAGAGATAAATAGATAGAGCAACGGACTTTGCTCCAACTTTTTTTCGAGCAACAGATTTTGTCCGTTGCTGGGTCCATTGTCCGGCTACGGACAGAGTCCGTTAAATCCGAAATCCGTTGTATCGGGGTCCGTTAAATCGAGCGTCGACTGTATTTGGAATTGGGGGGTGTTCATCAGGGTCTGAATCATAGGGAGCGTCCTTTGTGAGTAGACGTTTACGAGTATCACACTTTTCGTGAGGAGTTGGGGTAACGGGTATCGTCGAGTGATGGACATCAAATGCAGACCGTGTGAGTACCATTTCGGTCAGATCGGAGTCAATGAGATTATTGTCCTTCAGGAATTGCGTCATTATGTCTGTGGGTGGAAGGTCAGGGTGTTGGATATGAGAGACACAATAGCAAGGGGGTTTGTGATGTTGCTTATTGGACTACGAGAGGATACAAAGTTCCTTAAATGGTCTTCGAAGGCTCTAGGATTGAAGGTTTTGTGCCGGAGGAGAAAGCATTTGCCGCAGTCGTGACATCCACAGTCTGGATCGTGATTAGGCATGGTCCACAGATGGGTGGGTGTGTCGTTGTCCGAATCACAAGAAAGGGGCCTAACTGGTATGGCAATCCTGCGTTTTTTAGAAGCCTGTGTCCTTAGTAGTTGAGGTTGTGGCGAAGGAGCATTTACGTGGTCAGGGGTATGTCGCACGACCTCCTCCTCCGTAGGCATTGACTAAAATTCCATATCTTCCGAGATGCTGGTAAAGCCCTCGAATCTATTGGAAGTGGACAACCCAGGAGAAGAGAGATTAGCGAGGCGAAATGTTTCACTGGAGGGAGAACGTCGAGGACTGTTTTGTGATGTAGATGGTCCCTTCGGACGGAGAGTAGCAGGTGTTGCGGGAGGTCCATATCTCCGGTAGGGAGGAGCTTTGCCTTCGTCCCTGAGTTGCGTTTCGGCCGCCCTGAGTGGGAGACCCGTCGAGGCCTGTAGGTGTAGTATCTCCCGTTGGAATTTGTAATGTGGGCAGTCCCTATTGTTAGCTTCATGGCATCCGTCACAATTTGCGCATCTGGCCTCCTTTGACTGGCAGCGTTCCAGATCATGGAGCTCAGAGCCGCAATATTGGCAACGAGGACAGCGTGCTCTGCACCGTGCAGTAGTGTGACCAAAACGCCAGCATTCTGTACATTGTCTAGGTCTATAAACGTAGCGACGTACTGGCAGTTGTCGTCCAGCTAGTTTGACATGCATGGGGAGGACGTGCCTCTTAAAGAATACCTTGACAATACGCAAACTGGGTCGATTATAGCGTTGGGGCACAACATAAGTGTCGACTTTGACGATGGAGGGGTCTGTATTTTTCAATAATTTCAAGATGCGTGGGGCCGAGTCTTGAAAGTCTTGATCAGCAATTTCGAAGTCCGAGGGGAGGGCCACTGTACCTATGCGCTGATTAAGGTATTCGTCTTCCTTACCTGTATACCTGCCAACGTGGGTGAGAAAATGGTCTTGTAAGGCTTCTGATTGTTCTTGTGTGGCAGCTTCAATCATGCGTTTTCCTTTCCCGACAGTGTGTACGGTGAAGTCACCGAAGGTCGAAGCAAGAGAATCATAAAGATCAAGATCGTCCATGGGGTCACCAGTGACCTCGAAGAATCGAGACCAATCAGGGGGACGAAACATGGCGTCTAGGGTTGGTTTTGGGACTGGGGTATATGTGGTATGACGACCTTTGTTCCGTGTGCGCTGAGGAACATGCGGCTGGAGGGTTTGCACAGTAGATGTAGATCCTTTATGAGAGGAATGAGGAGTGGATGTGTCGGTAGATTGTGAGGTCAGAGTTGAATCAGTGGTCGTTGGGGCAGGATGCACAGTATGGACAGTTGAATACCCTTCAGTACCGGTACTCAAGGTATGCAACGGCCGAGGGTTAGTTAATGTGACAGTAGGCCTTTGAGATCTTGGAGGTACATAAGCAGGTTTGTTGGAGGTTGCAGATCCAGCATCCTGAGGTAAGATGGTAACAGATGTAGTCGCAGACTGGTCAGGGATACACAAAGTATCCGTAAGGGTGTCAGCGGAGGGCATCCGAGCTTCATCATTAAGGTCCTCGACTGAATGAATAGGTAGTCTAAGGCTAGGATCATGATCTGGTAATTTAGAAGTTAAGGTTGAGACCGTGGGGTTGTCATCGCTAATCTTGGTCACAGCGGCAGTACTTTGCATTGGAATTGATGCCAGGGGGACCAACTGATCGATCTCTCTATCCGACGATGGATAATTCGTCACATTATCCGTAGAAGGCTTGCCAAGGTCAGGGATATAGGGGGGGTCCATAGAGAGGGGTGAGTCCAAGGACGGTGCAGGGGCCGGTAAAGAATCCGGCATAGTGCCACCACCATCCGAGAGGATGACGGTCAAGGAAGGTGAATCAGTCTCAATATCCATATCCATGCCAGTGCCGGTGATCAAGGGTTCAGAGGAAGTCTCCATATGACGAAAGTATTATGATTCGTCCGGGATAAGCTCCATACCCACCACGGAGCCTATAATTAGAGGACTTGGTATTTGCCCTAGGAGTCAAACCCTGATATACATCCCTACCCCCTGTGCTTATAGACGGTCAACTCGTCAGCTTCGGGTCCAGCACAGAGAGCGAGATTTGACGATAAAAGGTTCCCCTCGTGCGTGCACGTCAGGTACTCCAGTTCTACGGGTGGAAGGGAACGCCGTCCACATCCACCCTCCATCAATTATATAGAGTAGTCCAGTCGTCAACGATAGAAGAAGGGGAAGCAAAGAAAAGGACAAAGTTAGAGAGGGAAAAAGACAGAAAAGTGGTACCTTGCAGGCCTCTGGAAACCTACGAGGAGGTAGGTCTTGGTCCACTAGGGCGGCGGAGCCTCGAGCATAAGAAGGTCTGTCCCCCCTATGAACAGAGTCCACCGGCCAAGCTTCAAGCCCCGCCACCGCGACACGGTGACTCCCTATCGGCGGGGTGGTCCCAACACAGATCCCTGAGGTACCCCACTTGTAATTTCCCTCCACCCCGAGCCTATTCCATTCACCAGTACCCTCTGTCTCCGATCTTTCAGGAAGGCTTCTATCCATTCCACACAATTCTCCCCTATATTATAGCTTCTAACTTTCTCTATTAACCTTTTATGTGGGACCTTATCGAAGGCCTTCATAAAATCGCAATATACCACGTCTATTACATCACCATCTTCTAGAATTTACATCCAATCATCTACCACCTTAATTAGCTGTAGTACCGTCGACCTTCCTGGCAAGAATCCGAACTGTCTCCCACTGAAAAGTTGGTTTGACTTCATATGATCCATTATTCCTTCTCTAATTACCGTTTCCATTAGTTTACACACAACACTTGTCAAACTGACTGGTCTATAATTCCCTGGGTCATTTCTCTTTCCCTTCTTAAATATAGCTGTTATGTTCGCCTCTCTCCAGTCCATCGGGATTTGTCCTGTATTAAACGATACCTCAAATAAAATTTTCAATGGCTCTACTAACATCTCCCCTCCTTCCTTTATGATTCTTGGGTGTATCCCATCCGGTCCCGGTGACTTACTTCTGTTCATTTTTTCTATAGCCCTTCTTATTCTAGCATGGGAAAACTCTACATTTTACTTAGTTTGATTTATGGAGATATTAGTTACTAAGGGGGCTTTGCCCCCCCCCCATGACTTAATGTCATATATGAGCCTATATTACCAGCAGGGGTAAACAAAGCGGGCGGTACACCCGCTAACACAACTTTTACCAAAAAAACTAACGTAGGCTAACTTACTTTAACCTAACCTAGGTAAGGATTACGGGTTTGACAACCCGAAGGGAAGGAAGGAAAACTGACTATTTAGTAATGGTTCCGTAGTCAATGACGTGAGAGCCTTATATATATAAGGGCTCCCCGGAGATCCCAGTGAGGATGCAGTGCCTACTATTCCCATCAAACAGGCACCGGCACTAGAACTAATAGAGTTTTCCCATGCTAGAATAAGAAGGGCTATAGAAAAAATGAACAGAAGTAAGTCACCGGGACCGGATGGGATACACCCAAGAATCATAAAGGAAGGAGGGGAGATGTTAGTAGAGCCATTGAAAATGTTATTTGAGGTATCGTTTAATACAGGACAAATCCCGATGGACTGGAGAGAGGCGAACATAACAGCTATATTTAAGAAGGGAAAGAGAAATGACCCAGGGAATTATAGACCAGTCAGTTTGACAAGTGTTGTGTGTAAACTAATGGAAACGGTAATTAGAGAAGGAATAATGGATCATATGAAGTCAAACCAACTTTTCAGTGGGAGACAGTTCGGATTCTTGCCGGGGAGGTCGACGGTACTACAGCTAATTAAGGTAGTAGATGATTGGATGCAAATTCTAGAAGATGGTGATGCAATAGACGTGGTATATTGCGATTTTATGAAGGCCTTCGATAAGGTCCCACATAAAAGGTTAATAGAGAAAGTTAGAAGCTATAATATAGGGGAGAAATGTGTGAAATGGATAGAAGCCTTCCTGAAAGATCGGAGACAGAGTGTACTGGTGAATGGAATAGGCTCGGGGTGGAGGGAAATTACAAGTGGGGTACCTCAGGGATCTGTGTTGGGACCACTGCTGTTCGTTATATTTATCAACGACTTGCCTGAAGTTATAACTAATGGAAGTGAGGTATACCTGTATGCGGATGACACTAAACTGTATAGAAGAGTAAGGAGTAAGGAAGATATGGGTTTGCTTCAAGGAGATGTGGAGGGCATGAAGGGATGGTCTGAGCATTGGTTAATGCCTTTTCATCCAAAAAAATGCAAGTACATGCGGATTGGGACCAGCAAGATAGACAAGGTAGGATACAGTATGTATGAAGCGATGGAGGAAGTGAGTGCAGAAAAGGATATAGGAGTAGTGATAGACAATAAGTTAAATTTCTCAGAACATTTAGCAGAAAAGATAAACAAAGCCAATAGAATTGTAGGGCTGATAAGGAGGACATTTGTGTCACTTGACGAAGAAATCTTCAGGAATCTCTATACAGCGCTGGTTAGGCCGCACCTGGATTATGCAAACCAGGTGTGGGCTCCATATATGGTAAAGGATATAGAAACAGTGGAGAAAGTGCAGAGGAGAGCTAGCAAGCTGGTACCAACGTTGAAGAACGCGGGCTATGAGCAGAGGTTGAGGACACTGGCATATAGGAGAAAGAGAGGGGATATGATAGAGACTTTTAAGATAGTGTCGGGAAAGTACGATGAGGATGTGTGTGAAGGTATCTTCTTGATGCGGGAGGGAACAAGAACGAGAGGGCACTCTAAGAAAATTTACAAAGAAAGAAATAGGCTTGAGAAGGCAAAGAACTCATTTTGTGATAGAGTGGTAAATGAGTGGAACGCACTGCCCCAGTATGTAGTCGATTCCGAATCAATAAGGGAGTTTGAAAGTAATCTTGATAAAGCATGAGGAAGACAAGATTTGAAGTTTGATTATAAAACAAAAATACAGAATAGTAAAAATGTTGTGTCTGCTACCGCCGCCGCCAACACCGTGAACGACCGCAGCAGTGCAAGTACTGGTACTGAGCTGGATACACAGGCATAGTTTGCCTTTTTCCAGAGGATCTACTGTAAGAAACTGTAAGTGAGGGTCCCGGAGAAAGCATAACGCGACCCAAATATATAAAAAGTACATCCTAGGGTGAAACCCTTTACTTAGTTCCTAGGGAACGTCATTAACCCTTGGGATCCGGGGGGCCTCATATGAAGTTTGGTATTTTCAAACTTCATAATTCAGTAGCTACTACTTGAGACCACCTAGAGCAGTCAATTGTTTTGCAAATTGTAGAACGTTTTCTTGTCTGTAGACTGCCGTTGAGATGACATCGCTACGTTGCGTGGTTGACGAGTTCTGATGATTATATCGGAGACTTTTTATCCGCGCATTTTGCCTCATATGAGGCCTCCCGGATTCCAAGGGTTAAAAAAGGTAACCTTAGAAAAAGAATGAAAATTTTTATGAGTAAAAGATTAGAAACTATGAATGTTGTATTACTAAATCAACTAGCGCGTCGTTATACAGTCCTTCCCTTGCACGCGTCCCCCAGCTGGTCACGCTGGGTTTATATGTCCTTCATAGTACTAGGTTGCGCATGTGCATGGGAAGAGGGAGGAGGGAGGGCCGCTTTACGTCATTGACTACGGAACCATTACTAAATAGTCAGTTTTCCTTCCTGCCCTTCGGTTTGTCAAACCCGTAATTTAGTAATGGTTCTCTCCGTCAATGACGTGAGAGCCTAAGAATACCAAGATCGGTGGTTGGGACATCTCATGCTCAACGTCAAAGACTGAAGAAAACCAAAACTAACGGCTCGCGCTGTTGTAAGTAAATAACTAGAATTAAGAAAAAGTGTAAAGTATAAAGGCAGGGTTTCTAAGTAAGCCTTAGGAAGCGATAGAAAGGTAGATAATGATAAGGATGCAGTAGAACTTAATAAAAGAGCAATTATATATTGTAAAACCTAAGAATTGTATATACTATAGTACTAGAATGATTTGTAAAAAATAAAATCTATTTATACTTATTAAACTCACAAAAAAATAAATTTGTGTATTTATTAATCTAATATCCTGTATTAGAAATTAACCCTTAGAGATTATCAATCTTACTAATATTAACATTGAACAACCTTTGTGAGAGGTTCTCCAGTTCGGAACACACTCCCCCCCCCCCCCTCTTTTATGTCCAAAACTCATAAGTGGAAGTCAGTACTTGGTGAACCTCACACGTACTTGTAACATAATACATGGCATTATTGCAATAAACAGACATCAGTGTGATGGGCTGGTCTATCAGAGTGAGAACTGAGCGATCTCTGCCATACCCATAGCTTACTCCGACTGTTCCTTTTACTTATGTATTTCCTAGATCTCAAGTGACGGCGTCGTTTCCGTGGATTGACCTCCCAATCTACCAAGATTGGAAGCCAAAGCGTCACATTTTTCCTTTGCCCCTCAACTTTCTCTTCATAATTGCTGAGGGGCACAGGGCCCTGGGTGGGGCTTTGGTTTCCCGGGCGTTTCCGCACCCTCCTCAGCTCCCCGCCATGGAGTGGCTTCGGTCACCCAGGCTTTATTGTGGTAGGCAGGAAGGGTTCTGTGGGGGCGCTCGGTTATGGCCTTGGCCTTGCTCGGGGCCTTGGGGCTGTTCGGCCAGGCAGCTTGGGGAACAACAACAACAACAACAACAGACATCAGTTAGGCTTATAACTAAGTCTCATGGCTACGCATGGCACAGTGGGTCTCTTCAAATTAACTGAAAGATATTTGGATAAAAATGTGTGGTGAGATGGCCAGACTTTTGTTTGCTTGATGTCTTGGATAGAGTAATTGTCAAGAAATCTGACTGTCATGGCCCACTTTCTCACATCATGGGCCCTTGCTACTGCTGACAGTTCAGCGGTTGTGATAACGTCCACTAGAATTGAAACAAGCTGTCGTTTAGATAACCTTGATTGGCCATATTAAGAGATCCATAAATGAGAGGGGTGTAAGGGTGTAGTTGGTTGTACATACTTATACAAAGCCAACACCGGGCATAGTGCCTGATGTTTATTCTTTTGTTTGAGGGCCATTATATCAAAAGGTGAGAACATTTGATCTTCTCTTTCATTCTTGGCTATGAAATTAGGAGCTGGTGTGAGACCTTTAAATTGTAAGCAGTTCGCAGCTCTAGCCATGGCCGCAAGTTCGGACACTCTATGTGCTGTTGCTAATGAAATTAAGAAAACACATTTAGATAATAACTTGTCATAAGAGGGGTTGACCGTGTAAGGTTTACTACTTAATAGATTTAACACCTTGTCCAGAGACCACTGAGGTAGAATCTGTTTCGCTGGAGCTCGTAATTTAAAACAAGCCGTAATAAAACCTCCTTCATCCTTAGGTGGAAGTCTAAGGTCAGTAAGGTCATAGAATGGTTCTTTAACCCTTAACACCTTACGAGCGGCCTATGCGGTTTATTTATGTGTACCGCCCAGCGGGGTGTTTTTAGCCAAAATAGGGCTGTTTACGTGATCATTTTCATGCCTAAATAAGACCCAGAACGTAAAACAAGTACCTATCCCTGAAAGGGCATAAACAGAGCTTTCGAATGACACCATAACGATCCTTGTATGATGGATAGTTTTCTTGCAATAACCGTGCAACGCGAGTGCAAAAAGCAGGTAATTCGGTACTTTCGGTACATAATTGAGTATGTAGCGAGTGAGAGAGGGAGGAGGGAGCTGAGATTTGTGTCAGTAGGTTCGCCGCGGTGGTCTGGAGCAGTCATACGCTCGCTAGTCTCCTGCCACCACTTGTCTCTCTCTCTCAGCCACATTACGTGCTGAAATTGCCACTCGAGTTATGTCGAGCGCCGCCACATAGTCCAGCTTTATTTAACTCGACTTAAGTGGTGGGCCGCTTTTTAAGGGTTAAAGAGCGGCGCGCAACATAAGTCGAGTTAAAGAAACTGGCAAAAAACGGGTGAAAACTGGGTGAAAATCGAGTGAAAATGGGTGGAACAGTAATGAACCATACGTCCGACATCTGTGGCCTCCCGGCGCACACTAACTCCAGTTCCCCCACCGCACGGGAGGATGACAGTGTGACCAATAGTTCGCTAAAAGTGAACAATGTAGCAAAATCCGCTAAACTTCCATCTTTGAGGTAACACTGTCAGTGCTCCACGAGTGCTACGTAGCTGTATGTGGTGTCATTGTGTAGCGATTTCCACCTAGTTTTCGGTACAATACAGTTCCTTTCATGCTGATGGTTGATATAGCAGTCAGAATGGCCTGAAAAGGCCCAAAACGGCCACAGACCACCCGATAGACTAGGGTTAATGGCTGAGAGGTGATTGCGAAGTGTGTTAACTGATAGGTGTTTGTCTACGAAAAGGTAATTTAAGTACTTTAAAATTAAACTTACTGAGCCACTTTGTTGCTTGGACTCTACAATCCACGTTGTAAATTGTTTTCAATGTGACTCATACTGTCTAATTGTGGAAAGTGTAAATTGTTTGGTTAATTTGTCGTGAACGGCTTGGTCATAAGAATTTAGCCATTTGGTTTTGAAAATATCTCGTAACTAAAACAAGATGTAAGAAAAACTCCTTTCAACTTGTTGAGGGGTAAGTCGGAAGCCAGTGGGATCAAAGAACAATTCTTTAATGGCTGAGAATTGATTGTGTAGTGTGTTAATTGACAGTTGTTTGTCTTCAAAAGAGTAATTGAAGTACTTTAAAAATAAACTGACTGAAGCCATGTGTTGGACAGACTCTACAATCCACATGGTAAATTGTTTCCAATGTAATTCCTACTGTCTAATAATGGAAGGCGTAAACTGTTTGGTTAATTTGTCGTGAACAGCTTAATCATAAGAGCTCCGCCATTTGACTTTGAAAATATCCATAAAGCTAAATGTAGACCAGTCTAGGTTGCCAATCTGCTCTAAGTGGAAACAAGACGTTGGAAATGGTATTGGAATGGGACATTCGAGAGACAGATGAATGAACTACACATGTATTGACCAGACTGGTGGTATAAGGCACCCTTGACCCTGAATTAAGTGGATATGTTGCATAACTTTGGATATTCGTGTGTGTCCGTAGGAGGAAAGAGGTATATCGATAACCACTTGTTCCAAACCTCTGAGAACGCATTTGTTCCGCTCGCTTGGATCTCGTGCCAGAAGGTCAGAAGCAGGAGTAGTTGTTGTTATTGTTCCCTAAGCTGCCTGGCCGAACAGCCCCGAGTCCTTAAAGGTGGGGGCTCATGGGTTGAGATAAACACGGAATGATAAACGCCAAGCTGTACATAATTATCTTGCAAAATGCAATGGCACTGAAATAATTATTAACAATGACATAAAGGATTTTGCGGATCGTCTATACCGGGCCTGTGACATCATAGTGACGTCACACCAGTATCCTTAGCCTTGACTGGATGGTGGACTTATACTCTTGTGACATCACAGGCCCGGTATAGACGATCCACAAAATCCTTTATACCATTGTTAATAATTGTTTCAGTGCCATTGCATTTTGCAAGATAATTATGTACAGCTTGGCGTTTATCATTCCGTGTTTATCTCAACCCATGAGCCCCCACCTTTAACCTGACAAGCACGATATGGACCTAGGGGCTAGGGTAGTTATTTGTGCATTTCTAGCCTTGGATTCTGACAGAATTCGTTATATTTACAATATAGAGCATTATTTGTTTTCGGTATGCTTTTATTTTACATATATGATGTAAATATGAACCTTCAAGAGTGCTAAAATAAGTTGGAAAAGCATTTGGGTGGTGAAAAACGAAGATATTGGCCACCCGGTCATAATCTCAGGCGAGAGAGAGCCACAGGCAACCCTCCTCTCTCGCTGTCTGGGAGTCAACTGAGGCGAGCGGGGCGGTGTGTGCCAGTGTCTGGGTGTTACATAACGATCTTTTATGCAACCCACTTGTGCTACATTATCGCGGGAGAGAAAAATAACCGATAAATGATGATAATAAGAGGAAAAATAGGTGATAATTGAGGAGGGGGGGGAGGGGGGGGGAGAAACACATGGATGAGTACTAGAGGGGAATTATCTCACCTAGAGACAAATTCCTTTGTTTTGATAGGCCCTTTTTTTTTTGGAAGGCTTTTTTTATGGTAGGCTTTTTTTATGGTCTTGCTTCCGTGAGGCCTATCGCGTTCCCTATAGGAAGCCTTCCGTGAGGCCTATCGCGCTTGCCGGGTTAAGGAGGGCCATGGCCACGGTCGGGCTTTCCCACATTATGGCTAGGATGTTATTTTATTATTGTTGTTATAATAAATTTATGCCATAATGTGTGACCCTCTTCTTCAGGATGATAAATAGTCTGGAGTTGAAGGTGTCAGGAGACGTCCTGACAAACTATATATGTATGTGTGTTTTGCTAACTGGCTGCAAACGAGTTGGAAAGCACAAAGGTTAGGATATGTTTTTCCGGCGGAAGGACTGACTAGAACTGCCCCGTCGGACACCCCACTAGCGGCGGTCTAGAGGGACTCGGATCCAATTAACCAGTTCGTGGTCTTGACCTAGAACAAACTCCCGGCGGAAGGGGAAGGCTTCCAACGGGATTCTGGCACAGCCGGAATGACTCGCCTATACTAATCATTATTCCTCACAAGGCTGGGAGACTTTTAATCATTATTCCTCACAAGGCTGGGAGACTTTTAATCATTATTCCTCACAAGGCTGGGAGACTTTTAATCATTATTCCTCACAAGGCTGGGAGACTTTTAATCATTATTCCTCACAAGGCTGGGAGACTTTTAATCATTATTCCTCACAAGGCTGGGAGACTTTTAATCATTATTCCTCACAAGGCTGGGAGACTTTTAATCATTATTCCTCACAAGGCTGGGAGACTTTTAATCATTATTCCTCACAAGGCTGGGAGACTTTTAATCATTATTCCTCACAAGGCTGGGAGACTTTTAATCATTATTCCTCACAAGGCTGGGAGACTTTTAATCTGTCATCGCGGCGGACGAGTCATTGCTAACCAAAGTCCGCCCCGGCAGAATGGTAATTTGAGTACAGTAAACCCCCGATATTTCGGACTAATTTTACTCGGAAACCCGCACTTCTCGGAATGGCATAGGCCTCTCGGAGATGTCCCTGTATATCTCGGAAATTTCCGAGTTGGACGGGATTTGCGTCTGGTTTACAAAGTTATCTCACTCGGTTTTAAGTGATTTTAGAATGAATTGAAGCCTGTGCCTGTTAATTATTGTGTTAATATTAAATACTGTGTACTGTACTGTCCCGAAAAACATAATAAGGTTCGTATTTATCATTAATATGATGAATTTCACATGTAAAAAAAAAAAAAAAAAGTGATCCCAATTTCTCTGGTGACGCGGACTTTCCTATTCTAATTCAGAATTTTCCCTCTCTTAAGTCGGACATAAGCCGGACTTTGGACATCTCGGAAAATCGGGCTTCTCGGAAGTGGTCTCCCCCCAATTAGTCCGAGATAGCGAGGGTTTACTGTATAGGCCGGTGATAAGCATTATCATAGATAAGTAGTCTTAATTCCTTCATGGAACAAAGCCACAATGAGGTTTTTTCCTGAAGGGTACACAGGGAACTTAGAATAGTGAGGATCGCTATTTTCTATTTTTCTTGCGTATTCAAGGTAACGGTTGGGTAAATGTCTCAGGTTGTCCTTATGCACATTGATTTTTGGAAATTTCTTTTCCAGATCCCATACGGCCTCCTCGACAGGGAGCTCCAGACCGGAAGCTGATACCCGGCGGGGGGTTGGACTTTATCATCATGGATCTCGTTACTTTCTGTGCTACACCGCTATGTAACAACCTTCCTATCACCGGACACCAGCTATGTTTCCGATGCATTACATGTTTGGACCGTTCCCGTGGTCAGTGGCTTACGAGGAAATGTAGTGTGTGCACTAAGCTCCGTAATGGGTTGATCACTCATAAGGAGCCGGGTTGTCAAGTGGTACTGGAGGAGATTAAGTCTCGTTTCAATAACTATACGAAAGATGTGGCCCATAAGGCGCTTCAATATGATGATCAGGCACTGTGGGAACTTCTCATTATATAATCTCCTATTGTTAAATCTTTGAAAACCAGCAGTCGTTCGATATCTCACAAAAAGAAAGCAACTACACTCGACCCTCGGTTTAACGGACCTCGATACAACGGATTTCGGATTTAACGGACTCAGTCTGTAGGCGGACAATTCATCTGGACCGGACCAAATGTCCGGTGCTGGATAATTTGTCCACTAAGTGGCAGGGCGAGTGACTCTTAGGCCTAGGCCTAGGCTATAGATACTCACAAAACCTCAACTGAGCTGCTTGGATAACGAGAATATTCCAGGTATATTTAATAAACTTATATTAACCAAGTAATCTTGACCAAACCGATTCATATCTCTTGTGTAATGCTTTGTTTACACTTTACTGGTCTGACAAACGATCAGCCACACACACACACACACACACACACACACACACACACACACACACACACACACACACACACACACACACACACACACACACGCTGAGGGAGAGGAGAGAGAGAGAGGTGACATGATCATGATGTTTAAGTGTGTGAAAGGTTTTGAGAAGATCGACAAGGGAGATTTTGTGGTGAGGGACGAGGGAAAAACCAGGGGTCATGATTGTAAGTTGAGGAAAGTTATATGTAAGTCTGATGTAAGAAAGTTCAGCTTCCCGTATAGAAGCATTGAGTGTTGGAATAAGTTGGATGGGGAGGTGGTGGGAGCAAGAAATATCCAAACTTTTAAAGCAAAATTGGATAAATGTAGAGAGAGAGACAGGACAACACGAGCTTAGGCTCAAATCCTGTATACTACAATTAGGTGAGTAGGTGAGTACACACACACACACATAGATAAATATGTACCAACATTTAAGGATAGAAAGCTGGCTAAGGAGAAAGAGTGGTTTAACATGCGATGTCACATTGCCCAGAACAAAAAGGACTCTGCATGGAATAAAGTGAGAAGGAGACACACTGAGGAAAAATGGAATGAGTATAAGAATGCTAGAAACAACTATGTTAAGACTATAAGAGAGGAGAAAAAGAACTTTGAAAAAGATATAGTAAACAAATGTAATAAAGAACCCAAACTGTTCTATAGTTATATCAACGGCAAAACAAAAATAAAGGACAAAATAACAAAGCTTAGGGTAGAGGGTCAATTATATGAAGACACAGTGGGTATGTGTGAAATTATGAATGATACATTAACATCCGTGTTTGTGGAGGAGGATGACTATGTAGAACCTGTGGTGGAATTGAACGAGATACAGGGACTAGAGTCGATAGAAGTCAACAAGGATGAACTAAAATCATTGTTGGAAGAATTGGACGGGAGAAAATCTATGGGCCCAGATAACATTGCTGGATGGGTATTAAGAGAATGTTCTGAACAACTAGTGAGACCTATTTTTAATATTGTTCAACACTCATTAAACAAGGGGGAACTTCCCTTAGAATGGAAACAAGCAAATATAACTCCAATATATAAAAGTGGAAATAAAGAAGACCCGCTAAATTATCGACCGGTATCCTTAACGAGTGTTATATGCAAGCTTTGTGAAAAGATTATTAGAAAAAGATGGGTGGGTATGTTGGAGGAGAGGGAAATAATTTCAAGCAAGCAGTTCGGGTTCAGAAAAGGTCATTCGTGTACCACAAATTTGTTGAGTTACTATGATAGGGTAATTGACATTGTACAAGGGAGGGAGGGGTGGGTAGATTGTATTTACTTAGATTTCAAGAAGGCATTTGATAAGGTGCCTCATAAGAGATTGTTGTGGAAGCTCAGGACTGTGGGGCGGGTTGAGGGAGTATTATTAAAGTGGATGGAAAACTATTTAATTGGGAGGGAAATGCGAACAGTAATAAAAGGAAAGTTCTCCTCGTGGAAAAGGGTAAAAAGCGGAGTGCCTCAAGGATCGGTGTTGGCCCCAATCATGTTTTTGGTTTTCATCAACGACCTTCAAATGGGAATAGGCTCATATATATCTATGTTTGCTGATGATGCAAAATTAATGAAGCATATTACAAGTAGGAGTAGTTGTGAAGAATTACAGAGAGACCTAGATAAGTTATATGAGTGGAGTCAAACTTGGAAAATGGAATTCAACACGAGTAAGTGTCAGGTTCTTGAGATGGGAAAAAGTAAATATAGACCTTCTTGGGGATATAAAATAGGAGATGAAATAATTAGTAAAGCTGTGAAAGCAAAAGACCTAGGGGTAGTTGTGGCAGACAGCTTGTCACCTGAACAGCATATAAATAAAATAACTGGTGAAACCTATGCAGTGTTGACTAACATGAGAATAGCTCTGAATTATTTAGATGAAGAGATGTTAGCAAAAATAATAGGGACAATAATACGACCAAGACTGGAGTATGCAGCAGTGGTGTGGTCTCCACACCTTATAAAACATAATAAAAAACTGGAAAGAGTTCAGAGAGTTGCCACTAAGATGATAGCTAGCCTTAGAGACCTGCCTTATGAGGAGAGATTGGAGAGGCTAAAGCTGCCAACGCTGAGGGAGAGGAGAGAGAGAGGTGACATGATCATGATGTTTAAGTGTGTGAAAGGTTTTGAGAAGATCGACAAGGGAGATTTTGTGGTGAGGGACGAGGGAAGAACCAGGGGTCATGATTGTAAGTTGAGGAAAGTTATATGTAAGTCTGATGTAAGAAAGTTCAGCTTCCCGTATAGAAGCATTGAGTGTTGGAATAAGTTGGATGGGGAGGTGGTGGGAGCAAGAAATATCCAAACTTTTAAAGCAAAATTGGATAAATGTAGAGAGAGAGACAGGACAACACGAGCTTAGGCTCAAATCCTGTATACTACAATTAGGTGACAATTAGGTGAGTACACAGCCCGTAGCCTAGTAGGTAGAGCTCTCGTCTCACACACGAGGGGTCGGGGGTTCAATCCCCGGCCGGGTCGGAGACAAATTGGGCTTGTCTCCTTTCATGTGTTAGCCTCAGTTCACCTAGCTGTAAATAGGTACCTGGAATAAGTGGACGACGTTTAGACGTCCCATCTGGGGTTGGCAAAAATGGTACAAGGCGAGATGGGTATCATATGGTTCACCTAAGCTGATGGCTACCTAAGCCTTCGGGCGAGACGGTACCGTCTATAGTGAGAATGGTACCATACAGATCCACCCTAAGCCTTCGTTTCCGTTGTCGCCAATTGGCTAAAAATACAGACTACACACACATCCACAGCCATTCCAATGATACATATATAACACCTACACATATAGGAGGCGGGAAATAACGAGCATGCTCACTCCCGCAATACAACTAGAGTAAGTACAACTAGAGTAAGTACACACACACACACACACACACACACACACACACACACAGATAATATAATTAGCAAGACCGAAAAAGAAAAGGATTTAGGGTTGATTATACAAGATAATTTGTCGCCAGAGAAACATATTAACAAGCTCTTTAGCGGAATGTATGCAATGGCCGGGAATATGAAAGTTGCTCTGAACTACTTGGATGAGACCATGGTAGCGAAAATTATGAAGAGTATGATTAGACCAAAATTGGAGTATGCAGCAGTGGTGTGGTCCCCGCATCTAAAGAAGCATATTCACAAGTTAGAAAGAATCCAGAGAGCAGTTACTAGATTGGTTCCAAGTCTCAGAGAACTGCCATATGAAGGGAGGCTAGACAAATTAAATCTACCAAGTTTAAAAGAGAGGAGAGAGAGGGGAGACATGATAATGATGTACAAATGCACCCGGGGGCTGGAGAGGCTGGATAGGGAGGATATGTTAATTATGGATACAGGAATAACTAGAGGCCACAGCTACAAAGTAAAAAGACCTACCTGCAAGAACGATATCAGGAAGTTTAGCTTCCCCTATAGATGTATTGACAAATGGAATGGGCTGGAGGAGGAGGTGGTAGGGGCAAGGAACATCCATATTTTCAAGAAAAAATTGGATAAAAAGTAGATTGAGAGACGGGACAACACGAGCTTAGCTCAACTCCTGTAAACTACAATTAGGTAAATACAATTAGGTACAATTAGGTAAATACACACACACACACACACACACACACACACACACACACACAGTGACTACGGGTCCAAAACTACTTTTATTATTAGCTAGCCAGACCAAGAAATGGTCTAACCTAGCTTAGATAATATATCAGGAGGCAAAAATAACTTCTACCTTGTGAACTACTGGTACTTTTATTTATTTTGCTCAATCGAAAAACACTTGATATAGCCTACAGGTAGAACATTCTAGTCTTCACCATTCACAAGGTAAAAGTGATTTTTGCCTCCTGATATATTATCTAAGCTAGGTTAGACCATTTCTTGGTCTGGCTAGCTAATATTAAAAGTAGTTTTGGACCCGTAGTCACTGTGTATTTACCTATTTGTATTTACCTATTTGTAGTATACAGGAGTTGAGCTTTTTAGGCTCGTATTGTCCCGCTTCCTGAGTTACAATTATCTAACTTTGCCTTAAAAATATGAATGTTTTTGGCACACACCACTTCCTCTTCCAACTAATTCCACTTACTTATACTTCTGTAAGGGAAACTATACTTTCTCACATCTCCTTTACATCTTCCTTTCATTAGTTTATATCTATGCCCCCTAGTTCTACCATTATCTTTCACAATATAACCCTTCTTGTCCACCTTTTCGAGTCCTCTCACACATTTGTACATCATAATCATATCGCCTCTCTCCCTCCTATCCATTAGAGATGGTAAATCTAATTTCTTTAATCTCTCCTCATATGGTAATTCTCTCAGTTCTGGTATCATCCTAGTTGCAGCTCTCTGAACCTTCTCCAGCTTCTTTATATGCTTTTTTAGATGTGGTGCCCACACCACTGCTGCATACTCCAGTCTTGGTCTCACCAATGTTTTTATTATTTTCTCCAGCATCTCCTCGTTTATATAGTTAAAGGCTATTTTTATTCTGTTTAGCAGTCCATATGTTTCTCCCACTATAGTATCTTATTAATATGATTCTCAGGTGAAAGATCACTCCTAACAGTTATCCCTAAGTCCTTTTCTTTCTCTGATGGGTTAATAGTGTTTTCTCCTAACTTATATTCCATATGAGGCCTTCTTTTACTTACTCCCATTTCCACTACATGACATTTATTTGTGTTAAATTCCATTTTCCACTTCTTGCTCCATTGATCTATCCTATCCAAATCCCTCTGTAATTCCCTACCACTGTTTTCATCTTCTATACGCTTCATGATCTTGGCATCATCTGCAAACATATTCATATATGCATTTATATCGTTTGGCATGTCGTTAATGTATATTAGAAACATTATGGGAGCCAGCACCGCTCCCTGCGGAACTCCACTTGTGACATCTTTCCACGTAGAAAATTTATCTCTGATAGTAGTCCTCATCTGTCTCCCTGAAAGATAGTCCTCCATCCAACTTAACAAACTACCCTGAATCCCTCCATACTCTTTTAATTTCCACTTCAGCCTGCTATGCGATACTCTGTCAAAAGCTTTCTTCATGTCAATATATACGCAATCCACCCATCCATCTCTCTCTTGTAATATGTCAACCACTCTGTCATAAAAACTGAGTAGATTTGTAACACATGAGGTACCCTCCCTGAATCCAAATTGCCTGTTAGATAGTAGATTATTCTTTTCCAAGTAAATCATCCATCTTTTCTTAATTATTTTCTCACAGATTTTGCACACTATACTAGTAAGTGACACAGGTCGATAATTCAATGGATGTTCCCTGTTCCCACCTTTATAAATCGGTACAATGTTGGCTCTCTTCCAGTCCATTGGTAATTTTCCCACTTCCAGAGAGTATTTCATTATCTCATATAAGGGTTTCACTAGTTCGTCAGCACATTCTTTCAAAATCCATCCCGCTACATTGTCAGGTCCCACTGCTTTTTTCACATCTAGTCCTTTCATTATTTCATTGTGTGTGTGTGTGTGTGTGTGTGTCTCGTTCGTCAGACCAGTAAAGTGTAAACAAAGCATTACACAAGAGATATGAATCGATTTGGTCAAGATTAGGCCTACTTGGTTAATATAAGTTTATTATATATAGCCTACCTGGGATATTCTCGCTATCCAAGCAGCTCATTTGAGGTTTTGTGAGTATCTATAGCCTAGGCCTAGGCCTATTAATAGATTTCCGGCCCCCTTATATGAATACAATACCCAGCAACGGATTTTTTCATGCAACGGACTAGTAACGGTCCCATTTAGTCCTTTAAAGCGAGGTTCGAGTGTACAGTGATTTCCAAAGAAACAATCAGTTCAGACAAGTCCACTGAAGAAGACAAAGCCAAGAAAGTTAGTACCCCCCGCCGGACGTCGAAGCGGCCTATGCCGGATTCGTCATATCAGCAAGAGGATCGCGGTCCCCCTTACACCAATTGACCTCTCGTCATGCGTCTTATCAACCATTCCAGCCGGCTGCGAAGAGGAAGAAGATTACACCAGAAAAAGCTTCAAGTGTTAATAGGGTTTCATCTTCCCGTATGGCGGGGTCGAGTGCGAGGCCTAGGCAAGCGCCTGCGCCGGAACCTGCTCTCCCTCAACCAGTTCTGACAGAGCCGAACATCCAATCCGGCCGGTCAGAAACGGTCACTACGGTGGCAGAGACACTGCCGAGGTACAGTGTACTTAGTGACAGCCAACCGATCAGACATGTGACGCCGTCAATAAGGCAAAGTTCATATGTGATTCCCAGAAACATTATGCCTCAGGGTTCCAGTGCGCCTCAGTATCGAGTGTCATCTCAGTTTTTGGCTGAACAATACAGGGGCTACCCACATGTCACTAGTGAGTCTCAGAATGTGCCTCGACGTCGTGAGTCCGTTTTCTTGGCAGAACAAGATAGAGACTATGTACAAGAACCTAATGAGGCTCCGGTGCCCTCTTCAGTCCCTGATTTGGGATGAGAGGAGTTTGCATGGAACGTACTGGAACCCGCCGTCCCTCAGCCCGGTCGCTGGAGGCGAGTCGGTTGAGTCAATGGAATGCCAATCAATTCCTGATGACGTTTCAGAACATCTGGAATCAGGACAGAACTTCAGAAGATAGCTTCATCTCGACGGTGTCTATGGAGAATACTAAAGAATATGTACTAGAGGAGATTTGCAACATTTTTTTTTTATCACATGATGAGTAAATTTAAGGGGACAGACCGCTTTTTAGGCTTAAGGCTTAGGCTTAGGTGTTTGAAAAATGTCGTACTCAACATCCCTT
This sequence comes from Paralithodes platypus, assembly GCA_032716605.1. Classification (NCBI taxonomy): domain Eukaryota; kingdom Metazoa; phylum Arthropoda; class Malacostraca; order Decapoda; family Lithodidae; genus Paralithodes; species Paralithodes platypus. The sequence goes on from CM064582.1 coordinate 25,757,707, forward strand.
CATAAGCCAGTGAAATGTTATTAGTGAAAACCCATTGAATTTTTTGTTTTCCCAAACTTTTCCTGTATTTCTTAAAACGTTATATAGCGAACTTTGAAATTGACAGGCTCAGTAACTACTGGTCGTACGAGGATCGTACATATATAAATGGAAAGAACGTAAAATACTCTACAACCTCCCAAAAGCTTTATCTTCTACTCTGCCGTGTTCCTGCGTAAAATATTGTAAAAAAAAAAAAAAAAAAAAAATCATCTAATTACCTTCGACTTTCACATGTTTTTCTCAAAAAGTCATATGGCAACTATGAGATCTTATAAGTAAATTATTATTAGGCCTCTAGGAATGTTTTATATAGCTTTGTAAAGTGCATAGGAAACTCTACAATATCTATACATTCGATTTACTCTAGCCAACTTTGTTTGTTTGCAGCATGTTGTCACAGTCGTAAACTTCTACAAAATAATTTCACCTTCATTCATGATCACCTAAATCCAAAAAATATATAAAAAGTGTTTTAATAGAAACTACAGACACAACTTTTGTGAATTGTTTGATCACATACAACAGGCTCTATAGTGATTTCTGTAGGAGTTCTATGCATTTTAGTAGTGCTATAGTTTTCAACTTTTTTTTACCTAAACCGGTCGGCCCCCTTAATGAGGCTAGGTCGGTGTCGAATTCTCCCACGCCACCTTCGGTTGCTCGACCCCTGGGTTCTCTTCAGGTGCCTACTAAACAACCTTTTACTCCCTCCCCGGTTACAACTAGTTTACCTCCCTTGATGTCGACTTTAAACGACCCCTAATGTAAGCGTTTTCACTGATGTAATCCCCCCACCCTTAGAGAAACCCCCTCTCAAGAAAGGCCCTATGCCATTGTTGTATGGCCCGGATAGGTCCTGGGTGGACATAATAGCTCTGAACCCACAGGTCGCGCAGCCGACGGTTTCTGGGGAAACTCCGGTACCGGATCACTGGTGTATTCAGGTGAGGGAAAGAAACTGAGAGTGAAGAATATGTCTGGGGAGATTTTGGATGTAACAAGTAAGGCTATACCTAATTTGTATGCCCCTAATTATTTCATATATGCATCCTCTCCTGCGTTGGCTCCAGCCTCGTCAGCAAAGCTGTATTCTGACTGGTCGAAGTTAGATGGCCTTAATGATGTCAAGTCACTTGTGAGTCTAACACCTGAGTTAGACACCCAGCCTACTAGAGACCAGTCCGGTAATCCGGTATTGCAGATAGGGTCGGTTGGCACGGGGCAGTGGCTTGAGTGGGAGGCGGAGGTTCAGAACTTTGCATGTGCCATTACGAGTAAGTCAACACATCAAATCCCCCAAGAGCAGCACAGCTGGTTTTCCATGCCCGTAGCTATCACCGGGGGTATACCTAAATCTGTATTAGATTTCCTTAGGGCACCTAAATTATCCCTATGTGAATTTCATGATCCTTTCTCTAGTCCAACTTCTGTACAACTAGATAAAGATTTTAAATTAACCCAGAAAGCTTGGAGGCTCTTGTCGCAATCTCTGGTCAGTCGCTAACCCTTGTTTGTCAGGATACATGGAGAACTGTATTTAGCCTCTTAGACTCTACAAGACCGACTGCCTCTATGCCACGGAAGGAGTCAACTAAATTTCATAAACCCAAATTTACCCATAAGAGTCACCCAAGTGGTGCTAAATTTTGTCCATCCTTTAAAACACCTCCCGTGCCGGGAAGCAGTGGTTCTACCAGAGGTAAGCCCCAAGGTAAAGGATCAGGGAAGGGGTACAAAGGTCGGTCGAAGGGTAAGTCAGGACAGGAGTCACGGCCCCCTACCTCCAGCCAGCCGTCTACCCCATCCACATCCCAATAAAAAAAAATAGCTCACCACAAAGCTCTCTCACTCCCAGGGCCCCTGAAGGGCGAGTTGGATTCGAGTGTTGCTCTGCAAGGACAAGTCCAGTCGCATGACTGGAGAATTCCGGACGTGTTACCGGGCTTGGCCCCGGAAAACTTGGGCACGGACAGTGGTACGCAAGGGAATCACTTTGGGGTGGCTCCGGCGACCTCGTTTACGTCAACCTTTAGAATTCAACAATGTTTCTTTAGAGGTGGAGTCACTAGTCCAAGAAATGATAACCAAGCATATCATTGTCCCGGTCAATCCAACTTGACCTGTTTACGCGTCCAGACTTTTTCTTGTTCCAAAGAGGGACAGCGCTCAGATGAGGCCGGTCGTAGACTTGTCTCAACTGAATCGCCATATTCACAACCCATCGTTCAGGATGCTCAATGTGAATCAAATCAGGCTAACTTTTCCACCACAAGGTTGGATGTGCTCGTTAAGCCTGACGGAAGCCTATTGGCATGTCCCGGTAAACACAAGGTTCCAAAAATTCCTCGCTCTGAGGATCAGGCATCAGACTTATGTCTTTCAACGAATGCCTATCGGCTTGAACCTGACACTGAGAGTTTTTACCAAATTAGTCCGACAGGCTCTGTTACCACTATTACGGCAAAGGATCACGATCATGTGGTACCTAGACGACTGGCTGGTGGTAGCAGAATCCGAGATACAATGCCTCAATCATGTCAATATCATTCTACACCATGTCGATTCCCTGTGGTTCAATATCAACTTGGCAAAACTCGCATCTTGTCCCGACAAGGGTAATTCAGTGGGTAGGGTTGCTGTGGGACACAGCTCACCTAACTCTCAGTCAGAGTGTGAACAACCGTAACAGGTTTCGCAGGAAACTGTTTCATATTCTTCACAGTCTTACTACCACGAGGAAGGTGTGGGAGTCCCTCGTCAGCCCTCTCAACTGGATTCAACTAACAGTACAGTTGGGGCGGTTGAAAGTAAAGAGGTTAATCTTAGAGGGAAACAGACATTTTCCGCTTTTGCCGGTGGACAACTCATGGCATATCCCAAAGTTAATCCACAACTTACTAGTGGTCTGGGCAAGGCCAAACACATTGCATTCTATTATGACGTGGACTTCTCCTCCGCCTACGGTATGGGTAGATACCGTACCGATGCTTCAGGGACACTGGGTTGGGGTTATCAGTCAAACCTCGGACACCAAGGTCAGGGTCTTTGGTCACGGTTCAAGGAGTTTCACATCAATGCGAAAGAGTTACTAGTTCCCCTATTTTTCCTTCAGGCTCACGGTTCAACTCTTGTGGGAAAATCAATAGCCTTTCGAATGGACAATCTGAACGCAGTCACATGCATTCAGAAGCAAGGGTCAACGAAGTCTTGAGTGTTGCTAGAGTTGTCGGAAAAGATTTTTGTGTTGGCGAACAAGCTAAACATTTATCTACACGCATCTTATCTGCCGGGCATGGCCAACGTCTGGGCAGATGCTCTGTCACGGAGACAGAGCACATTAGTAGAATGGGCGCTCAAGCAAACCGTCTTTCAACAGATGATTGCAGAGCCGTACCGTCCACAAGTGGACTTGTTCGCGTCAGATGAGAACCACAGACTCCCTCTCTTCCTCACTCGCTGGGCGCAAACCCCGGCGGGAGGACCAGACGCATTGCTGACAGATTGCAACAGGTGGAATTCCATCTATCTGTTTCCACCACCAGACGCTTCACTCATATGTCAAGTAGTCAGTCCCCCCAATCGCCTATATGGGCGGCATTACCCGACGGATATTGGGAATTCGCGCATTGGGGATAACATAACTTGTGGAGAAAAATACATATGGGCGGCAGCCCGCATTTCCACCCTCATTTGACGGTAATTTTTGATAAAAATCAATACTAATTGGACAACCAAGCATACACAATAATAGAAACATAAACAACAAGGCATTCCTTACATTAAAAATAAATGCTATAAGTAGGTGAGAATAGTTGGGGCTCCGAGGCAGACCCCCGCGACAGGCGAGTTCATATAGCCTAGGTGTAGGCTTCCCCGGCCCCGTCACTGTCACTGGCCCCGTCCCTGTCTCCGGATATACCCATAGATTTCCCGATCGCAGTAGTGCCTTCACCAGTTTATTCTTCCTAGGCATTTTTAAGTTGTTGAAGGGTGTAGGAAGGCGGTTATTACACAATAAATGGGTCAAGTCTCAGCGCACGGACACTTAAGGATATTGGGACTGAGAAGGAAGCGTACGTGTGGTTATGTTAAGTGTTTTATGTACTGTTGGAATGGCTGTGGATGTGTGTGTAGTCTGTATTTAGCCAATTGGCGACATCGGAAACGAAGGCTTAGGGTGGATCTGTATGGTACCATTCTCACTATAGACGGTACCGTCTCGCCCGAAGGCTTAGGTAGCCATCAGCTTAGGTGAACCATATGATACCCATCTCGCCTTGTACCATTTTTGCCAACCCCAGATGGGACGTCACAACGTCGTCCACTTATTCCAGGTACCTATTTACAGCTAGGTGAACTGAGGCTAACACATGAAAGGAGACAAGCCCAATTTGTCTCCGCCCGGCCGGGGATTGAACCCCCGACCCCTCGTGTGTGAGACGAGAGCTCTACCTACTAGGCTACGGGCTGTGTGTGTGTGTGTGTGTGTGTATGTACTTACACTAGTTGTATTGTGTGTGCGTATGTGTGCTTCCTTCTCAGTCCCAATATCCTTAAGTGTCCGTGCGCTGAGACTTGACCCATTTATTGTGTAACAACTGCCTTCCTACACCCTTCAACAACTTAAAAATGCCTAGGAAGAATAAACTGGTGAAGGCACTACTGCGACCGGGAAATCTATGGGTATATCCGGAGACGGGGACAGGGCCAGTGACAGTGACGGGGCCGGGGAAGCCTAGGTCTCCGAGGGGTGTATTTTACCTAATTTACCTAATTGTAGTTTACAGGAGTTGAGCTAAGCTCGTGTTGTCCCGTCTCTCAGTCTACTTTTTATCCAATTTTTTCTTGAAAATATGGATGTTCCTTGCCCCTACCACCTCCTCCTCCAGCCCATTCCATTTGTCAATACATCTATAGGGGAAGCTAAACTTCCTGATATCGTTCTTGCAGGTAGGTCTTTTTACTTTGTAGCTGTGGCCTCTAGTTATTCCTGTATCCATAATTAATATATCCTCCCTATCCAGCCTCTCCAGCCCCCGGGTACATTTGTACATCATTATCATGTCTCCCCTCTCTCTCCTCTCTTTTAGACTCGGTAGATTTAATTTGTCTAGCCTCCCTTCATATGGCAGTTCTCTGAGACTTGGAACCAATCTAGTGACTGCTCTCTGGATTCTTTCTAACTTGTGAATATGCTTCTTTAGATGCGGGGACCACACCACTGCTGCATACTCCAATCTTGGTCTAATCATACTCTTCATAATTTTCGCTACCATGGTCTCATCCAAATAGTTCAGAGCAACTTTCATATTCCCGGCCATTGCATACATTCCGCTAAAGAGCTTGTTAATATGTTTCTCTGGCGACAAATTATCTTGTATAATCAACCCTAAATCTTTTTCTTTTTCGGCCTTGCTAATTTTATTATCTCCCATCCTGTACTCCCAATTTGGTCTATTCACACTTCTTCCCATATTTAACACATGACATTTACTTATATTAAATTTCATTTTCCACTTGGTGCTCCATTCGTATATTTTATCTAAATCCCCTTGCAGCTCCTCACAACTACTTTTATTTGTTATTTGTCTCATAATTTTTACGTCATCTGCAAACATTGACATGTAAGAGTTTATGCCTATCGGCAGGTCATTCACGTACATAAGGAACATGAGAGGTGCCAACACAGATCCCTGCGGCACACCACTCTCAACTTTCCGCCACGATGAGTAAGTTCCTCTAATGTTGGTCCTCATTTCCCTATCTGTTAAATAGCTCTCCATCCATTTCAGCAAACTCCCCCTGACACATCCTAGCGTCTCAAGCTTAGATAACAATCTCTTATGTGGTACCTTATCGAATGCTTTGGAAAGGTCTAAGTAGACGCAGTCCACCCATCCGCCTCTTTCTTGGAGTACATCTATCACCCTACTGTAATAACATAGCAAACTGGTAACACAAGATGTCCCTTCTCTGAATCCAAATTGCTTTGGGGTTATTATTTCTTTCTCTCCAACATTTTCATCCATCTCTTCCTAATTAGCTTTTCACAAATCTTGCATACAATACTAGTAAGTGAAACTGGTCTATAGTTTAGAGGGTCCTCAGGGTTTCCATTCTTGTATATCGGAATGATATTAGCTCTTTTCCATTCAACAGGAACCTGTCCTTTATCTAAGGAAGCTTGAATTATGTCCCTCACTGGCTCCACTAATTGCTCTGCACACTCCTTTAAAACCCAGGCAGACACTTCATCCGGTCCCATAGCTTTCCTTACTTCAAGTCCTCTCATCGCAGATAACAGCTCATCTCTAGTTATTTCAATCTTACTAAGACCACTCTCCAGTACTCCCGCCTGTGGTCCGTCAAAACCTTCCTCTCTAGTAAAAACTGACCCCAATTTGTTATTCATTACCTCACACATGTCCGATACATTTTCATACGTCCTAGCATCAACTCTTAATTTAGTAATTTGTTTCTTTACCTTCAACTTACTGTTTATATATTTATAAAATAATCTAGCGCGGAGTAGGGAGGGGGGGTGGCGCGGAATACAAAAAAACAGCATTTTTACACCACTCTTCAACTGTGATTAGTGTTTTGTGGGGTCAATACGTGTTTTAGGGATTTTGAGTATATACAGTAAACTTCCGTTAATCCGAAGGGCAGCGGACCGGCCCTCGTTCGGATTAGTGGATTTTTCGGATTATCGGACTTTACCCCTATGAACCTGTGTATGACGAAAACATTGAGGCATTAGGCCACCCAAATGACACAATGGTGCACACACACATATCATATGTTCATGAAATCACTTCAAAAGTTTACCATTGTCATTGTAGCCTATTACCTACTTCAAAACATTCAGATTAATGGTCAAAGGAATCTGCTGATATAAACGTCTTCTTCTTCTTCCGTCTACTAGCGAGTTTGTCTTGCTCTTGAAGATCAGATCAGATGTGGTTCGGGAAGTAATGCCTTAACAACGGCCCTTCCCTGAGAGGTTCTTGTAATTTTCATTTTGTGATTTTCCTTTTGTGACGTGCTCTGTTATATTATATTGTATTGAAAGCACCCTTGTCTTGTTGTCTTGAAAGCACCCTTGGGACGCTCCGATCACTGAACTATAAATAGTAGCGTATCGGAACGTCCAAAGGTGCATTTTCAAGCTCAAGACTAATACGTCCAAAGGTGCGTTTTCAAGCTCAAGACTGAATGCGCTTGCAGAAAATGCGGTGCAAGCCAGTAGCGCATCGGAGCGTCCCAAGGATGCGTTCAAGAGCAAAACAAACTCTCTAGCAGACGATGTGGAAGAAGAAGAAGAAGGTGTTTACGTTTATATCAGTAGCTTCCTTTGACCATTAATCTGAATGTTTTGAAGTAGGTAATAGGCTACAATCTATCTATCTATCTATCTATTGCCTGACGCCGTGATCCCCGAAGGGGTGGCCATGAACGAACCGCCCCCATGCACCTCTGTCCCCAGTCAGTCGACGCCCCTCCCCCCAACCAGCACCGCCTTCGTTCATGTACTTCCTCACTCCATCCTTCCACCTCATATTCGGTCTACCTCTCCCCCTCTGTCCCTCCACCTCGCTCTCGTACACCCTCTTAGTCATTCTCTCGCTTTCCATACGTTCCATATGGCCGAACCATCTCAAGTTGTTCCTTTTCACACTTTCCAGCACATCTACCTCCACACCACACCTCCTTCTTACTTCCTCATTAGTCTGTCTATCCCTCCATGTAACTCCGCACGCACTCCTTAAGTAATTCATTTCCACTGCTCTCACTCTTGGTCTGAGTCTCTCAACCAACGTCCATGCTTCGCTTCCGTAAGTCAGTGTCGGGATTACCACACTGTCATGCAAGGACTTCTTCACTTCCATACTGACCACCCTATTTCTTGTTACTGCTTTTAGCGTTCCTACAACCCTCTTCCCCTGTTGTACCCTCTCCCGCACCTCTTCATCCATAGTCCCATCTTTACTCAACACACTGCCCAGATACTTAAAAGAGTTGACGATCTCCATAGCCTGACCGTTCAGCTTCACCTCACACTCTGTGACTTCACCCCTTTCGAAGACCATAACCTTGCTCTTCCCCGTATTTACCTTCAAATTCCGTTTTTCGCACACTGTTCCAAACTCATTTACCAGACCCTGCAACTCCCATTCATTATCACTCATCAGAACTGTATCATCCGCAAACAGCAGTATAGGTAGCTTCCACTCAATTCCCTCCCTTTTCAGCGATACACCAACATCCACTGCTCTTGATAGTATTTCTTTCATAACTCCATCCATATATACAGTAAACAACCACGGGGACATCACACACCCTGTTTCAAACCAACATTCAGGTCAAAGAACTCGCTCTGCTCACTCTCCACACGTACTGCCGCCTTTGCACCCTACATGCTCTTCACTGCTTTCAGCAACTTGCCCTCTACTCCGTATATTCTAAGTACTTTCCACAAACCTTCTCTATCCACTCTGTCATAGGCCTTCTCCAAGTCCATAAAGGCAACATACACCTTTTGTTTCTTCTCCAGATACTTCTCCACAACACAATTCAGGGTAAAAATCTGATCTACACATCCTCTTCCCTTCCTAAAACCTCCCTGCTCGTCGCCTATCCATTTCTCCGTTCTCACTCTCACTCTCTCAATCACTACCCTACTGTATACCTTCCCTACTACGCTTAGGAGACATATTCCTCGGTGGTTACCACACACTCCTCTTTCCCTTGCCCTTATAGGGGGACTATTATGCCAGTCTTCCAGTCATCGGGTGCACTCCCCTTCTCCCATGCTAGTTTGCACATTTTCCATACCCATTCTATCACTATCTCACCACCATACCTCAACATTTCCCCACACACTCCATCTGTTCCTGGTGCTTTCCCAACTTCACTCTTTTCATGGCTTCCCACACTTCTGACCTCCTGATCCCCACCTCCTCCTCCACTACTTCTCTTCTTCTCCCTCCCATACCATATCCAGCTATGTTTGCTGGCTCTTCATTCCTTTCATTTAGCAACTCACTGAAGTACTCCCTCCATCTTTTGACTCTCTCTTGCTTCTCGGCTAACATTCTCCCATTCTTATCTTTCACACCTTACTGTTTCCCTTGCTACCTTCCCTAACTTTCTTGACTTCTTTCCAGAACAGTTTCTTACTCTCCCTCCATTTTACACTCAGATTCCTTCCAAATTCCTCATCTACTCTTCTCTTACTTTCCTTCACTACTCTCTTCACCACCCTCTTACTCTCCACGTACCTCGCTCGTTTCTGTCTCTCGGAATCTTCATTCCCTCTACTACCCAACCACTCTCTATATGCTTTCTTCTTTTCTTCCACAGCTATTCTTACCTCTTCTGTCCACCATGCTGTACCTTTCACTCCCCTCCCTCTTCTCCTCACTCCACACACCTCCTCACATGCTGCACAGATCTCATCCTTAAACACCTTGCTCATCTCCTCCACTTCCTCCATAACTTCCAGGTCGAACCCACCTAGTCGTCTTTCCACTGCTCTCCTGTACTCCTCCCTGATTTCCTCCTCCTGCAACCTCTCCACCCTCCTCACCAATGACAATGGTAATTGTCAATGACAATGGTAAACTTTTAAAGTGAATTCATGAACATATGATATGTGTGTGCTCCATTATGTGTCATTTGAGTGGACTAATGCCTCAAAAAGGGGACTTTGGGACTTCTTGAAATTCGGACCATCGGGTGAATTCGGCCTCAAATTGAAAAATTCGGACTATTGGGAGATTTGAATCATCGGTCGTCGGATTAACGGACTTTTACTGTACCTGTATTACCCCTCGGCGCGGAATAGGGTAAACGTGGACTGAGGATACGTGTATTAGGGGGACTGACTGTACAGTAGTTCGCAAACCTTTTTTTTTTTTTTTTTTTTTTTTTTTAAAAGAGACAATGAACGGAGGAAGGAAAAACACAGATAAAACAAAACGGTCCATGTGCCTAAAGGCATCCTCCATTCATAAAATGTTTGTAACAACTGGATTTAAACTTTTGTAGATTGTAAGTTTGTGGAAAGCAACTCGAGGGAAGTGAATTCCAAAGAGTAGTAGTTCTAGGGATAAATGAATTTTGATAAGCAGAAGTTCTGCATTGTGGAGGAGAAAGTGTAAATTCATGGGCACTCTCAGCTGCCCTAGTTCTACGGGGAAAGATGTGGAGAGGCGGCACAATTGAAGCAAGTTCCTCGGAACAATTGCTGTGAAAATATCTGTAGAATAATGCAAGGGATGCAACGTTTCTTCATATGGATAATGTAGGAAGGTCCTGTGTGATTGCAGGGTTATTGATTAATCTACCGTAATAGCTTTATTTTGAATTTTGTTCAACTGCCTCAATGCAACCACTCCACTTCCACTCCACAGAGGTGAACAGTAATCCATCAGAGAACGCACATGACTTTTATATATTACGGCCAACTGCTCGTCAGTGAAGAATTCTTGAACTCTGTACAGGAGTCCCAGTTTTTTAGAGGCATTCTTAGCAATGCTTCTAACATAATGTGTCCAGCTCAAGTTAGTAGTTAATGTTACACCGAGAATGTCAATACTAGGGGAAGTGGGAATATTTACATCATTAAAAAATATATGGGAGTCCGTGAGATTCTGTCGGTTAGAAAATTGAATGTACTTGGTTTTCTGTGCATTAAAGGAAACTAGATTCTTTTGTCTCCATTCATTAATTCTAGAAAGGTCCGGGTTCAGAGAAATTGCAGTGTTTATTTTTGAATTTATAAGATCGGGTTGTGTGAAAGAATTGGTAAATGTGAAGGAACTGTGGAGCGTTGAGTCATCTGCGTAGGAATGTATTGGATTATGAGTGGTAGATATGAGATCATTGATATGAATGAGGAACAGAGTTGGGGCCAAAATTGATCCCTGGGGAACACCAGCATTTATTGAGTGAAATTGAGAATAAAGGCCATCTACCATTACACATATTTTTCTGTTATGAAGATAAGAAGAAATTAGTGGAACTAATGATGCAAGGCCGTAGTGTGACATCTTCGACAATAAGGATAAAACTACGGGATAATCGGGGCTTCGTCTCCATGATCGCGCCCCTGTGGCCGGCTCAGGTGTGGTACTCCCAGTTGAAGACGTGGTGCGAGAACCCGGTATCACTCCCGACCTCGTACTTCCACTTGGGAGACAATTGACAACCTAAAGACCTAGCTGACTTTTGCATTCTGGACATTCAAAGGGCCAAATGATACGGTGAAAGTGTTACTAATAAATTGATTAATCAGTATACTCTTTCCACTAGACGTCTGTACCAATCTCACTGGAAAGCTTTTACTACTTGGATCGTGGAAACTGACCAGACCGTTGCATCGGTGTCTTTAATTTTCAAATACCTAGACTATAAATTTTAACATAAAGGCTTGTCAGTAGTCACACTAAAGAATCACATGACCGCTATCAGAGTTCCATTTTCTTATTTAACTGGTCTCTCAGTACCGTAAGCGGAGGAGAAGGGTTTCATGCGCGCATGTTTCAAGCTTCGTCCACCACCACGCCAGCTCATGCCTACCTGGTCACTTGACAAAGCCTTGTCATTACTTCATTCTCAGAAATATAGTCCCAATCCTACTTTTGAATTGATCTTAAAGAAGGCTGTGTTCCTTATGGCCTTGGCTACAGGAAACCGGGTATCTGAGCTGGCGGCGATGAGCAACGAACCTAATTGTTTGAGGTTTGCCCGGCGCAATGTCAGTGTTCAAATTGCGCCGTTGCCGACTTTCATTGCAAAGAACGAGCACAATGAGCATGTCTTTACGGAATTTGAGGTTCCGGCGCTCAAGAGAGGAGATACTCACAACAAGCTATGTCCGGTGAAATCTTTAATGACCTATATGGGAGTGTCCCGGCCTAACCAATAGGGAGCTCTGTGGGTGAATCAGACAGGTAAGCGTCTTACGAAGCGGCAATTAGCAGCTTTTCTAGTCGATGTGATCCGGGAGAGTAATCCGGGAGCCGTTGGGCGTACTCATGACATAAGAAAGTGGGTAGTTTCACTTAGATTCTTAAAGAATTACTCAGTCACTGATATTCAGCAAATGCAGTTATGGGCGTCAAATCACACCTTCTTAACACGTTACCTGTCTGTTGCTTTAGATAAACCACAAATGACCTGTGTCGCGTTGAGACAACGGGTCTGAAGGTCTGGTGCTTTTTATTATTATTTGATAGTTTTAAGAAGGGGGGGGGGGGGGATTTGATAGCTAAGACCCTCATCCCTGCCAAACGTGGTAAGTGCGTGTATGCACTGTGATATTCATTATCCTATAAGTTACACGAGGACTGGAGATAGTCAAGAGTGAAAACCTCTGTGTATTTTGTATGCATAACCAAATATTTATGTGATACGCATTATCATACGATTACTCAGGAACTTGAAATATAGTCATGAGAAGAAAGAATATTTTTTGTGTATGGTATAAGAGAATATACATAGACAAATGTTTTTATTTGTAATAGTTCCATATGTTGCAACATGTAAGTGATCTGTTTGTACATATAATCAATAGGTGTATAGGTCGTGCAATATTTCTACAATTTCTATCCTAAGATTTCAGAAAATGTTGTACACAAGTAAATTTTTAAGTACGCTACCTGTACCTTTTTTAAAAGTTTTTTATTGTATTTTGTATACAAAATAAAGACAATTAGAGCTCTATTTCTGGGTTTATTATCATCCTATTGTTGTTTTGTTAGTGGTTTGATATTTGTCACAAATATCCCCTCCAGACTGGAGATATCAGGCATATCGTCAATAATGGAGGGACCACTAATAAATTATAGGCTTGATTCCCGAAGGGAAGAAGGAAAACCTAATATTTAGTAGTGGCCCCGGAATCATTGACGATTCCGGCCCTCCCTTCCATCCCCTCCCATTCGTTTTGATGTTTCTAGGTTATCTTGAAGTAAACCCTCGCTATCTCGGACTAATTGGGGGGAGACCACTTCCGAGATGTCCGATTTTCCGAGATGTCTGAAGTCCGACCTTTGTCCTACTTAACCCTCCAGCCCCGGCTATGTATTATATATATATTCCCCGAAACCCAGGGGTTTTGGCCGAAAAACGTCTACGCCTAGGCTACCGTATCTTTGTTATTCTGACTGCTTCCGCGCATCCCCAAGCGTAGATGTGTTTCTTACCTGTAGAATGGCATTAAGTAGAGCTCAATAAGTCAACTGGTTCAGTTGTGATGATGATTTCATTGGAGATAACTTTATGGCAAAAACAGCCACTTTACACTACTTTTCAATACTTAACAACAACATACAGGCACACACGAACAAGCGACGCACTCCTTCTTGTGGCCGGAGATGCGGGGCGTCGGTCCAGCCGGCTGTTGTTTACATGCGTCGGACCGACGCCTCGCACACCAAGCTCACAGGCTTTCAACCACTGGGCGTTCAAGAGCCCTTCCGGCTAGCTCGGGTATGCTTTTTTATGGGCGTTCAAGATCCCTTCCGGGAAGGAAGGGTTAAGAGAGGGAAAATTCCGAATTAGAAGAGGAAAGTCCGCGTCACCAGAGAAATTGAGATAACGTTTTTTGTTTGTTTTCTATCTATTTATTGCATCTATCTCCCTTATACATAAATTATAGGTTTGACTCCTGTAAGGAGATAAAGAAAACCTAATATTTAGTAGTGGCCCCGTAATCATTGACGAACATGCCTATTACATAAGGCATCCTCTTCAAACACTAATCCGCCGTAGTTTGAATCTACCGCGCAGAGCATTTAAAAACTGAGGAGCCTTCATCATGAGTGCACGCGACCTCACTCATGGCTTCAGTCATTATGAATTGGGTTCTCACTACGAAAAAAAATTTGTAAAAAATAAAAACAAAAAGAAAATAAGAATAACTATCCAATAAGCTTTCCATCATATCGTGGATGTACTTGTGTGGATCTCTGACCAGACGCTGATTCAGGCGTCATTCCTCCTTCACTGACATATCAAGTAAACCAAAATCCTCAATACATCAACGAATGGGAAGGGGACGGTCGGGAGGGCCCCAGTCGTCAATGATTACGGGGCCACTACTAAATATTAGGTTTTCTTTATCTCCTTACAGGAGTCAAACCTATAATTTATTAGTGGCCCCTCCATCATTGACGAACATGCCTGATTTCTAAGACTGGAGGGGGACATTCGTAATCATATCATAACTCTAGAAAAGTAGATAATAAAAACAACCACATAGTATTCTTACTTTTGAAAAATATATTTAAACATGGCGTAGGCCGAAAATATACAAGAAAAAGGGGTTCAGGCAGGTGCGTGCTTCAAAGAAGCCTGCCTGACAAAAAATGGGTAACCCTGAAGATTCTGAACACAGATCTGTAGTTACAAAGGCACCCCACTCAACGAGTGGTGACAAAAATAACAAGTTATAAGTTTATATGTGCACATAATAAACCCCAAAATAATTGTGGAGATAAATTGCAAAGGATCTCCACTGTTCTAATATTAAATTGCTTTCGCAGCTAAAACTACTATAACAACACCGTTGTTTTGTACTAACATTGTACTAGCATAATTTCTCGCTGAGAAATTTATTAACCTTAAATTGTATCACAGCTCTCATACTCCGGCGGGGTCTAGGGTGTCCTATTTCAACTGACTGCACCCCCCCCTTCCCGTGAAAGTAAACAAAAGTGACTGCAGGGCCACCTAGACCCTCTGCCTTAAAGCTATACATGGTAAGGAAGGTTTGTCTAGAGCAACTGACAAGTATATAGACAAAAACGTATGATTAGACGCCCACAACTGAGTGGACGCGATATCTTCTACCGAAAATTTTTTCAGGAAACGTAAAGAGGCTGCCCATTTGCGTAAATCGTGGGCCCGACCCACAACGCCGGGATTACTCTCTTTAATGACTTCGACCAGAAGAGAGGCTAATCGCCGTTTAAGTAAGCGTTTACCCGTACTTGCTACCCATAAAGCACCTTGGGGGTTTAGAGGAGCTACTCTCAAATATTTGGTTAGAGCTTGCACTGGACATAGATTATGATGCACCTTTCCCCTTTTTAACGCCGGCACCGTGAACTCAGAAAACACGTGTGCACTGTGCTCATTCTTGGCTACAAAACCTGGGGAAGGTGCAATGTAAATACATTCATTAAGTCTACCAAACCTAAGGCAATTAGGTGTGTTGCTCATCGCCGCCAGCTCAGACACTCTGTTCCCGGTGGCCAAAGCCAAAAGGAAAACCGCCTTTTTTAAGAGTAATGCAAAGTCTGCAGTATTTTGGTACAGACGAGAGTGAAGTAAAGACAAAGCTTTGTCCAGAGACCAAGTAGGCATAAGCTGATGGGGAGGTGGGCGAAGTTTAAATCTAGCTCTCATAAAACCTGTTTCCTCCGCCACCGGTATGGAGAGACCTGTAAGGTCTAAAAAGGGCACTCTAATCGCAGTTAAGTGATTTTTTAATGTTACCACAGATAAATGTTTCTGCTCAAACAGATAATTTAAATAATTGAAAACTAAAGCCACTGACGGCACAGTCTGTTCCGTTCTGATGATCCAGGAAGTAAAGGCTTGCCAATGTGAGTGATACTGTCGTTTCGTAGACTGAGTATATTGATTGATTAATTTATTGGTCACATCTCTACCGTATGGTGCTAGCCACTTGGCCTCCTGAATGTCCATAATGCAAAAGTCAGCGAGGTCGCTAGGTTGCCAATCGTGTCTAAGTGGAAATACCCGACCGGGAGCGATACCGGGTCCGGGCACCACGTTTTCAATTGCTGGTACCACAACTGCGCCGGCCACAGGGGCGCGATTAGCGAGACTAAGCCTCGATAATCGCATAGTTTGTTCACTACGTGGCACATTAGTGACGCATCTGGCGGCGGAAACAGATAGATGGAGCTCCATCTGTTCCAGTCTGTCACTAGGGCGTCTGGCCCCCCTGCCGGCATTTTCGCCTGGCGGGTGAGGTATAGAGGGAGTTTGTGAGTCTCCTCGGACGCAAAAAGATCCACTTGTGGATGGGAGAGCTCTGCAATCATTAGGTTGAAAATGGGTTGCTTGAGCTCCCATTCTACTGTCGTGCTCTGTCTCCGGGACAGAGCGTCTGCCCAGACGTTCGCTACGCCTGGGAGATAAGATGCGTGAAGGTAAATGTCTAGTCTGTTGGCTAGAGTAAAAAATCTCTTCCGACACGTTTAGCAACCTCCTTGACCTCGTTGACCCTTGTTTCTGAATACAGTGAACTGCATTCAGATTGTCCATTCTGAAGGCCACCGACTTGCCCCGTAACGCCGGGCCGTGAGCCTGAAGGAAATACAAGGGGACTAGTAATTCTTTGACATTGATGTGAGAGACTTCTAAGTGGGACCAAAGCCCCTGACCCTGGTGCCCCTGATTTGACTGAAATCCCCACCCTATTGTGCCTGACGCATCCGTGTCTACCCATACCGTTGGTGGAGGAGAGGTCCATGACATTATTGAGTGCAACGTTTCCCTCTTTGCCCAGACCGCTAGTAAGGTGTGGATTAATTTCGGGGTGGGCCATAATTTTCCCGCCGGTAAGAGCGGGAAATATTTGTTGCCTTCCAATATTAATCGTTTTACTTTCAACCGGCCCAACTTGACAGTTAGTTGAATCCAGTTGAGAGAGCCGACCAGAGACTCCCAGACCCTCTGCGTCGTAGTCAGACTGTGAAGAAACATGAACAGTTTCCTGCGAAACCTGTTGCGATTGTCCACACTCTGACTCAGAGTGAGAGCGGCCGTGTCCCAGACCAGCCCTATCCACTGAATTACTCGTGAGGGAACAAGGTTTGACTTTACCAGATTTACCTTGAAGCCTAGAGTTTTGACATGATTTAAAATGATATTGACATGAGTTATGCATAATTGTTGTGTCTCTGCCACCACCAGCCAGTCGTCTAGGTACCACAACACTCTGATTCCCTGTTTTAACAATGACATCAGGGCTTGCCGGACTAATTTCGTGAATAATCGAGGTGCTAGGTTCAAACCGAACGGCATCCTCTGAAAAACAAAATTTTGGTGCCTGATCCGTAAGGCCAAAAACCTTTGAAATCTTTTGTTGACCGATACGTGCCAATAGGCGTCTGTCAGGTCTAGTGAACACATCCAACCTCCCGGCGGAAGTGTTAGCCTGATTTGGTGTACTGTTAACATTCTGAAAGATTCGTTGTGAATGTGAAGGTTCAGATAAGACAGGTCTACGACCGGCCTCATCTGAACACTGTCCCTTTTGGGAACCAAAAATAGTTTGGACGTGAATACAGGGTAATTTGGGGGGACCGGGATGATGACATTCTTGGCAATCATTTCCTGGACCAGTGACTCCACCTCTAAAGAAACAAAATTCGCCGTTGTCGGCTGACGTAAGCGAGGTCGCCGGAGCCACTGCCAAGTGATGCCTTTGCGTGCCACCATCCGTGCCCAAGTGTTTAATGGCCATGCTTGGTGACACGTTCGGAACGACCCAGTTAGCAGACAAGGGTTCGCCGGCTGTACTACCCTCGGGTCCTCCGGCCTTAAGGTTGGCACCGGGAGTGAGAGAGACTTTAGTTTTTTGATGGTGGGGTTGGTGGTGCTGGACGCTTTGCCGGCTGGCTGGTGTTGGCCGAAGACTGGCCCTGACCTGGCTTATTCTGGCCGCGTCCTCTCTGACCTGAAAACCTACTCTGTCTATGCCTGTACTGACCTTGGGGGGAGTGGGAGGACTTAGGCGGAAGAAAGGGTTTAGATCCCCATGGCTGAGCTTTAGCGGTTGGCCTGGGTTTGGGGAAGTTAAATGCAGGTTTCTTAGAAGGGGTGGGACTGTGCTTGAAAGCCTGTGCCATATTGAACACCGTTCGCCACACTTCAGGGGACATTAGAGAGGGAGTAAGCACTGGTGACATGACCACCTGATTCGCAATGCGATCAGGAAGCTTGCGAACTAAAGACATTCTGAGATCTTGTCTTGCTCGTACCGCCACAAGCAAGGCGGTGCGTATGTCACCCAAGGATTGGATTGACGACTGGAGGAGCAGTCACCGGGATAATTCAACCGATCTCCTGGCATCCGCATCTGCGATTGCCTGAGTGGACCGCAGTAAAGACTTAGCCACCTGTTGAGACACTATGTACTTATTGCATCTATCTCCCTTATACATAAATATAACTATGTCTTATTTGGTCTTTCTTTAATTTATGAATAATTTCTAATACGATGGAATTGAAAACAATATTACCCTTCTAACACACAAATAATATAATGAAAACGAGAGTACAGTAAATAAAAATGTCTCCTTTGTCTTTGAGAAACATAAGTCCGTCTCACATGTTAGTATTGTATCGCTCGCTCACCCCTAGCCACTCTCTATCTACCTATTTATCTCTCTAATGCATCTAACTAACTCCCTTATACATTAACATAACTATGTCTTATTTGGACTTTTTGTAATCTATAAATAATTTCTAATGCGATGGAATTGAAAACAACATTATCCTTCCAGCACACAAATATTAACATGAACAAGAGAGTCAATAAAAATGTCTCCTTTGTCTTTTCAGAACCAATTAAGTCCGTCTCATAATAGTTCGTGTTTATCGCTCACTTCCTCCTCTGCAACTCTCTTTCTATCTATCTATCTCTCTAATGCATCTACCTAACGCCCTTATACATTAACATAACTATGTCTTATTTGGACTTTTTGTAATCTTTGAATCATTTCTAATGCGATGGAATTGAAAAATATAATATCCATCCAGCACATAGATAAACAATAAATATAATATCCATCCAGCACATAGATAAACAATAAATAAGATAGTCAACAAAATATGAAAGGTGACCAAGGGCCACATGAGGCAGTGGACCCCAGTGACTCATAAAGAGTTCATGGTGTTCCTGGCACTCACCATGCTAATGCCTCATGTCAAGAAGCATAGGTTGCCTGACTATTGGATCACCAATGATCTGATATCCACCCCTGCCTTCGGGAAATATATGTCTCGCGACCGGTACCTTGATATCCTCGCAGCGCTCCATCTTGTCACCAACCTTGACATCCACCTCCCAGACAAGCTGTGGAAGATTAGGACGTTGTACGAGATGATGCGAGAACGCTTCACCTCCTACTTCAAGCCCTTCCGCAAGGTCGTCATTGACGAGTCTCTTGTGCTGTTCCGGGGAAAACTCAGCTTCCGGCAGTACATCCCCTCAAAAAGACATCGCTTTGGCATAAAATTCTTTGTGCTGTGCGACTGCCAAACTGGCTATGTCCTGGACTTCCTGGTCTACAGCGGGAAGGAAGGGGACTTGCTTGTGGACCCCCTCATTGGCTTTGGCGGAGCAGTGGTGCAAGCCATGATGGACCGCTACTTTCACAAGAATCACGTCCTCTACACGGACAATTATTACACGTCCCCACTCTCTCACAGTACCTGCATGAGCGCAAGACGGGGACTGTAGGCACAGTACGAGGGAAAAGGAAGGGCATGCCACCTTTCCCTCCAAAGACCAAAAAAGGTGATGTGTTCAAGAAGAAGTCGGGGCCCATTCTGGCTATCCACTGGCACGACCAGCGGAAGGTCAACCTCCTGACCACCATCCACAAGGCGGAAATGGTGGAGACTGGCAAGGTGGATCGCCGCACCCAGGCCAGGGTGACCAAGCCCGATGCTGTCCTGGACTACAACATCAACATGAGGCTGGTGGACAAGTCCGACATGCAGATAGGCTTCATTGACTGCCTGCGTACCTCGTGCAGATGGTACAAAAAGTTCTTTCTGCATATGGTGGACATGTCAGTTCTGAATGCCTACAACATATACAAGCTTCGGAATGTGAACACACCCATGAAGTTCAATAGCCTGCGGAGGTTCCAAAAGCAGGTGTTGACGGAGCTCCTGGAGAAGTATGCTATGCCACAGAGGGCAGTGGCACATCCTGGGCCCGCCGTTATTGACCGCTTGCAGTGTGCTCAATACTTGATTAGGCACAGGCTTGGTTCCCTGCCTCAGAATGAATCAGGAAGAACACAGCAGAAGCGGTGCCATGTCTGCTATAACAGCAGGGTGAAGCCGAGGTCAGGTAAAAAGTCAACCATGGAGTGTGTGGAGTGCAAGGTGGCACTCTGTGCTTTAGAGTGCTTCTTTGATTACCACTCCAAGCTGGAGTTCTAATAATCATACTGAAATTGCCAAATAAAATGACAATATGTACACTATAATTATATATAGGCAAAAAGTGGAAGAAAACCAATTTATTGTAATACAAAAGTCATGTATTATGATAAAATTGATACAAATACAATTACACCATAATAATATGTGAAAGTGACACATATGTATATACCAAGTGACATTCATATGATTAGAACCTATAGAAATATATAAATCAGTGAAAAAAGACACAATAAATTGTATATAAAACGTTTACAAATCATATAACTAAGTGAAAGTGACACAAGACCTAATATTTGATGGCCAAAGTATAATAAACACCTGTGATAACGAATAATCAGTGCCTAATACAACAATAACCTACCTCAATTACTAATAAAATGTACGGTATCGAGTGAAAATGAGCATTATCAGTGACAGTGCCACTCTCTAAAGCATATTTGTCAAAGTGAAAGTGACACAAGACCTAATATTTGATGGCCAAAGTATAATAAACACCTGTGATAACGAATAATCAGTGCCTAATACAACAATAACCTACCTCAATTACTAATAAAATGTACGGTATCGAGTGAAAATGAGCATTATCAGTGACAGTGACACTCTCTAAAGCATATTTGTCAAAGTGAAAGTGACACAAGACCTAATATTTGATGGCCAAAGTATAATAAACACCTGTGATAACGAATAATCAGTGCCTAATACAACAATAACCTACCTCAATTACTAATAAAATGTACGGTATCGAGTGAAAATGAGCATTATCAGTGACAGTGACACTCTCTAAAGCATATTTGTCAAAGTGAAAGTGACACAAGACCTAATATTTGATGGCCAAAGTATAATAAACACCTGTGATAACGAATAATCAGTGCCTAATACAACAATAACCTACCTCAATTACTAATAAAATGTACGGTATCGAGTGAAAATGAGCATTATCAGTGACAGTGACACTCTCTAAAGCATATTTGTCAAAGTGAAAGTGACACAAGACCTAATATTTGATGGCCAAAGTATAATAAACACCTGTGATAACGAATAATCAGTGCCTAATACAACAACAACCTACCTCAATTACTAATAAAATGTACGGTATCGAGTGAAAATTAGCAATATCAGTGACAGTGATACCCTAATAAACATATTTTATATAATTGGCCTCAAAATAACTAGAAAAATATCAAATAAACATCACATTCTCAATATCAAACACTAAAATTGTCTAGGGGGAGGTGTGGTGGAGTGGTCTTGCCACTGGCCTGGTAATCCAAAGGTCCCGGGTTCAAATCCCGATGTATCAATGGGAAGATATTATTGGGATGGAATTTGTGCTGTACCTAGTATCAGTGCATTACCACAAAGCCCACCGAAACGTCAATAAAATACCCTCATTGTTCCCTGATTAAATAGCACTGTATGAATATTCCCATATTCAAAATATGCTATAGGGGTGCAATGCCTGGTGAGTTATCTGCTCAACAGGTGGCGTTGTGTGTGTGTAAGTGTGAGAGTCCGAGTGTAGTGGGTGAGACAGTGAAGCACGGGAACGAGATGGCTTCAGAGATGGGGTCGTTTCGGGTCATGAGTGAGCACCGTGCCTCATGTGAAGGCAAGATGGCAGGTGCTCGTTGTGCTCTACGTGCTTCACATGTCTCACTCCCTAGACTGGAACAAGACCTCACGGGCTTCACTGTTCATTGTAAAGCGGTGAATGTTAAGGCTCTCAGCCTATGCCCGAGAGGAAGTAAGTTGGAATATAGAAAAAAAAAAAAAAAAATACTTTGGCGCGACGAGCGGCTAGGTGCGTCGTAGCCATGGCCGGGGCGACGCGTCCGAACGCGGGAAGAATTTGCCGTCGAAAAGCACTCGTCTTCCCGCGCTCACCATTATGCAACCAGAGGGGCTAGAGACCTCTACTCAACGCCATTCGACAGAGGAAGGTTTGTGGAACATTATTCTTTTTTATTCACAACATTACATGCCATATTCATTGACTTACAGAGTAGTTAACATAGCCCAAAGATCGTCAAAACACCCGGTACCGCAGCACAGTCGCGAGCTATAGCCCCCGGGGCTGGAGGGTTAAGGGAGAATGGCGCGTCAGCGTCTCAGGGCAAACCCACGCTATCAACATCCACACAATGGGAAGCATAGCTGATTAAGAGTGTTAATCTATTTTCTTTTATTGTTTTTTAATTTTATTTTTTCGTAGTTGGCATCCGCTTCATAATGACGATTCCGTAAGTGATTATGAGCGTACGCTTACGATGTTTGGTCTCTTACGCCCCGGGGCGGGTGATTTGAACAGCTGACTCTGGAGTTCAAAGAGTGCCATTACTGTTTAAGGCATATCGTCAATAATTCCGGGGCCACTACTAAATATTAGGTTTTCCTTCTTCCCTTCGGGACTCAAACCTATAATTAGTACAACAAAACTCCTGATCTTTACTCTCCCAATAATATTAATAATATACATACATTTAATACAATAATGATCACTTGTAAGCAGGACTTTGAAACGGTTTAAGGAAACTAAAACGAAAACCGAAACGATCGAAATTATGCTTGGAACAAAAACGGAAACGAAAACGTTATCATATTTACTGTTCCGGAGCAAAAACGCTATTTTAAAATCCCTGTAACCGGTTAATAACGTTATTTTTTCGTTCCATGCCATATTTGGTCAATAATCCGTTTTCACTTCCAGTAGCCAATTTATTTAAGTAAATACATCTTTTATCCACAAGCATTCTTCAATTCAAAGAGGATTTATCACTCTCTCTCTCTCTCTCTCTCTATTCAAAAGGGAGGCTACAACTATTGCGCGGGAAACGAGAGGCGAGAGTATCAAGTGTGAGTGTCCTAGGTTCGAGTCCTTAGAGTACCACATGTAGTCTTTGATTTCATTGATTAGGTTTATATAATTAGTGGGTATGTAATATTACGAATTAATTCAGGTTCAGGACTAATTTTTAGCGAGATCTTCCCTTGTGGTTAAGGTACCATCAATTACACCTTCCATTTGTGCAATCATTAAACTATGATACTGCAGTTGGATTTAAGAACATGCTCAGATTAATATCCAGTATTCAAAAATAGATAATATATCGTGAGTACTGTATGTGCTTAAACTTTTAACTGTGTTCATAGCCTAATGCTTGGTACGCCAAATTTTGGTGTGAGTGTCCTAAGTTCGAGTCCTCGGAGTACCACATATATTCATTGATTTCATTGATTAGGTTTATTTAACTAGTGGGTTGGTGATATTACGAGTTAATATATTTTTTGCCATATATAATATTAATAAATAATTTAGTGATTCATGTCTTTACTTTACGCCAATTGAGATTGCATACTCCTACACTATGCTTCCTGTATTGTATATGTAAATATGTTGCCTTATTTGAGTCGTATAATAATATAGTTTTTACGACATCTAAGGGTTTGATTTTGTTGGATACTGTGCACCATGAAATGTATGGTTTTATTACCATCTATAAGAATGTAGTCATGTATAGGCTTTATTATTTATTATGGCTAATAGCATATTCAATACATGGTTTGGGAATAACATTCTAACCAGTTTTCATTTCTTTTTAACCGGTTCAGGAACGTTATGTTTGGAGGAGGAACTAAAAACGAAACGTTAATAATACTGTTTCTGATCGGAACTAACCGTTTGAAAAATAATTTTGTTTTTAACCCTTGGGATCCGGGGGGCCTCATATGAAGTTTGGTATTTTCAAACTTCATAATTCAGTAGCTACTGATTGAGACCACCTAGAGCAGTCAATTTTTTTTGCAAATTGTAGAACGTTTTCTTGTCTGTAGACTGCCGTTGAGATGACATCGCTACGTTGCGTGGTTGCCGAGTTCTGATGATTATATCGGCGACTTTTTAGCCGCGCATTTTGCCTCAATTGAGGCCTCCCGGATTCCAAGAGTTAAGCCATGCTTGTAAGCTAATGACAGTTCTTGTTCCAGGTTCACAACTGAAGTCACTCGTCAAAAAGAAGCAACATAGCTTATTTATTGATTGGTCAATAATGGTTCTTTATAGTATGATCACATCTTGGTATGGGATCTTGGGCTTTGAATAACTCAGAAGTGTAAAGCATTCTTGTTAGCTACCATACAAATAGTTTGTTATATAACTCTGTAAATAAACTATTACTGTCCAGAAGGGTTATGATGGAGATGCTGGATGAAGATTCAGTTGTAAAGTTGGAAAGTGAAGAGACAACACAATGTGAAGAGGAAGGGTTGTACTTTAAAAGTACCAATGAAATTATATATGAAGAGAATGTGTTGGACTTTGAAGGAACCAATGACATTATGTGTGAAGAGGAAGATTTCAACTATGACGGAACCAATGACATTAAGTATGAAGAGGAAAAGTTGGACTATGAGGGAAACAATGACATTAAGTGTGAAGAGGAAGAGTTGGACTATGACGGAAACAATGACATTAAGTGTGAAGAGGAAGAGTTGGACTATGACAGAAACAATGACATTAAGTGTGAAGAGGAAGATTTCAACTATGACGGAAACAATGACATTAAGTGTGAACGGGAAGGGTTGGACTATGACGGAACCAATGACATTAAATGTGAAGAGGAAGAGTTGGACTATGATGGAACCAATGACATTAAGTGTGAACAGGAAGGGTTAGGCTTTGAAGGAGTCAATGAATTTAATTGTGAAGAAGTTAAGGATTTCAAGTGTGAGCATTGTGATAAAGCTTTCTCACAAAAGCGTCACCTCACTAGACATTTACTAGTACATTCAAGACTAAAACCATTCAAGTGTGATCATTGTGATAAAGGTTTCTCACAAAAGGATAACCTCATCACACATTTACGAGTACATTCAGGAGTAAAACCCTTCAAGTGTGATCTTTGTGATAAATGTTTCTCACAAAAATGTCTACTCACCCTACATTTACTGGTACATTCAGGAGTAAAACTATACAAATGTGATCATTGTGATAAAGGCTTCTATCGGAAGAGTGAGCTCATCAGACATTTACGAGTACATTCAGGAGTAAAACCATTTAAGTGTGATCTTTGTGATAAAGATTTCGCACGAAAGGGTGCCCTCACCAGACATAAACTAGTACATTCAGGAGTAAAACCATTCAAGTGTGATCAATGTGATAAATGTTTCTCACGGAAGAGTCACTTATCCAGACATTCACTAGTACATTCAGATATTAAGCCATTCAAGTGTGAGCATTGTTAAATATTTCTCACAAAAAAGGAAATTAGCCAGACATCTACTAACACATTCAGCAGTGAAAAATTTAAAGTGTGATCAGTCTTAATTGTTTTTCAGAAAATCACACTCGGAAGTAAAACCATTTAACCCATTAATTTTCCTAATATGCCGCTTATTATTTACTTATAAATTTCTCCTAATCTTGTAATTAGCTGTCCAAAATGTATTTACTACCAATAAGCTCGTTCAAAGACAACTCCGGCGGTTGAAAAAAACTAAAATAAAGGTTTCTATACTCCCCTGGTGGTCACAAAGGCTGTTTAGTATCACAGGAAGACACAGGTGCATCTTCACGTACACGAAAGGGTTAAGTGTGCTCATTGTGTAAAATATTTATCACTGAAACATCAACTGGCAAGCCATATCACAGACAAACACCATGTCTGTTCTTAGTCAACCTATCTATTTAGTAGTAGCCTCTACGTTCCAACGTAGAGCTATATACTTATCGTATAATTCCATTCCGTTCTAGAGTGGGCAATTGTCGTAATCACTAGCGCGATTAAATCGATAACATCTAGAGTAGCACCTTACTCTTTCTACTAGGTACGTTGTACACACTTTCGAGGCCACTATTTGAAAAGGAAAAGAGAAAATATTGATGAGAAAGAAAGAAAAATTCAAGAATCTTGCCCATTCTATCTGGCTTCTTACGCCATTGTCATGGGCGTACCTCCTAGCCCGATTGGGCTGAAAGAGCATCTGTTTCGCGCTACTCATATTATCTCATAATGTAAACATGTGTTTTTTCATGCTCCATATTTTGTGCTCTCCACCCCTGTTGCCTTCCCTTTTGGGTGAGTTGTGGGCCTTCATTAAGGCACCTGAGGTTCTAGACAGATGATCCGTGATGTAGGCACGCCAAAAATGGGCTCTAATGTGTTATTTTGAGTATGGCGTCGAAACTGCTTGGTCACTATATTTTTGCATCTGCGCATGTGTCGTCACATGGCGACTTTCGATCAGTAGGCCTTTGCCTGTCTTTATTTTACTTCACTTGCAGTGACTTAGTTTTGTTTCCTGTTAGGTTCTATTCATTTAGGGCTTATTGTCGCTGCAATAGTTTTTCGTATTTGCGCGAAATTGCGGTTAGGCTCCTTGTGCTCCTTCGGCTTGGATGAAAGAGGGGGCACCGCACCTTTTTAGGGCAAGTTCCCTATTTTGGTCTCATATTTAGCTAACACTTCACATGAATGTATAGCTATCGGTGTGTGACCTGTTTTTCTATTTTAACTGCCACGTATTATGGACTAGGCCACCTTTTACACTTAGCCTAACTTTTTTTTTTTTTGGGGGGGGGGGGAGGGGGGCGTTTGGTAGTCAGACTCTGTTGCCTCCTATGCTTGCTCTTGCTTGACTCTACGGTTTTACTAAACCATCTTGAGGGGCACCAGTTTTTGTCTGATACCAGCTCCTGAGACTCTGTCTTCCCCTAATATGACCTGTTACTAATGTAATTATTTGGCGTGTGCCCTGTTTTTCTATTTTAACTGCCACGCTTTATGGGCTAGGCCGCCTTTCCACTTAGCCTATTTTTTTTTTTTTTTTTTTTTTGTGGGGGGGGGGGGGGTTTGGTATTCAGACACTGTTGTTGTTGTTCCCTAAGCTGCCTGGCCGAACAGCCTCGAGTCCCTGAGAAAGGCCATGGCCACGATCGGGCTTTCCCACAGAGCTCTCATTGAGTGTAGATTGTGTTGTTGGCGTAAGTGGTTGTGTGAAATGCAGTCTTCTATGATGTGTTTAATGGTATGGGGTGCTGTGTTACATCCCGGGCAGGCGTCGATAACGGAGTCATCCAGTCTCTTCTGATAGCTCAGGAGAGCTGGATGGTGTCCGCATCTCAGCCTGGCCAGGTGGACTCTGTCCTCGCGAGGAAGGGAGGATTCGGAAGGATGGATTTCGGGAGGTCGTGCATGCAGCTGCGTCTTGTCTGTGAGTGAGTGGATGGATCGGTGAGAGATATGAGTATGGATGTGCTTTTGGAAGTTGGTTCGGGGTGGGCAGGGAGGGAGAGAGGACAATAATTGTGTGTGATACCGTGTGCTGGGTGTTGTTTTGATATTTCTTGGTGTCTGTGGGTGTGTTGCCATGTAATTTAGTGGGTGGTCTTGGTTCGTGGAGGCTGCTGCCAGGAATTGAGTGCCTCTCATGTCCAGATGGTCTTTGACTTTGAGGATTTTGGTTCTTGATGTAGGTGATCTGTGGGTGCAGTAGCTGTGCAGCCTGTAATGATCTTCAGGGCTTTGTTTTGAATAGTCTGTAAGGTCTTATGATGTGTTTCAGCTAGGTTAGAAGCCCAGGCTGGGCTTGTATTCCATCACTGATCTTATGTATTGTTTATATACTGTGGTGGTAGTTTCTTTGTTGTGTCCAAATTTTGTGTGAGCAAGTGACCTGAGGGCGTTAAGTCTGGGTGTCAGTTTCTTTTTAATGTTTATGGTGTGCTGTTTGAATGTCATATGAGTATCATATGTTACTCCTAGGATTTTGGGTGTGTGTGTATGTGTTAGGGGTGTGTTGTTTATGGTGAGTTGAGGGATGTATTCGTGTTCTGTCCAACTTGTGAGCAGGGTTGCGGTGGATTTGGCTGGGGCTAGATTAAGTCTGTTTGTAGTGCACCAGCCATGTAGTGTGTTGAGATAGGGTTGAAGGAGATCTGTTGCTCTTTTTGGGTCATGGTGTGTGCATGTGAGTGTTGTTGTTGTTGTTGTTCCCTAAGCTGCCTGGCCGAACAGCCCGGAGTCCCTGAGGAAGGCCATGGCCACGATCGGGCTTTCCCACAGAGCTCTCATTGAATGTAGGTTGTGTTGTTGGCGTAAGTGGTTGTGTGAAATGCAGTCTTCTATGATGTGTTTAATGGTATGGGGTGCTGTGTTACATCCCGGGCAGGCGTCGACAACGGAGTCATCCAGTCTCTTCTGATAGCTCAGGAGAGCTGGATGGTGTCCGCATCTCAGCCTGGCCAGGTGGACTCTGTCCTCGCGAGGGAGGGAGGATTCGGAAGGATGGATTTCGGGAGGTCGTGCATGCAGCTGCGTGTTGTCTGTGAGTGAGTGGATGGATTGGCGAGAGATATGAGTATGGATGTGCTTCTGGAAGTTGGTTCGGGGTGGGCAGGGAGGGAGAGAGGACAATAACTGTGTGTGATACCGTGTGCTGGGTGTTGTTTTGATATTTCTTGGTGTCTGTGGGTGTGTTGCCATGTAGTTTAGTGGGTGGTCTTGGTTCGTGGAGGCTGCTGCCAGGAATTGAGTGCCTCTCATGTCCAGATGGTCTTTGACTTTGAGGATTTTGGTTTCTTGATGTAGATGATCTGTGGGTGCAGTAGCTGTGCAGCCTGTAATGATCTTCAGGGCTTTGTTTTGAATAGTCTGTAAGGTCTTATGATGTGTTTCAGCTAGGTTAGAAGCCCAGGCTGGGCTTGCGTATTCCATCACTGATCTTATGTATTGTTTATATACTGTGGTGGTAGTTTCTTTGTTGTGTCCAAATTTTGTGTGAGCAAGTGACCTGAGGGCGTTAAGTCTGGGTGTCAGTTTCTTTTTAATGTTTGTGGTGTGCTGTTTGAATGTCATTTGATATGCCCTTTACGTAGGGCACGTGGTACCCGTCTTGCAACTCAATCCCACCCCTACTCTGTGCAACTCTCCAACCCAAGAGTGAAATGTTACTCTCAAACTTTCTTCTACTCAACATCTGAGCTCTGGAACTCTCTCCCAGAATCAGTCTTTCCCTCTTCCTATGACTTAAATTGCTTCAAACTCCGTGTGTCCAGGCATTTTGGCTCGAACGTCCCTTGATTTTGGCCCTGTCACTCTTTCAACTATGGGGGAGGCACTCGCTATAGGCAGTTATGCCTTTTGCCTCCCTCAATCACATAGAAAAAAAAAAAATAAAAAAAATAAAAAAAAAATATGAGTATCATATGTTACTCCTAGGATTTTGGGTGTGTGTGTATGTGTTAGGGATGTGTTGTTTATGGTGAGTTGAGGGATGTATTCGTGTTCACCTGTCCAGCTTGTGAGCAGGGTTGCGGTGGATTTGGCTGGGGCTAGATTAAGTCTGTTTGTAGTGCACCAGCCATGTAGTGTGTTGAGATAGGGTTGAAGGAGATCTGTTGCTCTTCTTGGGTCATGGTGTGTGCATGTGAGTGTTATGTCATCTGCATAGGAGGCTAAGTTTATTTGGGGCGTATTGGGTGTAGTTATATCGTGCATGTACAGATTGAAGAGTGCGGGCGATAGGACGGATCCTTGTGGTACTCCGTTTGGAAAGTTTCTGATTTTAGATGACTGACCGGCAAAAGATACGTGTGCACATCTGCCTGCTAGGAAGTTGGCCAGCCACCTTTTTGTGTTGTTGTGCATGTTTGTGTTGTAGATTTTGTTTGTTAGCTTGTGGCGGGGGATGGCATCGAAAGCTTTACTAATGTCGAGTGTGGCTAATAGTGATCTGTGTGGTGGTCTAGCTGAGTTGATGCCGTCGAAAGCTCTTTGTGTAAGGTCTGTGAGAAGAGTGTTTGTGGAGTGCAGTGGCCTAAAGCCATGTTGTGTTGGAGCTAGGGTAGGTCAGGTGTAATTAGTTGTAATACTAGGCGTTCCATGACTTTGGAGGGGGAGCAAAGGAGTGTGATAGGGCGGTGCGAGGAGGGTAGCGTGGGGTCTTTGTTGGGTTTGGGGAATGTGATGATGATACCATGCTTCCAAATGTCTGGTATTGTGTTGTGTGAATAGCTGTAGTTTGATATGTTAGTGAGTGCTTGTATGCCTTGTGGTCCCAGGTGTCTGAGGTGTATGTTGCTTATGTTGTCTAGGCCACAGGCGGGTGAGTGCTTGAGATTGTTGATGATATGCTTTGTCTGGTGATTGGTGAAGGGTGTATAGTCAGGGTCTGTGGGGAATTGTCTCTTACGTCGGATGACACGTCGGTCGTCTTTGTGAGGTTTTAGGTGGCTGACATGTGAAAAGTGATTGATGAGAGTGTTTGCATGAAGGAGTAGAGTCTGTTGTTGTGATTGCAGCATGTGATTGTGTTGTGTTGCTGTTGGAAAGTGTGATGCTGTTTAGTGTTTTGTAGAGTTTTTTGGGGTTTGTTTTGTGATCAAGTGTTTGTAGGAAGTTATTCCAATTTAGTTTTTGTTGTTCTTGTATTTTGTTGTTTGTTTGGGTGTTGAGTGCTTGAATTTGTTGTGTCTTGAGTCTTGTGTGTGGGGTGCTGGGGAGTGTTTCAGTATGTCGCGTTGTCTGATGAGGTTTTGAATTTCTGGTGTAAAGTTGGGGTTGTGTCTTTTTCTGTTACCTCTTGGAATGTGTTTCTTGTCAGCGTTTTGGATAGTTTTATTGAGTATGTGTACAGCATTGTTGATGTTAGTGATGGGTGTACTGTTTAGAGTTGTGAAGTGTTGTTCTGTCTCATTTGTGAATGCTTCCCAGTTAGCTCTTTTATAATTGGTGTATGTGTGTTTGTGGCTAGCTGGGGTGAGTCTGGTTTTGGTGGTGATAATGATCGGGAGGTGGTCAGAGCCTAAGATTCTGACCACCCTCCAGGATGTTGTGAGGGCGAGTTCTGGGGAGCAAAAGGTGATGTCTGGAGATGATGGGTTATAGAGGGCTTGGTGAGGAATATGGGTATGTTGATGGATGTCGTTAAGGATGATGAGGTTATCGGTTTGGTTTTGTAGTACCAGCCCTCTCTCTGTGTCGGGGTTGTCGACAAACCAGGCCGACGTCTTGGCGTTGAAGTCACCACCCAGGATGATGTGTGGGGTGTGGGGTGTTTGTGATGTGTTGTAAGTGTGGTCTGTATTCATTTGGTACTGTAGGGGATGTTTGGGGAGGGATGTATGTGTTTATGATGGTTATGTTGGAGTTGTTGCCAGTGCGTATTTTAATTGACTGTATTTCTGTTGTGTTATCATTTGCGGGGAGGAGTGATTTGGTTTGTACACTGGTTACTATGTATGATATTTCTTTGTGTACCAGGGTGATGAGTCCACCGCCCCCGCCGACAGCCCGGTCTTGTCTGATGGTGGTGAAATTATGAAATGTGGGTGTTTTTTGTGTTGTGCGGAGTTTTGTTTCTTGTAAGATGGCAATGTGTATGTTGTGTTGTTTGATGAAGTGTGAGAGTTCGTGTTTCTTTGTGTTGATGCCATCTATGTTCAGTTGAAGAATGTTAATGTTATGTGCACGATGTATGTTGGGTGCTGCTGCACGAGGATGGGGTGGGGGTGGGGGTGGGGGTGAGGGAGGGGCTGGGGGTTGGGATGGGTGAGGTGGGGGTGGGGATTGGGGAGCAGGAGATGGGGGTTGGAATGGATTAGGATGGGGTGTGGTGTGTTGAGTTGAGGATGTGGATGGTATGGGAAGGTTAGGTGGGTTAGGGAGGAGAGGTGGACGGGTTTTAGGGGGGGGAGTGGATGATATGGGAAGGTGGGTGGGTTGGGGAGGAGAGGTGGACGAGTTTTAGGTGAGGGATTTGACTGGGAGAGGGAGGGGCATGAGGAACAGGTCCAGGTGTTTGTGTAGTGTTTCTTGGAGGCAAGTGTTGTGCAGGTGAAGTGGGTCCAGTTCCCGCATGAATTGCAGAGAACTGAACCCTTAGTATGGCGACTCGAAGTGATGGGTTTTGAGCAAGTTGGACATATGTATGTGTACGTGGGTCCTGGGTTGCTCTCAATGTCTCCGGCTAGAAGAAGTCTTCGAGAAATGACAGCCGGAGAGTAATTTCTCGGTGTAGGAAAAACTGTGTGATGTGTGTGTGTGGTGTGAGAGGTGTGGAAATTCCCGGCGCGACCGAAGCCGCTCCAAGGACCCGTGCCCCCAGGGAGGGGGCAGGGGATGGTTGTGACGGTTTGGCTCCCGAAACTGCTCCCCGCGGCCGGCATCCGGTTTTCCTCCACTGGTCGTTGATTTTGTCTTCGGCCGTGGAGGGTCGGCAGCCATCCGCGGTTGGCAGCCTCGGGAGGTGGCCCCACGGCGTAGACGCCGCCACATCAGGACCTGTTGTCAGACACTGTTGCCTCCTATGCTTGCTCTTGCTTGACACTCTACGGTTTTACTAAACCATCTTGAGGGGCCCCAGTGTTTGTCTGATACCAGCTCCTGAGACACTGTCTTCCCCTGAAATGAACTGTCATTACCTTGAACTGTCATTACCTTCCACCCACAAACGGTGCCGCAGCTCTCTAGGAAGGGCTGCACTCAGCCCGCTCCGCCCTGGTGCGTGGGTGACCCCCGCTCCAGGTCGGTCCTATGACTAGACACGTTCTCTTTACAAGGCCGCTCCCTCATATACTGAAATCTGCCTGACGTCCTTCACCGGTGTCTTAGGCCTTGAAGAGCGGGACCCTTTAGGCCGCCCCGCTATGGTTGGGAATGTTTTTTTATTACGAGCCTTACTACTGGCCTATGGGATAGGGCCACACTAGGCCCGTTCTGCCCTGGAGCCCGTTCTATTCCGCTCTAGGTCGGTCCTATGACTTGCCTATTTTCGTTACCCAAGGACGCTCCCACGTCAGCTGTGATGCTAGACAATTCAGTTGGGACTCTTGGATGTTACTAGCCTTCCGCCCTTGCTGGTGCCACAGGCCTGTGTGATAGGGCTGCACTACGCCCGTTCCGCCCTGGAGCGGATACCATATTTTTATAGTACTGGTGGGGCGTACTGACGCCACTGGATCCTACCCCCTTGTAATCACTTGGGGGATGGTGCTGGGAATGGTCCCGGGGTAGACTGGAGCCGGAGTTCTGGGTGGGGGGTGATGCCCATCTGCCAGCCAAACCTACCTAACTATGACTAAAATCAAAGAAAATAAACGTAAGTCCGATGAAACAAAACCGCACAGGACAATGACAAATGCCCCCCACAAACTCAGACTTGCTAGTGTGAATGTTGGTAGTTTGAATCTGCGTGCGAATGAAGTGGCGGAGATGTGTGAGAGGAGGCGAGTGGAGTCATGGGGTACAGTGGATTGTCGGAAGGAGGAAAAGATATAGGATATACTGGATGGGTGTGGAGACTGATAAAGCGAAAGGAGGAGTGGGTGTTCTGGTGGCTGAAGAGCTGGCGGAAAGTGTGCTTCAGATTACGAGAGTTAGTGAAAGGCTGATTGTTTTGAAGTTGAAAGTTGGTGAAAGAATTCTGAATGTGATATGTGCATATGCCCCACAGGCTGGTTTACAGAAAGAGATAAAAGAGGACTTCTGGAATGACACCGTCAGTGTCATTTCAGGCCTCTCGGAGAACGAAATAACTATCGTGGGGGGGGACCTCAATGGTCACGTGGGAGCATCTGCAGATGGATACGAGGGGGTACATGGAGGAATTGGTTACGGAAGGAGAAATCTAGAAGGCGAATATATATTGGAGTCCTGCATTGCACTCAACATGGTTGTGTGTAACACAAAGTTCAAGAAAAGACAGAGCCACCTGATCACATATAACTCTGGGGTCTCCAGTAGCGAGATAGATTACTTCTTGGTTAACAGGAAAGACTGGAAACTAGTTCGAGATGTAAAGGTCATCCCGAGCGAAGAATGTATCCCCCAGCATAAGCTACTTGTGTGCGACATGAGCTTATACAGAGATCCTAAGCGCAAGAAGGTTTACATACCCAAAAGGAAAGTGTGGCTGCTGAAGGACAAGGAAGTTAGGGATAGGTTTCATAATGAACTGGAGGAAATGAATAGAAATAAGGAAGCTAGGCCTAACGATGTAAATAGCCAATGGAACTTTCTTAAGCATAGCCTTATCGCTGCCACTGACAAAGTATGTGGGAAAACAAAGGGTCACCCCAGGAATAAGACCTCTTGGTGGTGGAACGATGAGGTAGAACATGCTGTGAAAGAGAAAAGGAGATGCTTCAAAGCATGGAAGAAAGGAGGCAGCAGGGAGGAATACCAGGCAGCTAAACGAACTGCCAAAAGAGTTATTTACAATGCTAAAAATCGCATTAAGGACCTGGTCCTCGAACAAGTGTGTAACACTGACAATCCCAATGGGATCTTCAACCTAGCTAGGCGAGTTAAAAATGACAGTAGGGATATTATAGGTGAACAGTGTGTTAGAGATGATAATGGGAAGATTGTGTATGCAGAAAATGAAATCAGAGAAGCATGGAAGGTACACTATGAACGATTGCTAAATGTAGAGTTTGAATGGGATAAGGAACAGCTTAGTATCGAAAAACCAATATCTGGGCCCCCTCCTTTGATAGCACCAGCTGTAGTGAGCGACGCAATCAATAAAATGAAGGACGGTAAAGCTCCAGGTTGCTCTGACATTGTCGCTGAGATGATAAAAGCCTCAGGGGAGATTGGTGTAAACTTAGTCACTGAGTTGATAAACACCATTATTAAAGATGAGAAAATCCCAGAGGATTGGCTCAAAAGTGTAATAGTAAATATATACAAAGGAAAAGGGGATGCGCTAGATAGAGGAAATTATAGGGGCCTGAAAATGCTTGACCAAATCATGAAGGTCTGTGAGAGAGTCCTTGAGGGTTTGATCAGGCAAAGCATCTCTATTGATGATATGCAGTTTGGTTTTATGCCAGGACGTGGTACAACCGATGCTATCTTCATAGTCAGGCAGATACAGGAAAGATACCTACTAAAAGGCAGGGATCTTTACTTTGTGTTTGTGGACCTGGAGAAGGCCTTTGATAGGGTACCTAGAGATGTTGTACAGTGGGCTATGAGGAAACTTGGTGTGGAAGAGTGGCTGGTGCGTGTGATAATGAAGATGTATGAGGATTCGCGAAGTTCGGTGAGGGTGAAGGATGTACTGAGTGATGAGTTCGCAGTCCGTGTTGGAGTCCATCAGGGTTCAGTGTTAAGCCCCCTCCTCTTTATTATGGTCTTGGAGGCGCTGTCTAGAGTTTTTAGAGGCGGACTCCCGTTGGAACTGTTTTATGCAGACGATTTAGTCCTAATAGCTGACAGTATGCAGGATGCTGAGGCCAAATTCAGAGAGTGGAGAGAGGGCATGGCGAGCAAGGGTTTAAGAGTCAATATTAACAAAACCAAGGTTATGCATTGTAGTTTGAGACGAGGCAATGTGGAAAAGAGCGGTGCATACCCATGTGCAGTGTGTGGAAAGGGAGTGGGCGTTAACTCAATTCAATGTAGCATCTGTCGATGTTGGGTACACCATGGGAGTAAGCGCTGTAGTAGAATAAAGGGGCCCCTGCCGAAGGATAAGTCAGAAATAGAGAAATTTGAGTGCGTAGTGTGCAAAGGCGAGCTTGTGTTAAGTGATGATCCTGTGGCTGTGAATTTTGGAAATGAGTCTTTGGAGCTGGTGAACAAGTTTTGTTACCTAGGAGATACCATCTCTGCCGGTGGTGGGGCCGAGGCTGCCACTGTTGCTAGAATTAGGTGTGGCTGGGGGAAGTTCAGAGAATTGATGCCAATCCTGACCATGAAAAGAATGCCTCTCCCCCTGAAGGGAAAGGTGTATGCCTCATGTGTTAGAAGTGCAATGACATATGCCTCAGAAACATGGGCCGTTAAAGTAGAGGATATCAACAGAATGGAGCGTAATGAGATGAGAATGGTGAGATGGATGTGTGGGGCCAGGCTACAGGATAGAATAACAAATGTTGAGCTGAGGAGACGTTTAGGTATAAAGAGTATTATCGAGGTGATGCGTACAAGTAGACTGGGATGGTATGGACATGTGGAGAGAATGGATGAACAAAATTGGGTGAAAAAATGCAGGTCTGTGATTGTGGAGGGAGCTGCACCAAGGGGTGGACCGAGGAAGACCTGGGATCGGACTATACGCGCCGATCTCAAATCCAAGAACTTGACAAGTGAAGCAGCCCTTAACAGGGTTGCCTGGAACGCCGCCATTAGGACAAGAGACTGAAACTGCACTTATGTGTGGAACACTCAGTCTTAAAATGTTATGTATGTATGTATGTATGTACTGGCCAATAGGATAGGGCCGTGCTTGGCCCGTTCCGCCCTGGAGCGCATTCTATCCCGCTCCAGGTTGTTCCTATACCTTGCCTATTTTTATTACCCGTGGATGCCCCCACGTCAGCTGTGCTGCTAGACTATTCAGATGGGAGTCTTGGATGTTTTTAGTCTTCCACCCTTACTGGTGCCACAGGCCTCTGACATAAGGCTGCACTACATCCGCCTCTCCCTGGAGCGGAAATTCCCGCTCTAGGTCGGTTCTCTTCATGTTACTACTGACCCCATCCCGCTCCCTCACCTACCTAGGCCTCCAGAGCCGATCCTTCGTCCTACAACGCACTCCGCTCTGGAGCGCAGCTTACATTCCGCTCCAGAGCGGTATTTCCGCCCCAGAGCGGAGCGGGCCGTTCAGGGCCACTCCGCTCTGGGTCGGTGCTCGGTGAGCTTTGACTTGCCTCTGTATGGGGACTCAGTTGCGGTCGTTCACGACCTTCTCTTTTTCATCAGCCCTGGAGCGAAGGCTGTTCCGCTCCAGGTCGGTCCTAGGACTTGAATACTGATACCCTCGTCCTCCAGATTTGGGGGGGAACTGAACCCGCCCTGCCCTGGAGCGGGAATTCCCACTCTAGGTCGGTTCTCTTCCATCTTACTACTGACCCCACCACGCTCCCTCACCTACCTAGGCCTCCTAGGCCGTTCCTTCGACATGCAACACACTCCGCTCTGGAGTGCAGCTTACATTCCGCTCAAGAGCGGTACTTCCGCCCCAGAGCGGAGCGGGCCGTTCAGGGCCGCCCCAGAGCGGAGCGGGCCGTTCAGGGCCGCTCCGCTCTGGGTCGGTGCTAGGTGCGCTTTGTCTTGCCTCTGTATGGGGACTCAGTTGCGGTAGTTCACGAACTTCTATTTTTCATCAGACTGTGCTCCCACTCCGCTCTGATTGGTACCCTTGGTCATCTTCTCTTCAGTACCTTCAACCTTTGGGTATTATTATTATCCTCTTCAATTATAAGGCCTTTCATGCTTTCCTTCTGGAGACTGCCCCTTGGTCTTTTCTGACCTGGGCTTTTTGGGGTTCTTTGAAATGTTGCTGGTTCACCTGCTCTCTCCCTGACCCTCCGCATGGGGGGTCCCTCTTCACCCTTCACCACGCACAAGGGGGGGGGGGGAATACTCGCTTTCATAAAAATTGCTCCAATTTCAAGGTTTAGAGAGCGCTTTTGTGCGTCTTTCTGCCCTTGTGCCTGTTGTTATTCAGGAGTCTCTTCGATTTTTTTGGCATCCTACCATGCATTATACTCCTGTATAGCCCTCCTTTCAAGGGGTCCCTTTTTCGTCCTTCCCTTCCAAAACGGGGGGAGGGGGTACTCTCCTGTAAAGGATTCAAGGGTCATTAACAATGTTGTGCTTGCTCACATTTCCTGTGCTTCATACATGGGACATCAATAAATGTTTACTTTCCGATTGCAGTGAGGATGTCACTTCCTCCCTGCGCACGGCATGGGTGTGCCCGTCCTGCCATGCCCGTTGGACATGGAGAGTGTCCCACCCATGTCTCATGCTACAGCCGCGATGGGTTTAACCCTCGGAGGTGTAGCCCGTGTCTCATCGATATTGACCATTGAGTCTCGTCCTACATTCCCGGACACTGATGAGGCAAGGTCTCGCCTCTGCGCTACGTGGTCGGGGATTGCTCTCTATGTCAAGGACCACCTCGATAAGATTCCACGCTGCATGGATGAGGGGGTGCGCGCCATGCTTCCCCTTCACTCTGATGTCTACAAGGCGCCAGGCCGCCTTTCCTCAAGTGCCTCGTTCGGACGTCCCTACTGTTTCCGATGACGCCGCTCTCCTTCACCACATCGCCGACGGTCTCCGACAACACGCCGCCCTGTCGCTTACCCTGTGCAATATCCAGGCACGATGGAAGGTAACACGACTTGATCCGGGAACTTGTAGCAGGGCAGGCCAGGGGCCATCTACCATCTGCTCCTCCGCCGATGTTACCTCCAGCTCCTCCGCCTACAAAGGCGGGGGCCCTGTTTGATACTGCCACTCCTCTTCTGTCACCCAGTGCTACTCCGGGGTCTCCTGCGACTGTAGACCCGGACTTCCAGTGTGGCCACCCTTCTCCCGGTAGACAACGGTCGCCCAGACGTAGGGAACGTCTACGCTCTGTCTCGTCATCGCCTTCACCACCAGCCGCCGAACCTGGCTGGCTACGTCCGGTTCAGGCCATACAAGTGGCTCTAGACAAGGCTCAGGAGGCCACCGCTGAACAGTTTGCCTCCATCCGCACCATGCTTACGAACATGGCAGAAGTCTTGGAGCGCTCCACTACCATTCCTCCTGTATTACCTGTGGTAACTCCTCTTCCGCCTTTTTGTGGCCCACCTGCTTACTTACCCTGCTCAACCTGTGGTTGCTGCTCCGGTTGTCACTCCTCGCTCGCTCCCAGGCAGCATAGACTTCTTTTGTCATGCTCCCTGAGTGTGGACTGGGGCTGGTTGGTCAGCCTGTCCACGTTCCATCCCTAGGGACGTTTAAGATCCCTAAACGTCGCTTCCCTTCCCTTTACGGAAAGCCGTCGTCGTGGAGGAACGTGGCGGCGTCCCGCCTGGAGCGAGCTCTTACGCATGCACAGGGGGAGCGCCCTGTGCCTGAGAGTTGGCAGGCGCACCTCAACGCCATTGGGCACTTTCGGGCTTTGGCCCTGGACGGATTAGTCCCAGAGGTGGACGTCAGGGCTCATCCTGGGAGGGCGGATCTCCATTTTTTTTACTTACCGTCCTCAGGGTCCCCCTCTGGGTCTACCTAGTTCTGGTCGGACTTTGCTCGACACGATGTACATGTCGACACGCCCACTCTGTCGGCCATTGCGGGCCTTCCTCTGATGCAGAATGCTCGGGACGTGGAGGGTAACCTAATGATCGCGCTCCCTTATCTCGAGGACGGTCCCTGGGATTGTGGCTGACGGAAGGCATCGACTTCGGGGTTTGGTCGGAGGTGGGTTCTTCACCACTCCCTCCGGTCGGCTGCTCCTACGTGTCGAGCCTCGTCATGGCTTTGTCCGGGGTCTCACCTCAGTTTTGGGCCTGGTTCATTGCCCCTAAGTTATCTTTAGAACATATGCCACAATCCTCCTTCACACCTCCAGAGCAGAGTGCCCTGGAGCGGGATCACAAGCTCCGGCAGCGCACTTCTCGCATGCTCTCCACCCTCTTAATGCGACTGCAACTAGCTCGGCCAGCTGGGGTGCTCGGGAATGGTGGGGAACACTTCCGGCAAGTGCAACTGCAGCTCGCCCTGAACTCAGTCGGCGACCTTCGGTGTACCATCCATAAGGCTGCGCGTTGTCAGCAGTCTCTGTGGGTGTTCTTTTGTACACTGGCGCCGGCTGAGGACCGCACGTCGCTGTTGCTTTCTGAGCTCGCTACGGAGGGGCTCTTCTCTGCCCCTGCATGGCAGGGGACTTCCCTCTTTGCGGCTGCGGGGCGCTTCGCACCCCGTCCGCCTGGGGTGTCACGGCCCTCCTCAACCGCTTCCTCCCTTAGTTGGGGTTGGCAGACCGGCTCGTAGCGAGGACGCCAGGCTTGGCGGGGAACTTCTGCGGGGAGGCGCCAGGTGGTGAAGTCTCCGACACGACGTCAGTATGGGCGTCGTTCACCACCTCGCCCCTCTCAGCAACTCGCTATTTTGGCTTCCTCTCGGCGAGTCGGCCTGAGGCAAGGAGTTCATCGGCCGACGCACGACTCTCGCCGGGTCGGTGGTGACTATCACACACGGAGCCCTTACCGGCTTTTTTCGTCCCCACTATCGGCGATGGTCTCGCCGATCGTGGGCACGTCGGGTAGTAACGCGGGGTCTGTCCTAGAGGTGGCGGTCCAAGCCTCCACTCAGAAGACCTGCATGACATTGGCCTGTCTCCCCAGACGTCGCCAAGGTTATTCTGTCCATGCGCGTGGATGGGATAATTCGGGAAGTTTCGCCTCACCAGTCGGTCTTCCTATCGCATGTCTTTCTGGTCACCATGACGGACAGCGATGAGATGTGACCAGTGGTCGACCTGTCGTGCCTTCATCTGCAAATCGTGAACGACCACTTTCGGATGCTTACCGTCAGTCGCGTGCGGTTGGCGCTCCGTCCCGGTTGCTGGGTGGTTTCGCTGGATCTCCTGAATGCTTCCTGGCATGTACCGATAGCTCCTAGGTTCCAGGGTTATCTGGCGCTCCGGCTGCACGACAGGGTGTTCACGTTCGACGGGTTGCCCTTCGGTCTCCATATCGCATTGCGAGTCTTTACGCCCCTCGTCGGACAGGCCTTGCCTCCACTGCTCAGTCAGGGTCTTCAGATCCTATTTTCCTTGGACAGTTGGATCATCGCCGCGGACTCTCCCACACGCTGTGTACACGACACTCTACTTGTCGTCCAACTCATCCCACGGTTAGATTTACAAGTAACCGTTCCCAAGTCATGCCTCCCGCCGTCGCAAGATGTGACGTGGGCGGGCCTCGACTGGGACGGGGCGAGCGCGACTGTCACCAGTCGAGTGACTGCGTCGTAAATTCGGAGGAAATGTTTTGCCGCATTGCACTCAATCTCGATTCCCAGAAAACTCTGGGACTCGCTGCTCGGGTCGCTCCATTGGGCGTCGCTGACCGTTCCCTTAGGGAAGCTCAGCATCAACCGCCTAATTCAGCTAGGCATCAGAGCTTTTCCGCTACTGCCTCCACTTCGGCTTTGGCCGATGCCGCGCTCGATCCATTTACAATTGACACATTGGGTTGTTCGGGGCATGCTCGTGAGAGCAGTACCCTGGACTTCGCCACCCCCGACCATCTGGATAGACACAGATGCGTCGAGAGAGGTGGGATGGGGTTACCAGTCAAACACGGGCCACCAACATCAAAGCAGGTGGTCAGGACTCCCTCCTCTACACGTAAATGTCTTAGAACTGTTAGTCCCGTTGTTCTTCCTGACGGTTCATGGGCAGGCCCTCACCGAAAGGTGGATGGCATTCAAGATGGACAACATGACCGGTTCATTGCATACAGCGACAGGGCTCCTCCAGGTCCGCCGTTCTTGAGGACCTGGCGGAGTAACTGTTTTACCACGCAAACCTTTACGCCGTCACACTGCATGCAACCTACCTGCCCGGGACTGCCAACCTATGGGCGGATGCTCTGTCGAAGGGACGGAGCACCCGGGTAGTATGGTCTTTCCAACACACCGTATTCGACGACCTAGCGGCCTCCTGGGGTGTTCCGCAGGTGGACTGGTTCGCCTCATGCGAGACGACCGAGTTGCCTGTGTTCCTGTACTGCTGGATTACAACTCCAGCGGGGGAACCGGACGCGTTCAGCGAGGACTGGCGCAGGTGGCGGTCGATTTATGTGTTTCCACCACCCGACGCACTTTTGATGTGCAAAGTCCTCCACAGGCTGAGAGAGTACCAGGGCTTAGTTTGGTTGATCGCGCCCATCTGGCCGGCCCAAAATCTGGTACGCTCAGCTGAAGCGGTGGTGCCCGAGTCCAGTTCCCCTATCGATCTCTGATTTCCACTTAGGATCGATTGGTGACCTAGGGACCTCGTTGGCTTTCACATCGTGGATGTTTGTGAGGCAGGGTGGCTGCCAAAGTTTAGTCGATCTTTGACTGTCAAATCCTCTCCACTGGACACATTCTACATGGCAGACTTACGACTCTCACTGGCACAGTTTTCCTTTTTGGATAAACAACACGTCACGGACACGACCATCGGTGGCGTTCATGTTTCACTACCTCATTTGGTTATTTGAAACGCATCCCAACATGTACAACACACTTAGGAACCGCCTGTCGGCCATTCGGGTACCGTTTGAGACATTCACAGGGTTGATCGTCCCTCACAAGGAATTGGATTTCTTCATGCGAGCCTGCTTTAGGCTTAGGCCACCCCCGCGTCAGATTCCTCCTCAGTGGTCTCTGGCGGAGGCTCTCAAACTGCTCTCGTCTGCCTCTTACACTAATTACCCCACGCCTGAACACTTCCTTAACATGACACTGTTCCTTCTGGCTTTGGCGATGGGTGAAGGAATCTCGGAGATGGCTGCCATGTCCAGGACCCGGCATTGCTTACGATTTTCTCCCGTCCTTGGGTCAGTTACTTTGGCTCCGTCTGTTCGTTTTATAGCTACAACCGTACACGACACTCCCGTTTTTAAGCTTTTTCCTGTACCAGCTTTAAAACGTGGTAGGGTTCATCATCCGTTATGCCCGGTTCAAACCCTACATATGTATGTGTACTCAACCAGGCCAGTGTCGGGGTTGGTATTACTGGTGGCGCCTACGACCGGTAGGAGGCTAGGTCGATTATTCGGGCCAGTAACCCAAACGTTCAGGGCACAGCTCATGACGTCCGTTCGTACGCTGCTACGTTCAGGGTTTTACATAATCTTTCTCGACCGGACATTGCCGACACAGGGCTTTGGTCTTCCCCAACCACGTTTGTCTCCTCCTCTCTGTCCACCACGGGCAGACCGGGGCGTTCTTGTATTGCATTGGGCCAGAGGGTTCACTCAGGGTCTCCCTGCACTATTCCTTCTGTCTCTTGTCCTCCTTTCCTGTCCTTCCTTTTTTTTGGGGGGAGGGGGGTATTGTACTATACCCATATTTGCACCTAACTTTAAAGATTAATAACTAGGTTAAGATTTTTATATAATTTCTAGTCTTAAGTATACTACGTTCTTTTGGTAGGTCTTGGCCTCATACCACTGAACTTTTTTCATATGGCTTTTAGTGCTGGTCACTGACAATGCTCATTTATTTTCTCGTCACATCCTGTACAGTACTCCTATTTGGCGTATGTCTGTATTTACTCATTCCATTATGGGAGGGGGGGGGGGATCCTGGAATTCATATTCATCATTATGAAATGCATCATTCTTTGTCTTAGGCTAAGTTATCCCATGGAATAAGACTTGACAGTACTTGACCTCTCTTGATATGCACCTGTCAGTACACACTTTATATAAACTCTCTTGTTTAAGTCGGTCTTGCCATGGTCCTGTTATTTCCTAAGGGCTAAAGTTTGTGTTTTCCGCTTGGATGTCCACCTCCAATTTGTTAATTTATTAGTGGCCCCTCCATCATTGACGAACATGCCTATTACATAAGGCATCCTCTTCAAACACTCATCCGCCGTAGTTTGAATCTACCGCGCAGAGCATTTAACCCTGGAGAGGTAACGCTCAAAAACGTTTTTTAATAGGTTACGTAGTTGTGAATTTGCAACGTCGACTTTGACCCCAAATATCTCCCAAACCAAAAGACTTAGACATTTTTTGAACATTGCTAAATATAATATAAGGATCCCTTAATGTTATGTTAGAATATGGTGTATATTGAAACATTGTTAGTATTTCTAATGAATTTAATAAAAAAATAAGTATAGTAAAAAAGTAGGTTCTTCATACAAATATAAAAAAAATACTCAAGTTGTCTTGAGGGGACTGGGACT
The DNA here is from genome assembly GCA_032716605.1 of Paralithodes platypus. Classification (NCBI taxonomy): domain Eukaryota; kingdom Metazoa; phylum Arthropoda; class Malacostraca; order Decapoda; family Lithodidae; genus Paralithodes; species Paralithodes platypus. The sequence continues at coordinate 25,801,672 of CM064582.1, forward strand.
CTGGGGGCGTGGACGGCAATGGTGAGGTAGGTTGGAGTAGGAGTAGCAGCCCTGAAGACCCCATAGGCTGAGAGACTTGCGGAGTTGAAAAAAAGGTTACAAAAAATTTCCAAAAAAAAATCTGTCATTTTGAAATATTCGGCTGGGTACCTAAATATTCTTGGATTCATACCAAATTCAACACAGTGCTTGCCACATGGTCCTAGTATGACCTCAAAGTGTAATAATTGAAATTGGAGCAATGTAAATACTACCAAAAAATCCTTATGTGGAGGTAACTGAAAAAGGGGCACAGAAATTTGGAAAAATTTGGAGGAAAAAAAATCGTGGGGCACTATTTATCAATGAATGTTGCTGATTTTCACCACAGTTATACTCTAGAGCCTGCCACACAACATGTAATCATATAAAAGGTGATAACTTGAACGTCGGACCGCCCATCTAGCGAGGGCGCTCCAGGCCAGGTTTGGTTCTGGATCCCGAGAAGTCTCATCTTGGCCTGGTATCACCCCTGGAAGCCTTAAATATTTATGGATTGCAACGAAATTTGAAATGGAGGTTCCTTTATAATGCCTTTCTATGTAGTGTGAATAAAAATGAAATCTGAGTATAATTAATGCCAAAAATATGCTGCAAATTAACAACATTGATAATTGTTACCTATAAAAGTTGAAGAAATAAACATATAAGCCTCTGAAATTACACTGTATGTTACCTATTTTACCTGAACTTGTACTAAGGAACCTCATAAACAATATACAACAAATGGGAGGGGTTTCACCTTTAGGAGTGGCATCCGTCACAAGTTGAAATGATGTGGTTGTGGCAGACGGGAAATGAAAAAAGAACCTGATTTAGTAAAATATTCACAGACGCCCAATATGGCAATATCAGACAGGCTAGCATGTGTGTGAGTCATGGTCCGTTATCTGGCTAAGTTGCCTATTAGTCTTAGATCGATATCTCCAACACATTCGTGAAAAAAGTACATTATGTGCAACTATCAACATTCAATAAAGTTACGTACCAGGTTATGTAGTAGTTTATTCGCAACGTCGGGTTCTGGTTTGAACCTGTTGGCGAGGACCGAGAGCGTCGCACCTCCGCTCACGGCTGGAGATACCCGTACACTGCCTGACTGCAGGCCGATATCCCTCGTATTGGACGTGTGAGCTGCGCGGCGACCAAATAACGCGTTTTGCACACCTCTCGCGTGCGCATTTGCAACGGGGTTTCCTCTCCAGGGTTAAAATCTGAGGAGCCTTCATCATGAGCGCACGCAACCTCACTCATGGCTTCAGTCATTATGAATTGGGTTCTCACTACGAAAAAACTTCGTAAAAAATAAAAACAAAAAGAAAATAAGAATAACTATTCAATAAGCTTTCCATCATATCGTGGATGTACTTGTGTGGATCTTTGACCAGACGCTGATTCAGGCGTCATTCTTCCTTCTCTGCTCTGCGCTCAGCCCGCCCGGACGTGTCTCCCCCACGCTCCGCTGGTTCCGCATTTGCTGCGTCCCTAGTGAGTTTTTTCTCATTTGTTTACTCCGGGATGTATCGAGTAAGGTTAGGATATGCGTAGCAGGAGTGTCCTGGGCTGGTTGCCCGCAGTGCAGTGTATTTTGGGTCGTGTGTTTGGGGCATCTATTTCGGATGTACCCTCGTGGTCCTGTTGTGGACATGTGATCTTTTTCACAGTTAGTTAGCTTGTGATGCAGGCGGCTTTCATTACGCGTTTATTTGCTGCCTTCTATCTTTCTGATGAGGTAGCGTTTGCTTTGCTGACGTTCCCAGCGTATTTTTCTTCACTTAGTGAAGTTTTTTCTGGGTCCCGAGTCAGTCTTCCCTTTGCCGGAAGTGTTTGCTACAGTGGTGTGTTGGCGGAGGTTCCTGTTGTGATATTATTCAGTGCTTTTTGTTTATATTTCGACATATTTTGTGCCGTCTGCCAAGGCCTAGCCAGCCTCTTGTAGCTTTGTCACATGTACAAGTGTTATTGATTTATTTTATAAATATGTACTACTGTGTCATGTGTATCCTGGTTTAGTTGTGTATTGGCTAATTCCACGGACTATTTATGTTTCCTGGATTAGTTGTGTATTGTCTAATTCCACGGATTATTTTGTGGGCCTGGGTTAGTTGTGCTTTGGCTAACTCTCCGGTCCTGTGTGCGTTCAGATGGTATCTGAACGGGGTGGGTTACTTTCCGGCGGGTTTTTCTCGGTTACACCATGAAAAACCCGGCTGGGTGCCGAGTTTTGGCCACGCGTGGTTCAAAAACAGGCTTGTTTCCCCGGCGAGTAGGTGTCTGTGGCTCTCCAGGACTGCGTCTCTGTGGTGGTGCCTGTTTCAGGCTCCCTATGATTCCCGGCGGAATGGCTGTACCCATCTAACAATGTTCATGCGGACATATGTTATGAAGTTTTTGTCCCCGGTTTTACAAACCAGGAAAAAAACCTAGCTGTTGTTGTTTGGTTTTCCTCCCTGGCGATCTTTTACAAAGAAGTGGGGATAGGAACATTTGGGGTTAACGTTTAAACATCAGATCACACCCGGCGGGTGCACCTTGGAAGGGTGGGATGAACGAATTGGTAATTCAGTTTAGTTAACCGGACCATTAAGGGATACTATGTGTATCGCCGCCTTCAACATACGGCGATTGAAGGCTCAATTGGGGTTAACGTCTTTATTTAGTCTTTCACACCCGGCGGGTGCTCCTTGGACGGATGAAATAACGAATTTACAATTCACTTTAGTTAACCAGACTATTGAGGGATACGTTGGTGTATCGCCGCCTTCAACGTACGGCGATCTTTATGACAATTCGTTAGAAGTCAGATCTCATATCAGCCTTCCCAGTTTTAATCTGCGAGATAATTCAGGGGCCGGCGTCTTTTTGGGGGGTTGTTTTTTCCAAAATTTAATCATGAAACAGACACCACCGCAAAGACTAAATTAAATTATAAACGCCATGCTGGTCTTTTATATTATGTCAGAGGGTATTCATAACTTTCTTATACAAGTTCAGATATTCTGAAATCTTTATTTAAAGAACCCCACCGCGTAGCGAGCTGTGATCGTTGAGAATTACGTCTCGTTACCCGGCGGGTTATTAACACTTGTGTGCGAACATGTTGGGTTAACCTTATGAGCATTAATTCCTGGAAATTTTCTTTTTTCCAGAGCTGGGCTCCGGCGGACCTATAGAGAACCTGAAGTAGTTTTCCCACCAGTCTCTGTCATGGCTACCTTTGCCCCGGTTTTTGCTTTATGCATTACACCCACCTGTTCTGGTATCCCTATTTTTGTGCACACTCTTTGTATCAAATGTGTTAAATGTCTAGACCGTTCAAGGGGTCTGTGGGTGATGCGCAACTGTTCCTTTTGCTCCCAACTCAGTGTTAAAGTTTTACAAGACAATGATAAGACCGCCGTGGTCGCCTTACGGGAAGTCAGGCAACAAATGACAGCTTATACTACTATTGTGGCTCATAAGTCACTTCAATGCGATAACGTCCCGCTTTGGGATAAGTTACTAATTGAGCACCCGCCCCCTAAACGTTCCTCTCGAGTAACTGTTCGTAAGCCGGCAGAGACTGGACAGGGTTCTGTTTCATCTCCTTCCCCAGACACTTCTAAGCGACAGCGAGAACCTACGCCCCCGGTGGCAGCCTCCTCGTCACGGGCGAGATCTAGGTCCAGGTCCCCGCTTAGACAGCAGCCGCCTAGTCTTTCCTCTTCACCATCGAGTAAGAAGAGTAAGACAGAGGGATCCACCAGTGGTCACAGCGAGAAATCTTCCAAATCCAAGAGTAGTTCGCGGTCGCACTGTAGCCACAAATCTTCGCGAAAGGACTCACATGATAGAAAGGCCTTCCGGCGTTCGCCGGAGTCTAGTTCCTCTCGTCATACCTCTACCCCAGACAGAGCTAGTGTTCATTTTCATGGGGCCAGTGTAGTGCCAGTACCTAAAGACAATTTACCTCTTAGTATTCTAACCCTAGATTTGGAGAGTTCAGGGAGCTCAATTATTGAGAGTATTTCGGACTCCCAAGGGAGTGTAGGCCAAGGCCTGGGTGTTTGGCGATATTCTCGACCAGGGCCTGACCGCCCACTTCTGGCTCAAACTATTCAAACAGTGGCTGACGTCCACCGGGACGCGGCGATCCCATCCTCTATTCCTGACTTGTCTTGGCAACAAGATGGAACCCCAGCTTCGGCGGAATCCTCTCATGGGGAGCCGGATGACAAAGACGAGGTATCTATTATCTCAGACATGGAAGTGCAAGAGTCGGGTTCAGTTTTAGACGCCGCACAAGATCATAATGATTCACCTTTGAGTTCATCATCGAATAAATTTGTCACAGCAGAGGAAATAGATGGGTTGCTGGTTAATGCTTTAACTAAAAATTTTGGCCAACAGCCGGAGACTCCTACAGTGGACCTGGGAGCCCCCATGACAAGTTCTACGGTACGGCCTCTGATGACTTCTATTGCTTTGACTCAGATCCCTCACCCTCCCTCTATATCACCATCGGTGGTCACTAGGCCTGCCACGGCGGCACTGACCACTTCGAATGTAAGGGTTATAACGGATGTCAATCCGCCCCCTTTAGATAAAGCTCCTATCAGAAAGGTAGCTATGCCCTTGCTTTACGATCCAGACGAGTCATGGGTCCAATTGATCCCCACTAAGCTAGAGGTCGCCCAACCTACCTTGTCAGGGGAACTTCCAGTGCCACAAGAGTGGGTAATCCAAGGCAATAAATCTAAAAAATTACGGGCCTTGGATACTTTGGGGAATGTACTAGATGTTAATGTCAAGGCCATTCCTAACTATTATCACCAGGACTATTTTGTTTATACTGCTAAGCCTGCCCTACCCCCTGCCTCAGCTTCGAAATTGTTTTCTGACTGGTCCAAGCATGATGGATTTAATGACATTAAGACACTGTCAGCTCTCACTCCAGAACTTGATTTGCAAACTGTCACAGACGCAGCCGCTAATCCAGTTTTGAAGGTGGGGCAGTTGGGTCCGGGACCTTGGGTGGAATGGGAGACGGAGGCTCAGAACTTTGCGACCACATTCACCTCAAAAGCTTCCCACCAGATTCCTCAAGATAGTCATTCTTGGTTCTCCATGCCAGTGTGTTCTGCCGGCGGAGTCCCTTCAGCTTTGTTTGCTTTCTTAGCTGCCCCTAAAATTAATCTATGTGAACTCAAGGACCCTTTCACTACCCCTACCCCAACTCACCTAGACCGGGAATTCAGGCTACGGGGGAAAGCTTTTCGCCTGTTCTCCCAGTACATTGTGACGCAACAGGTAGCGAAATCGATGCTCCGGTCCACTCAGGTAATCGCAGACGCGGATGCCAGAAGATCGGTTGAACTGTCCCGGCGACTGCTTCTTCAGTCGTCAATTCAGTCATTGGGTGACATACGCACAGCCTTGCTTGAGGCGGTACGAGCGAGACAAGATCTCAGGATGTCCTTGGTACGGAAGCTTCCTGATCGTATTGCGAATCAGGTGGTCATGTCACCAGTGCTCACTCCCTCTTTAATGTCCCCTGAGGTGTGGAGAACAGTTTTTAATATGGCTCAGGCCTTTAAACATAGTCCCACCCCTTCTAAGAAACCTGCCTTTAACTTTCCCAAACCCAAGCCAGTCGCAAAGGCACAGCCGGGGGGATCTAAGCCCTTTCATCTACCTAAGTCCTCCTCCCCTCAAGGTCAGTACAGGTATAGACAGGGTAAGTTTACAGGTCAGAAAGGACGCGGCTATAATAAACCTGGTCAGGGCCCGTCTTCTGCCAACGCCAGCCAGCCGGCGAAGCGTCCACCACCACCACCTCCACCACCATCAAAAACCTAAAGTCTCTCTCACTCCCGGTGCCAGTCTCAAGGCCGGTGGATCCGAGGGTAGTACAGCCGGCGAACCCTTGTCTGCTAACTGGGTCGTTCCGAACGTGTCACCAAGCATGGCCGTTAAACACTTGGGCACGGATGGTGGCACGCAAAGGCATCACTTGGCAGTGGCTCCGGCGACCTCGCTTACGTCAGCCGACAACGGCGAATCTAGTTTCTTTAGAGGTGGAGTCACTGGTCCAGGAAATGATTGCCAAGAATGTCATCATCCCGGTCCCTCCAAATTACCCAGTCTTCACATCCAAGCTATTTTTGGTTCCCAAAAGGGACAGTGTTCAAATGAGACCCGTCGTAGACCTGTTGTATCTGAACCTTCACATTCACAACGAGTCATTCAGGATGTTAACAGTAGACCAAATCAGGCTAACACTTCCGCCGGGAGGTTGGATGTGTTCCCTAGACCTGACAGACGCTTATTGGCACGTCTCGGTAAACAAAAGATTTCAAAGGTTTCTGGCCTTACGGATCAGGCATCAAAATTTTGTTTTCAGAGGATGCCATTCGGTTTGAACCTGGCACCTCGCTTATTCACGAAATTAGTCCGGCAAGCCCTGATGCCATTGTTAAAGCAAGGGATCAGGATTTTGTGGTACCTAGACGACTGGCTAGTGGTGGCAGAGACGGAGCAATTATGCATAAAACATGTCAACATAACATTAAATCATGTCAAAACTCTAGGGTTCAAGGTAAATCTGGTAAAGTCAAACCTTGTTCCCTCACGAGTAGTTCAGTGGATAGTGCTGGTTTGGGACACAGCTGCTCTCACTCTGAGTCAGAGTGTGGACAATCGAAACAGATTTCGCAGGAAACTGTTCCTGTTCCTTCACAGTCTGACTACGACACGGAGAATCTGGGAGTCTCTGGTCGGCTCTCTCAACTGGATTCAACTAACTGTAATGTTGGGCCGGTTGAAAGTAAAACGTTTAATATTGGAGGGCAACAAATATTTTCCACTCTTACCGGCGGGAAAATTATGGCCCATACCAAAATTAATCCACACCTTACTAGCGGTCTGGGCGAAGAGGGAAATCTTGCACTCAGTGATGTCATGGACCTCTCCTCCGCCGACGGTATGGGTAGACACGGATGCGTCAGGCACAATAGGTTGGGGTTTTCAGTCAAACCAAGGGCACCAGGGTCAGGGGCTTTGGTCCCACTTAGAAATCTCCCACATCAATGTCAAAGAATTACTAGTCCCCTTGTATTTCCTTCAGGCTCACGGCTCTACTTTACGGGGCAAGTCGGTGGCCTTCAGAATGGACAATCTGAATGCAGTTCACTGTACAGTATTCAGAAACAAGGGTCAACGAGATCGCGGAAGTTGCTAAACGTGTCGGAAGAGATTTTTATTCTAGCCAACAGGCTAGACATTTATCTTCACGCATCTTATCTCCCAGGCGTAGCAAACGTTTGGGCAGACGCTCTGTCCCGGAGACAGAGCACGACAGTAGAATGGGAGCTCAAGCAAACCATTTTCAACCAAATGATTGCAGAGCTTTACCATCCACAAGTGGATCTGTTTGCGTCCGAGGAGACTCACAAACTCCCTCTGTACCTCACCCGCCGGACGGTAACGCCGGCAGGGGGGCCAGACGCACTAGTGACAGACTGGAACAGGTGGAGCTCCATCTATCTGTTTCCGCCGCCAGACGCGTCACTAATGTGCCACGTAGTAAACAAACTACGAGATTATCGAGGCTTAGTCTCGCTAATCGCGCCCCTGTGGCCGGCGCAGTTGTGGTACCAGCAATTGAAGACGTGGTGCCCGCACCCGGTATCGCTCCCGGTCGGGTGTTTCCACTTAGACACGATTGGCAACCTAGCGACCTCCCCGACTTTTGCATTATGGACATTCAGGAGGCCAAGTGGCTAGCACCATATGGTAGAGATGTGACCAATAAATTAATGAATCAATATACTCGGTCTACAAAACGACAGTATCAATCACATTGGCAAGCCTTTACTTCTTGGATCATTAGAACAGAACAAACTGTGCCCTCAGTGGCGTTAGTTTTTAATTATTTAAATTATCTGTTTGAGCAGAAACGTTTATCTGTGGTAACGTTAAAGAATCACTTAACTGCGATTAGAATGCCCTTTTTTGGACCTTACGGGTCTCTCCATACCGGTAGCGGAGGAAACAGGTTTTATGAGGGCATGTTTTAAACTCCGCCCACCTCCCCGTCAGCTCATGCCTACTTGGTCTCTGGACAAAGCATTGTCTTTACTTCACTCCCGTCTGTAACAAAATACTGCAGATTTTACTTTACTCTTAAAAAAGGCTGTATTCCTTTTGGCTTTGGCCACCGGGAACAGAGTGTCTGAGCTGGCGGCGATGAGCAACACATCTAATTGCCTTAGGTTTGGTAGGCTTAACCCTCCAGCCCCGGCTATGTATTATATATATATTCCCCGAAACCCGGGTGTTTTGGCCGAAAAATGTCTAGGCTAGGCTGCCGTATATTTGTTAATCTGACTGCTTCCCGCATTCCCACGCATCCCCAAGCGTAGCTGTGTTATTTACCTGTAGAATGGCGTTAAGTAGAGCTCTCTAAGTCAATTGGTTGATTTGTGATGATGATTTCATTGGAGATAACTTTATGGTTTCATTGGAGATAACTTTATGGCAAAAACAGCCACTTTACACTACTTTTCGATACTTAACAACAACATACAGGCACACACGAACAAGCGAAGCTCTCCTTCTTGTGGCCGGAGATGCGGGGTGTCGGTCCAGCCGGCTGTTGTTTACATGCGTCGGACCGACGCCTCGCACAAGAAGCTCACAGGCTTTCATCCACTGGGCGTTCAAGAGCCCTTCCGGGTACCTGTTATATGCTTTTTTATAGGCGTTCAAGAGCCCTTCCGTGGTGAGAGGGTTAATGAATGTATTCACATTGCACCTGCCCCAGGATTTGTAGCCAAGAATGAGCACAGTGCACACGTATTTTCGGAGTTCACTGTGCCGGCGTTAAAAAGGGGAAAGGTGCACCATAATCTATGTCCAGTGCAAGCTCTAACCAAATATTTGAGAGTAGCTCCTCTAAACCCCCAAGGTGCTTTATGGCTGGCAAGTGCGGGTAAGCGCTTACTGAAACGGAGATTGGCTTCTCTTTTGGTCGAGGTCATTAAAGAGAGTAATCTCGGCATTGTGGGTAGGGCCCACGATTTACGCAAATGGGCAGCCTCTTTACATAAGAACATAAGAACATAAGAAAATGGGAGTCTGCAGAAAGCCGATTGGCCTAAGCAAGGCAGATCCCTGTCCCACACAACCCCAAATCAATTACAAAGCCCAATTATAGGCTCAACACTCTAATACCCTGAGGATCATCTTACCAAAACGGTTAGAGATTAACGCAGGATTATGGGGGTCTGCAGAGCGCTGATTGGCCCAACCCGGCTGATCCCCCTTCACACCCAACCCTTCTCGTCCATATGCTTATCCAATTTTATCTTAAAGCTCCCTACAGTTTTAGATCCCACTATAGCACTTGGTAGTCCATTCCACCCATCTACAACTCTGTTACCAAACCAATATTTGCCTATATCTTTTCTGAAACGAAATTTATCTAATTTGAAACCATTGGTACGAGTTCTTTCGCTATCACTGAGCTTTAGTACATTTGTCATGTCCCCTTTGTTAATCCCACTAACCCACTTGAACACCTCTATCATATCCCCTCTAACTCTGCGTCTCTCTAACGAATGTAAACCTAATTTCTTCAACCTTTCTTCATACGGAAGATTTCTAATATTATGGATCATTTTTGTCATTCTACGCTGTACTCTCTCCAATGAATCTATGTCCATTCTGTAATAAGGACACCAAAATTGGACAGCATAATCCATATGGGGTCTCACTAATGACAAGTAAAGTTTTAAGATAACATCAGCAGTTCTGTTACTCACACTCCTAGAGATGAACCCGAGAATCCTGTTTGCCTTATTACGAACGCCTATACACTGTTTTCTAGGCTTCAAATCATTGCTAACAAACACACCTAGATCTTTCTCGCAGTCTGAATTTTCTAATTCTAAATTAGCTAGTTTATATTAACATTTGTTTGCATCTTCCCTATCTTTAATACCTTGCATTTGTCAATGTTAAACTTCATCTGCCAATTTACTGACCATTCATGTAAGGTATCTAGATCCCTTTGGAGGCACTCTATATCGCTATCTGAATCAATTGATCTCCCCATTTTAGTATCGTCTGCGAATTTACTTATCCTACTAGTTATACCTAAATCTAGGTCATTTATGTATATAAGAAACAACAGGGGACCTAATACCGATCCCTGGGGGACACTTTTGACTGCTCCCCACTCTGACTTGGTACCATTTATGCTGACTCTCTGTTTCCTACCAATTAGCCATGACCTAATCCATCCCACCAACGCCCCACCTATTCCATGTGCCTCAACCTTTCTCATCAATCTCTCATGAGGGACTCTGTCGAAAGCTTTACTGAAATCTAAATATATAATATCGTATGCCTTGTCATTATCTACTGCTTCATATACCTCTGAGAAAAAACTAAGCAAATTAGTAAGGCAAGAACGTCCCTGAGTGAATCCATGCTGAGAAGAATTGATTAAGTTAAATGTTTCTAAGTGGTTTCTCATTTTTCTAGCAATAATTGACTCTAGTAGCTTTCCTATGATTGAAGTGAGACTAATGGGACGGTAATTGGATGCTATTGATTTATCACCTTTTTTGAAAATCGGAACTACATTTGCAAGTTTCCAAGCTTCTGGAACTATACCTGTTTCTAATGAATTGTTAAAAAGAAATGTTAATGGGTAACTTAACTTTTCTCTGCATTCTTTTAATACTCTGGCATATACCTCATCGGGGCCAGGCGATTTCTGAGGTTTCAGTCTGTCAATTTCCTTAAGCACATCATTTCTACTTATAGTAACCGTACTTAACCTATTTTCTATACTATCGCTATATACCTTACGGACTTCTGGAATCTGTGCCAAATTTTCATTAGTGAAAACGGATAGAAACTGACTATTTAATGTACTGCACATTTCTAAATCATTTTCTGTCATTTCTCCTATCGAAGTTTTAAGGGGGCCTATTTTATCTCTAACTTTAGATTTATATAGCTGGTAAAAAGCCTTAGGGTTATTTTTTGAGTCATTGGCTATCCTGATTTCATAATTTCTTTTGTCTGTCCTTATACATTTTTTAACCTCTCTTGATAGATTCTGATAGTAAGCAAGTAGGTGAATTTCGCCTTTCTTAATTTTTCGATATATTCCTCTCTTTTTTCCTAGAAGGTCTAATAGTCTATTATTCATCCATTTGGGTTGGTTCTGTGTTGATCTAAATTTTCTTTTGGGGATATATTTATTTTGCGCATTGTGAAGTGAAGAAATAAAATTATTATATGTAGCTGTCAAATTATCCTGAGTTAAGACAGGTATCAGGTATCATATGAGATATACTAGGCTAGTAGGCTATTAACACTTACACAGCCTAACTAATTTAACTACAGTAGGCCTATCTAGGATAAATTTAGCCATCTAGGTAAGAGTTGTGGGGAAGGGAAAGATGTAGTATCCGGGCATACAGTCGTCATGTTTACATGGGTCGTGTGCTCGTGGTTTAACGGTTATGTTCCCGTCAATTTTGATGGTTATTGTTTCTGTTATTTGCCCTTTGGTAATAGGCTAGGCCTATATATGATGATGACAATAAGTCATGAGGGAGGGCAAAGCCCCCCTTAACCTATTAAAATAATATTGTATCCCACAGCAGTCAAAATAGACGGGAACATAGAGGGCGGTACGCCCGACTACTACATCCTTGCACTATTTTTTCTGTTATTTGCCCCCTGCTGACAATATGGTCAAATTGGATTTTAGTTCACATAGGCCTATGTGTTTTTTCTATTATATTCCTTTTTCTCATCAGTTTCTTCATTGATTAGTGTGTTTTAAGGTGTTTTTCCTTCTGGAAATTCATATTTACCCATTATTTTGCAATATTAAAACATGCCCCCTAAAACCATATTTTGTCATTACCCTAACCTAACAACCTAACCTAACCTGAGTAAATTGATACGGTGTGACAGTCACGAGTTTTAGAATGTGTGTGTTTTTTTTTTTTGCATTTTTTCATTGATATACAGTGTTGTTTTACCTAACTAAGAAACCTAATCTAACCTAACTTAAAAGTATACGTGGATAGAAACTAACTTAAAATGTACGCAATTACCAAAGCAGCATGGATCGCGCAACTGTAAGGTCCCCTGAGTAAGGTAGGAGGGAAAAAAAAAATCTATAAAGCAGAAATCCCGTAAAACAGGACTTGTCATTATGCAGACAAGACAATGTGTTTTACCCTATATCTCCCTTATAATACATTTGCGACAGGAAGGACATATATAGGACTGAAGACTATTATATAACATACCTATGGGCTACACAAACATCGATGGGGCTTGTAACTGTCAAACCGTAAAATCTTACCCTAACCTGACCCCCGCAGGGTTAGTATTGATATAGAATATGACAAAATACTAAAACTACGGTAAAAAAATGAAAAATATTAGTTCTCAGCTGATCCAAGATGGCCACCAACACCCTTATTTAACCCACAAAGTCTAAGGAAAAATAATTTAATATGCAGCAGTAAAGACATATATTGTGGTGACTAATACTCTATGACAAAGCTATAGTATACATTTAGAACATTATATCCCATACGTGACCTAAAATCCAGTTTGTCCGACAATATAGGCCTATATCCCTTATTCTTCAACAATACAAAAATCAACCCTTCATCTTCTCTCAATATTCTTGGTGTCTCTTTTTCTTCTGCTCTCATTTGGAAGGACCATATTACCAGTCTTGCTAAGGCAGCCTCCCAGAAGCTCGGTGTGCTCAACCGCCTTAGGGGGTTCTTTTCCCCTGCACAGCTTCTTGCTCTGTACAGGGGCATAGTGCGCCCTTGTATTGAGTATTGTTCACATGTGTGGGGAGGTTCCTCTCACACAGCTCTCCTGGACAAAGTTGAAAGGAAGGCCTTTCGTATCATTAACTCCCGTCCACTCACCAACTCTCTGCAGTCTCTCTCTCTCCGCCGCAATGTTGCATCTCTCTCGCTATTCTATCGCTACTATAATAATCAGTGTTCCTCAGAGCTATCCCAGTGCATACCACCTCCTTTACGTAGGGCACGTGGTACCCGTCTTGCAACTCAATCCCACCCCTACTCTGTGCAACTCTCCAACCCAAGAGTGAAACGTTACTCTCAAACTTTCTTCTACTCAACAGCCGAGCTCTGGAACTCTCTCCCAGAATCAGTCTTTCCCTCTTCCTATGACTTAAATTGCTTCAAACTCTGTGTCCAGGCATTTTGGCTCGAACGTCCCTTGATTTTGGCCCTGTCACTCTTTCAACTATGGGGGAGGCACTCGCTATAGGCAGTAATGCCTTTTGCCTCCCTCAATCACATAGCCTAGCCTAGAAAAAAAAAAAAATAGGACCTAGCCTAGGCCTAATGGTGACAATGTCATGGGGGGGTGACCCGGGTGAGGGTAACCCATTATCCTACAGTCGGTAACAAAACAATTTACCCAACACCTGGCCAAGGGATACAATCATACAATACAGTAATGGGTTGAGGGGGCTTTGCCCCCCTAGGCTATAGCCTAGTCTGTACTGGCCTAGGGTAGATTAGTAATTTAAGTTAGACTAGGCTAGGGCCTAGTAGCCTATTGTCGTTTGCAATCTTTGCTGCGACTAGGCTATTCCTGGCTATAGGCTAGCCTAGGCTAGTGTGACCTCAAAATTGAAAAAAGGCAACAAACTCAAATTTTTAAATAACTTCAATGGGCCTAGAAGGATACGCCTAGGCCTAAAGTGGCCATTCAGATTGCAATACAAAACTGTCCAAGCCTAGGCCTAGCCAAATGTTGCCATATTTAATCTAGCCTAACCTAGGCTATAGGCTACCTAGGCTATACCTATACTTTTTAATGAGGTCGAGAGCTAAATTAAGATGACTAGGCCTATATCAATATCCCAAACTTGCCAAGCTAAGGAACCCCCACCCAACCGTACAAATAACTCATCAGCTGATTCGTCTGCTGTAAACACATCGAGGTGCCGGCAAGAATCGAACCCCTCATCCCACCTTATCTGAGCCAGGTAGCAGTGTCTGGGTGGTCCATCTGTGGTCCCTGGTGGTCAGTGTGTGCAGGCATCCTACTGTAGTGGCTCTAGGCACTCCGGCGAGGGCTAGCGAGGGCCTAACGCGAGCTACAAGGCACAGCGACCGAACCAGAGAAGCCATTTTGATAGAAGGTCCGCAGGCAACTCGATCCCAGACTTTTACGTTTCCTGAATAACTTTTCAGTAGAAGATATTACGTCCACACATTTGTGGGCTTCTAATCATACGTTTTTGACTAGATACTTGTCAGTTGCTCTAGACAAACCTTCCTTACCATGTATAGCTTTAAGGCAGAGGGTCTAAGTGGCCCTTCAGTCACTTTTGTTTACTTTCAAGGAAAAAGGGGGGGGGGGGGGGGTGCAGTCAGTGTAACATAGGACACCCTAGACCCCGCCGGAGTGTAAGAGCTGTGATACGAGTTATGGGTAATGTGATATGAAAATTTCTCTGTTCTATTCAGTGCGAGAAATTGTGCTAGTACAATGTTAGTGCAAACAACAGGGTTGTTATAATAGTTTTGCTGTGAAAGCAATTTAGTATTAAACAATTTAGTATTAATCAGTGGAGATATTTTGCAAGATATTTCCACGAATATTATTGGGTTATATGTGCACATGTAAACTTATAAGTTTTTATTTTTCACCACTTGTTGAGTGGGGTGCCTTTGTAACTACAGATCTGTTCACAGAGTTTCCAGAGTTACCCTTTTTATCAAGCAGGCTTCTTTGAAGCACGCACCTGCTTGAACCCCTTTTTGTATATATGTGCTGCGCCATGTTAAATATATTTTCAAAGTAAGAATACTATGTGGTTGTTTGATTATCTGCTTTTCTAGAGTTATGATATGATTACGAATGTCCCCCTCCAGTCTTAGAAATCAGGCATGTTCGTCAATGATGGAGGGGCCACTAATAAATTATAGGCTTGACTCCTGTAAGGAGATAAAGAAAACCTAATATTTAGTAGTGCCCCCGTAATCTTTGACGACTGGGGCCCTCCCGACCATCCCCTTCCCATTCGTTGATGTATTAAGGATTTTGGTTTACTTGATATGTCAGTGAAGGAAGAATGACGCCTGAATCAGCGTCTGGTCAAAGACCCACACAAGTACATCCACGATATGATGGAAAGCTTATTGAATAGTTATTCTTATTTTCTTTTTATTTTTATTTTTTACGAAGTTTTTTCGTAGTGAGAACCCAATTCATAATGACTGAAGCCATGAGTGAGGTCGCGTGCGCTCATGATGAAGGCTCCTCAGATTTTAAATGCTCTGCGCGGTAGATTCAAACTACAGCGGATGAGTGTTTGAAGAGGATGCCTTATGTAATAGGCATGTTCGTCAATGATTACGGGGCCACTACTAAATATTAGGTTTTCTTTATCTCCTTACAGGAGTCAAACCTATACTCTAGCTCTACGTTGGAACGTAGAGGCTACTACTAAATTGGGAGGTTTTACACCCTCCCAAATACCAAAGAAGGAAAACCTTCTATTTAGTAGTAGCCTCGGAGTATCCAACGTTATGGTATCCCACCTTCACGCCGTACCCCTGCCCATCCAATCTTACCTCTTTGTAACTTGATACCTAGATGCTCTTTCAGCCCAATCGGGCTAGGAGGTACGCCCATGACAACGGCGTAAGAAGCTAGATAGAATGGGCAAGATTCTTGAATTTTTCTTTCTTCTTACAGTTTCTTACAGTTTCTTACAGTAGATCCTCTGGAAAAAGGCAAACTATGCCTGTGTATCCAGCTCAGTACCAGTACTTGCACTGCTGCGGTCGTTCACGGTGTTCTTTCTCATCAATATTTTCTCTTTTCCTTTTCAAATAGTGGCCTCGAAAGTGTGTACAACGTACCTAGTAGAGAGAGTAAGGTGCTACTCTAGATTTTATCGATTTAATCGCGCTAGTGATTACGATAATTGCCCGCTCTAGAATGGAACGGAATTATACGATAAGTATATAGCTCTACGTTGGATACTCCGAGGCTACTACCAAATAGAAGGTTTTCCTTCTTTGGTATTTGTGAGGGTGTCAAGCCTCCCAATTGCCAGATGCTTTGATCCTTGAGGGGGTCACTATGAATTATTCACTTACATGCTCCGAAGGCAGTCATTTCTTCAACTCGTGTCCATTTGTTTAGGTACTTATAAAATTGGGTATTCTGAACTATTCTTGTCTGTTTGCTAAGACAATTAGTTCAATTTTTGTTGGTTATGTCTTTTGAAAAGGGAGAGTTGCAAGCCGCACCCATCTATCTATCTATCTATTGCCTGACGCCGTGATCCCCGAAGGGGTGGCCACGAACGAACCGCCCCCATGCACCTCTGTCCCCAGTCAGTCGACGCCCCTCCCCCCAACCAGCACCGCCTTCGTTCATGTAGTTCCTCACTCCATCCTTCCACCTCATATTCGGTCTACCTCTCCCCCTCTGTCCCTCCACCTCGCTCTCGTACACCCTCTTAGTCATTCTCTCGCTTTCCATACGTTCCATATGGCCGAACCATCTCAAGTTGTTCCTTTTCACACTTTCCAGCACATCTACCTCCACACCACACCTCCTTCTTACTTCCTCATTAGTCTGTCTATCCCTCCATGTAACTCCGCACGCACTCCTTAAGTAATTCATTTCCACTGCTCTCACTCTAGGTCTGAGTCTCTCAACCAACGTCCATGCTTCGCTTCCGTAAGTCAGTGTCGGGATTACCACACTGTCATGCAAGGACTTCTTCACTTCCATACTGACCACCCTATTTCTTGTTACTGCTTTTAGCGTTCCTACAACCCTCTTCCCCTGTTGTACCCTCTCCCGCACCTCTTCATCCATAGTCCCATCTTTACTCAACACACTGCCCAGATACTTAAAAGAGTTGACGATCTCCATAGCCTGACCGTTCAGCTTCACCTCACACTCTGTGACTTCACCCCTTTCGAAGACCATAACCTTGCTCTTCCCCGTATTTACCTTCAAATTCCGTTTTTCGCACACTGTTCCAAACTCATTTACCAGACCCTGCAACTCCCATTCATTATCACTCATCAGAACTGTATCATCCGCAAACAGCAGTATAGGTAGCTTCCACTCAATTCCCTCCCTTTTCAGCGATACACCAACATTCACTGCTCTTGATAGTATTTCTTTCATGACTCCATCCATATATACAGTAAACAACCACGGGGACATCACACACCCCTGTTTCAAACCAACATTCAGGTCAAAGAACTCGCTCTGCTCACTCTCCACACGTACTGCCGCCTTTGCACCCATCAACCCCTTTTATTAACCCCTACTGTACCAGAGGGTAATACCATAAATGTACCCCCCAGTCCCAAGCAATGTGGCCAAAATGGCTTCAAAGGCAAGATATAACAACCTCCCACCTAAAAAGTTGGGGGAATACTGCCTCTCCTAGCCTGTGGGAGATTGGATAAAGGCTGAGAAGTGTTGCTAAGGTCTTAGAGCAGTGCTTAAATTTTGTGGTACCAGGCACTGCCTGATACTGGCAGTTACAAGGACCGTGTATTACTGACGGCTTGCAGCCGTCACTGGGACATGGGAGTGATTTATCTACTGACGGCTCACTGCCGTTGCTGGGATTGTACGAGTTAACCTTCTATGACATACAGTACGATGCAGAGGGACTATTTTACCCCATCCCATAGGGCGAAGTGTTTTTGACAATAGTATTGGTTGCAAATTGCTTGTTTATCAGACCTAACACCATTGCGAAATCTAAGTACCGTAAAACCGGGTCGCTTCGGACTTTGGTCGTAACTTCGGACATCGGCGATAATAAGTAATTAGCCATTGTCATTATATAATGGAAACGCTTTTTATTTTTTATTTTTTTGTGGGGTCCGTTTAGAGAAATGGCAAAGGAAGAGCATGTAAAAGCCCTAGGCTTATGTACACGAACAAAAAAATATATATGACGAAAATTTGTACATTTTTCGCTACCCTGCCAAACTTCTATCACCCTGCCCTGAAGAAATTTGTTTGTATGAATGATGTTGTGACTGATATAATTTTGTAGTAAAATTACCAGAGACAACATCCACCAAAGGAAATTTGTTACACTTGTATAACACTCTAGCTAGAACACTATCATTTAACCGATTGTGTTTTCCACAACAAAATTGTAACTTCGGACATGGAACAAACAAATTGTTTGTTATTATTTGCCCTATGAAAATAATTCATAATACTTGTCCATCATTAAAATGGTGGTTAAAGATCAAATAATCATTCTCTGAGTCCAAAAACCCATAAAAATATGATAATATGCTAACTGATTTATGTATTTAGGATAATTCTGGATATATAATATATTATATAAATTAGGAAAGGCATATATCTTGTCCAAAAAATTATTATCTGCCGTAAGAAACACCAACACATACGTTATACAGTACCTATAAAAATGCTCAAATTCATAAAAATGTATATGCAGTGATAGAGTATACATACCTATATATTTTCACTAGGCCTAGTTAATTTTCGAGTTATTGATTTGACAGCATTGGTTATTTTTCCTGCTCAATATTCTCTAAGAGTCAGTTCAATGCCTAACGAGAACAGATCCAAAAAGAATATTTGTTAAACATCCTATATAACCCCCTCCTATACTAATTATACAGGCCTAAAAGTATTGACTGTGCATTTTCCAGTAAGACATCGGACAGGAATAAGCAGCAATAATAAAATATTCATATAAAATAGTAGGAGCCGAAAAATGAATGAAATAAAACCTCAAACGTACGTCCGAAGTTCCCCTCCGCTTGTCCGAAGCTATCCCAGCTTTCTTGGCAATCATTTTCCATAAGAAATCACTGTATGTCCGAGGTTATCCATACATGTCCGAAGTCAGCCACTTTTCAAGATGACTTCGGACACCATTTAGGATTTATAAGGATAGCTCTCTTATTATGGGGGATAATTTTAGGAGGCTTCCTGGATTACCGCGCACTATCACCACACATCACTTGACCTAGTTATATCTCTATAATGTGTTTACAGTCAGGAGATATCGTTAAAAAACCTCGAAAAATGTCCGAAGTTACACGGTTTTACGGTATATTATGATTATTAACCCTTGGGATCCGGGAGGCCTCATATGAGGCAAAACGTATTTTGGTTAGGAGTCCGGGAGGCCTCATATGAGGTAAAAATCGCCACTAAAATCATCATAACTCGGCAACCACGCGTCGTAGTGATGTCATCTCAACGGCAGTCTACAGACAACAAGATGTTCTACAATTTGCAAAAAACCTGACTGCTCTAGGTGGTCTCAATCAGTAGCTACTGAATTATGAAGCTTGACTGTACGAAAATGGCCCCGGACACAGCGAACCGCCTCATATGAGGGCCCCCGGATCCGGAGGGTTAATCACCAGATTAATGTAGATTATTAATATAATCATGGCATTTCATTAACCCTCCAACCCCGGCTACGCATTACATAAATATTGCCCGAAACCCGGGTGTTTTGGCCGAAAAACATCTAGGCTAGGCTACCGTATCATTGTTATGCTGACTGCTTCCCGCATTCCCGCGCATCCCCAAGTGTAGCTGTGTTATTTACCTGTAGAATGGCGTTAAGTAGAGCTCTCTAAGTCAACTGGTTGAGTTGTGATGATGATTTCAGTGGAGATAACTTACGGCAACAACAGCCACTTTACAATACTTTTCGATACTTAACAACAACACGAACAAGCGACGCTCTCCTTCTTGTGGCCGGAGATGCGGGGCGTCGGTCCAGCCGGCTGTTGTTTACATGCGTCGGACCGACGCCTCGCACACCAAGCTCACAGGCTTTCAACCACTGGTACAATGTTGTACCACCCGGGTTCCTTGGGGCAAAACATAATGGTACACACGTGTACCATCCGAGTTTGAAGGGTTAATATATATATTTTTTGCCATATATAAAGAATAGCTTTTATTGATGCATATTACTTCTAATGGATCAATTGATAATTATAATTAATTATTTAATACATGTATATGGTGTTGAATTATATGGTCTTAATTATAAATTTGTAGCCGGTAATAATCAAGTCAAATAATTGTCCCATATCTGACTAATAAT
This sequence comes from Paralithodes platypus, assembly GCA_032716605.1. Taxonomy (NCBI): domain Eukaryota; kingdom Metazoa; phylum Arthropoda; class Malacostraca; order Decapoda; family Lithodidae; genus Paralithodes; species Paralithodes platypus. The sequence continues at coordinate 25,821,887 of CM064582.1, forward strand.
TGGGAGTAAAAGTTAAAAGAGCTTTAATAACAATTAACCCTCTCCGACATATGACCCGATTTTGAGCCGATTAGGGATACTTTAAAGCCTTTGTTACCATCAGGGGTATTTAGAAACCTTTAGTTTAGTTGCTTCAACCTCTGCAGTTGTCTTTGAGTTAGCTGTGGGCAGAAAACTAATTTTGGAGAGGTAATTATAAGAGTGAGAGAACTCTATTTCTTATTGCTAATTTGGCAACCTCTGCATCACATGAGTCTGAAGGGGTTAACAATGCATTAAGTATTCATCAGCAATGCTTTTTGAATTCTGAATGTTACTGCTCAATACAATCCCAGTCCACTTCATTGTCAATACTTGTCTCAGCCAATCAGCTATGATAATATGATGCCATGTTGTATCTCCTGGGCTCCAGGCCTGGGTTCTTCCTCCAGTTACCAAGTTAAAGGACACATGGTCAAGGGTTTGGTGTTTGGCTTGGAAACTCTGATGTTAGATACTTCATGGCTACTACCAACTAGAGAATCCTCCCCTCTAGCCCTTTGAGTTGTTGCACCCATAATTATGTAGTAGACATTATGTATGTATTGTAATGCTTGGATAAACAAGTCTGAAGGATAATTCCATTTAGTTAGTACCTTTAATTAGCTGTTACCATCCATATTATATATCATTAGTATGAGGCCTGTATGATTATTATTATGTATTTAGTAGTTAATAAAGAAACAAAGTGAGGCTGTTTACTTTCTAATTTCCTTAGTGAATCCATTTGTCAATGGGTCCCATCTCCCAATGATGTTTATAAGAAGCATTATTACCACCCTGGTGTCAATCTTTTTATTAGTCCTCGGAGATACCCAAACTGCAGCTTGTTTTACAGAAGACGAGGAATTTCCTCTCATTCTTGACAATACACTATGAAGAGCCTACAACAGGGTACATTAATATAACTTAAAAGTGTGTCAAATTGTAAAACACTTTTCTGCTCACGGCATGGCTCTGATCTCATAAACCCATTCCCCCTGTTGCTAAAGCAATAACAAATATATACTTTTCCAATAATTGTTTATAGAATATATGGAGGTTCAAAGTAATATCATAATAAGGACATTATCAAAAGACCACTTTGATCTAGTAGTAGCATTCTCCTAAAACAACTTTGCATGAATATTCTATTTCTGGATAAGGACTAGCAATGTTCGTAGCTTTGGATAATGGTTCTTTATTCATAGTAAGGAGATTTCTTGGAATACTGTATTAACTCATTTAAACAAGTTGTTCTAGATCTTATTTTCTAGATCTGAAGTGACGGCGTCTCTTCCGTAGATTGACCTCCCTACTGCCAATCTAGAGGTTGGCAGATTGGGAGGCACAGCGTCACATTTTTCCTTTGCCCCTCAAATTTCCCTTCATAATTGCTGAGGGGCACAGGGCCTTGGGTGGGGCTAGGGTGGGTGCCTTGATGATCAGGGACTTCAGTGAACAGTTACTACAGATTGCTAGACCGAGCCGTTCACCAACAACACTGGCGTCTGCCAAATAGCACACTGGCTCGGCCGAGACTTCAACCATCAACCTCATGATTTACAGGTGAGTGCTCTACCAACCGCGCTACGGTCTATGTTTCTAAAAGAGATTTGATGGGGGAAACCGACTCATGAAGCTCCACCTGTTTCAATAATTTGAGAATGCATCTGTTCATCTTACTTTTGTTTTGTGTCCCTGTGCTAGAATTGGAGACAAGCTAGCTTGGTCATATTGCCTGTAGTGTATAGTTCTGTTTCGGGTTATTAAATATTTGGTGATGATTTTGTTGAACACTTGCTGCTTGACCTACTACACTTAACACCCTCTGACACTAAAAAAATAATAAAAGAAAAAATATATCTTTCACCTCGATACTTTCAGGGTAAAATCAAATTATCAATGCCGACTTTGTGGGAGCATGAGAATGTGGTACGTCATGATGTCATGATGATGTCACAACTTCTTGCGGTCTTATTATTTGTCCTAGAGACACCTGCTGTTACATGTAAATACTCGAATACCATACGAAGAGCGTGTAATTTAGTTTTTATTTAAATGTCCAATACGTCATGAGATATCGAGGTCATAAAATGTACAGTCGAACCTCGCAGGAGCGGACTAATAGGGGGGGACCCTGGTCCGCACATTGAAAAAGTCCGTACATTGAAAATCGAGTAAAAATACAATGAATTTTAACAGCCTTTAACAGCCTTGGGGCTGTTCGGCCAGGCAGCTTGGGGAACAACAACAACAACAACAACATGTACTAACCAAAACTGTATAAAATAAATTACTTAATGATATAATACTGTATAAACAAAAAAAATCCTTACCTTAATATCTATTGAAGTATTTACACTATGTACATGGGACTCAGAATACAGCTTATTCCGAGTCCGATGAGCCGCCCACGTCCATAGGTGGTGTGGGCTTGTACCCACTGGTACTAGGATGGGGGTCATCGGGGTCAGATAGGTATGTGGCACTGGCACCGGGCTGGGTGTCAGCAGGCTGTGGAGGGGCGCTGGCACCGGGCTGGTTGTCAGCAGGCTGTGGAGGGGCGCTGGCACCGGGCTGGGAAGGTGCTCGTGGACTGAAGAAGGAGTGCATCTTGGCCTGCTTTCCTCCCATGTGCTGCTCTCTAATCATGACTTCCTGTAGCATCCTCAGGTGACCATAGTAGGCCCCTGCTTCATCGCACTTTGAGTAGGTTGTATAATCAATTATAGCGTCAATGTAGCTGCGCGGGGTAGAAAGCTTGGTCTTTTTGCACTGATGTTCTTCCGCTTCGTCGTCACTACTCTCTTCCTTGTCTCCTTTGGCCATTTCTGCTGCAATGTCGTCCATGGACAGCAACTGATACCCAGGGTCACTCTCATTCTCCTCGATCCAGTCCCGGACATCATCCTCTGTGACATCTTTCTCCCCAGCACTGTGAAGCAACCTCCTAAAATCCTGGGCTTCAAACCCATCAAACCCCTCAAAGCTCGCATCTTCTTCACCCAGCAACAGTTTCTTCCAGCAATTTTCGAGGGTGGATGCCTTCATATCCTGCCAGGATTGTGCTAGGTTGTACAGGGCAGACCGGATGTTATAGTTTTTTATGTTAGCTTTGGTCCTGGCACCTCGGGTGTCTTCTTCCAAGCCCTCTTCTGTCTCCAGGACTACCAGCACTTCATCCAAGTAGCGTCTGGTATAGCGGCGCTTACAGGCACTTATTACACCTTGGTCCATAGGCTGGATGACTGAAGTAGTGTTTGGGGGCAGGTACATCACACAAATCTTCCCGTCGGCACTGATGAGTTTTTCGGCACTGGGATGGGCAGGTGCGTTGTCCAGAATGAGGATGGCTTTCACATCCTCCCGTGCGACTTTCAATACTTCCTCCTGGTATTTTCTTACAGCTGGGACGAAGTAATTAAAAAACCAGTCGGTAAATATTGCTGCCGTGAACCATGCTTTTTTGGAGTTATAATAAATAACTGGCAGATGATCAATGACGTCTTTCAACGCCCTTGTTTTTTTTTTATTTACCCACCACAACCAGTTTTAAACGATGAGTGCCACTTGCATTGGCACAATGCAAGGACGACAAACGTTCCTTGCTCATCTTCTTTCCAGGTGTCTTCTCCTCCCCTTTGCGCACCTGGGTGTTTTTGGGCAAGGATTTCCAATAAAATCCAGTCTCGTCAGCATTATATATTTGCGACGAGATTAGCCCTTCATCTTCTATCACTTTATGGAGTTTTAGGCGGAAAGGCTCAACTGTAGATGTGTCGGCACTTGCAGCCTCGCCATGGGCTTTCACATTAAATAACCCATGGCAATTACGAAAACGCCATAACCAACCATCACTCCCCTTGAAGTCATTAATGCCCAAACTAGTAGCAAGTTTTCTTGCCGCGGCCAGTATCTCCACACCTCTCTCTAAATGTCCATTCGATTTCATCTGTACGTACCACTTCATTACCGCACTATCTAGTTGGCAGTTAGTTGCAGTTCTCATATATTTTCTAGGCTGCACCTGTCCACTCTTGCTGGCTGCGGCTTCAACACAATAGGAGGTAGCATACAGTTTCAGCTTGTCTTAGGATTTCTTGATGTCTGATACTGTCTGTTTTTTTATTCCGTAATCATCACAAATCTTCTTCGTAGAACATCCCTTTTCTAGCTTACGAAGCACCTAAATCTTCTGCTGAACGTTGAGGTTCACACGCTTGGTCTTGGGGGTTTTGGGAGGCATAATGTAGCACTAAAACACTGAATATCCACGGGTATGATGGGGGGAAGCGAGCGGTATGGCGCTTGTAAACAAACTGATGTTTTCGGCGGGAAAATGCTGCCGCGTCACCCGCTTGACCCGCCACCTACCGGACAACTTTCAAATTAGCGGTCTTTTGCCCGATTTGTCCGGACTTTAGGGCGCTTGTCCGATCTCGATTTTTTGTCCGTACAAACCGAAGTCCGTTCACCAGGGGTCCGCTCATGCGAGGTTCGACTGTACGTCGCGCCGATCGCGATTTTTTTTTAATAAAATTCACCAATACTCAAATTTTTCACTCTAAAAAATTACACAATGAAGGCACAGCCAATATGTGTTAACATGAACGTTTACAAGCCGCTCCGATACAATACAATGGAGTAGTTACACTTCACTTATATATGCCAATATATGATTGTGGGAAATTGCAGACGAAAGTAAAATATATATAACATCTCAATTTTCTGGTTGTGCGTCATGAAGAAAAAAATGGCTAAGTTACTCAAAAAAACTAAGTGTTCTGATTTAGGTATTAGAAGAAAACGTAAACTAGCCAGTAATTTAGAGTAAACTAGGATTTTTCTATATGTAACCTCTTATAATATGTATCATAGGTTAATGTCAGTGGGTTTTTTTTTTTTTTGTGGGGGGGGGTATTGATGTCATAGTGATGTCATATGGGTGTTTATGCCCTCTTATGTAATTCTCCAATGTTGAAAGAAGCATTTTAACCCCCCCCCTAACAAAACAAATCATGACATTTTGGTTGTGTGTATGGGGGGGGAGGGGGGGGGGGGGAATGTCATATGTGTGTTTATGTCATCCTATGATATTCTCTATGTTGAAAGAAGCAATTTAGACAAAAACAAAAATCTTGAAATTTTGGGGTGGGGGAGGGGGGTCCCCTTAACAATTCAACAAGTCCTACAACTCTTATTTATATATGATAGTCACAGGAGACATGAGTTTATATATTTCTGAAACACCCTGTATACACATACACATATACAGGGTGTCACACGATTTATGACAAATACTTTCAGCAATGAAAGATTATGCAATTCTACTGTAGGTAAAACAAAAATTATATACATATCCTTTTTTCTTCATCAGTGTTTGGTAATCAGTCATTTAATTTTGATGATTAGTGAGGAGGAGGTTGTGTTGGGAGGGAAGGAGTAGGCTACGCTGGTGCCGTTATGCGGAAGTTTACATACATAATACATACAAAAATTTAAAGGCAGAGTGCTCCACATGAAGCGCGGTTCCGGTCTCAGGTCCTAATGGCGGTGTTCCAGGCAACCTTGTTAAGAGCTGCCTTACTTCTTAGGTTCTTTAATTTAAGATCAGACTGAAAAGTCCAATCCCACGTCTTTCTTGGTCCGTCCTTTGGTGCAGCTCCCTCCACATTCATGGACTTGCATCTTTTCACTCAGCTTTGTTCATCCATCCTCTCCACATGTCCAACCATGCAAGACTGCTAGTGCGCATCTCATCACTGATACTCTTGATACCTAACCTTCTCCTTAGCTCTTCACTTGATATCCTATCTTGCAATCTGGCACCACACATCCATTTCACCATTCTCATCTCATTGTGTTCCATTCTGTTGATATCATCTGCTTTGACAGGCCAAGTTTCTGAAGCATATGTCATTGCGCTTTTAACGCATGAAGTGTACACCTTTCCCTTCAAGGGGATAGGGAGTCTTCTCATGGCGAGTTAGTGGCAAAAGTTCTCTAAACTTTCCCCAGCCGCATTTTATTCTGGTGATAGTGGCGGCCTCGGCTACCACCGGCAGAGATGGTATCTCCCAAGTAGTAAAACTTGTCCATCATCTCCAGTGCCTCATTGCCAAAGTTAACACTCTTGAGCCGGTCATTGAATACAGGCTCCCCTATGCATACATTGAATACAGGCTCCCCTATGCATACATTGAATACAGGCTCCCCTATGCATACATTGAATACAGGCTCCCCTATGCATACATTGAATACAGGCTCCCCTATGCATACATTGAATACAGGCTCCCCTATGCATACATTGAATACAGGCTCCCCTATGCATACATTGAATACAGGCTCCCCTATGCATACATTGAATACAGGCTCCCCTATGCATACATTGAATACAGGCTCCCCTATGCATACATTGAATACAGGCTCCCCTATGCATACAAATTTGTCAATTTCAGGCTTCTTCGTTGGTAGAGGTCCCTTTATTCTAGTGCAGCGCTACTTATCCTTGATGTACCCAGCTGCGGCAGACGCTACACTGTATTGAGTTCGCACCCACCCCAATTCTGCATACTGTGCATGTGTATGCCCCACTCTACTCCAAGTTTTCTCATTGCCCACTGCGTTAACTTCTCTGGGCACCCTATCAAAGGCCTTCTCCAGGTTTACAAACACAAGATACATATCCCTGTCTTTAAGTAGATATCTTTCCTGCAGCTGCCTGATTATGAAAATAGTGTCGATCGTGCCACGTCCTGGCATGAAACCGAACTGCATATCATTGATAGAAATTCTTTCCCTTATCATACCTTCAAAGACTCTCTCACTGACCTTCATGACTTGGTCAAGCATTTTCAGGGCCCTATACAACGAGTCCCCCTTGCCTTTGTATATGTTTACTATTACACTTTTGTGCCATTCGTCAGGGATTACTTCTTCTCTAATGATGGAGTTATTATCTCTGTAACAAAACTCACTCCTATATCACCTGAAGTTTTAATCATCTCGGCTATAATGCCAGGGGATCCTGCAGCTTTTCCGCCCTTCATTTTATTCATTGCACTGCTTACAACAGATGGCGCTATCAAAACGGGGGGGGGGGGGGGTATTGATTTTTCTTTACTAAGCTGCTCTATTCCTGTGTAATCTTTCGTAGTGTACCAAGAATCTCTAATTTCTTTGTCGGCATACACTATTGTCCCATTATCATTCCTGACACACTGTTCTCCTACAACATCTCTACTGTCTTCCTTAACTCGCCTAGCTAAATTGAAGATCCCATTGGAATTTTCTGTGTTACTCACTTGGTCTATGACCAGGTCCTGTATAATTTTCTGTGTTGTTTATACAGTAGGGTCTCACATATTACGAGAAATTGGTCGATAAACGAGGCCGTTCTATGTGATTTCGTTCTATGTGATCGCTGAATTTTGGTGGCCCAATATGGTCAATGTTCACTGTAAGCGTAAATTTCCGTCAGGAGCATACGATATTTCGTACGTTTTGTACGATATTTCGGCGCTCTATATGAGAACTCCTCGGATTTGCCCTACTTTGATGGCGAAATCGTTCTACAGTGGAGCCCCCATCCTAGCTACACCGGTCTTCGTTGATTCAATTCTCGCACCACACACCAAATATTCCCCATTTCAATTCTCGCGCCAAAAGCCTCATTCCTCGCATCAAAATCCCAGCCGAAACCCGAAAAAATAGCAAAAATAACGAAAAACTCGACATAAAACTAGAAAACAAACAAAAGCAATAATTTTGTTTTAACATAACGAAAGAATCTGCCAGTAGCTTGCCGTTTAGAGACGAAATCCGAGTGAATCCGAGATCCGATCGTCAAATGCGCAAGATGCTGCCATCTTTGTATGACTTCATCACTAAGCAGATGCTTGCAGTTTAGCTAGTATCTGTGTTGACAAAACAACCGTTTGCAAGCCTTTTTGTGCCTGAACCCCTTATCTCTCGCGTTTATTATAACCTCTAGTACATCTAGTGATAGGGATGGTTGGCCTGGTGGTAGCAATGAAGGCATTTCATGCTCAAAACACAGCAAAGACCAGTCCATGTCGGACGAAAGCGATTTAATTGCCTAGCCTAGACGATGTTAGCCTAGGCTAGGCTAAATATGACTATGATTTATAATAAAATCTGTGTGGTAAGTAATCTTCTCATAATACGTATTTATACGTCTTTTCCTCATAATATGTATTTATTGGATGTATTTGGGGCGAAATGGGTACTTAAGGGGTGGCTGGACGAATTTAGAACCTAGGCCTAGGCTAGTCCTAAAAAAATTTGAATGATAGAAACAATGCCCCAATCTACAGTATTTATGGTTAGGACTGTCATTTAGCCATGTCTATATTATTATTTACAATGCATAACATTTAGGCCTAGGCTACTTGATGTAGCCTAGACAAAAAACATGTTTTCATAGCCTAACACTGGGAAAAAGTGCGGTAATTGTTTAGATATTGGGCCCTTTTTTCTAGTTATTAAAAACTTATTCTATGGTGTATTATATGATACAGTATAATGCATAAAATTTAATTTGTGTACAATAAAACATGTTTTCATAGGCAAAAAATAGAAAAAGACGCAAATTTTGGCATGAGCACCGAACCGATTGAATTTTCCCCATAAGAACAGTGCCCCGATCTTGGCTGTTTCAATCGTAGCTCTATTTCTGCGGAACCGATTAGCAGCTAGGATGGGGGCTCCACTGTATATGATCACATTCGTTCCTAACAAAAATTTTGGAACAATATTTTAGGTCGGTCGTTCTATAAGCGACTCGTTCTATGCGAACACGTTCTATGTGAGCCCCTACTGTATCTCTCTCTTTTTTTTTACCAATTCGCTTATGCTTATCCGCTAGATATTCCTCCCTGCTGCCTCCTTTCTTCCAAGCTTTGAAACATCTACCTCCCTCCCTCCCTCCCAACACCACCTCCTCCTCTAAACTCTAAACCACTGTTTGGACACTTGATCCTCAGTGATTTGGAGGACAAGCAGCCTAGAAGGGTCACTAGACCTGTTGTTGCTTGATTTCCTTTGTACTCCTCACTAACTGTCAATATTAAATGACTGATCACCAAACATTGACTCAGAAAAAAGCATATGTATATATAATTTTTGTTTACTTAGAATTGCATAATCTTTCATTCCTGAAAGTATTTTTCATAACTCACATGACACCCTGTATATCAGTTACACCAATTGGAAGGCAGAATATATACAAATATTTTTATGAGTTGTAGAAGAGTAAGCTAGCAAACAAGAGGTGAACTTTTCTCTTACCAGTACCCATACTATGTATATATCTAAGAATCTAATATACATGATTAGATTGATATCCAAAATTCGAAAATGGATATTAATCGTGATCGTGTGTTCAACCTTTAACTGTGTTGGTCGTGTAATGGTTTAAATCCTTATGTTATGGGTGTGGTGTCCCGAGTTCGAATCCCGGGAGGAGCATATGCTTTCATTAGTTTATTCAAGTGCATTTGGGTTTGTAATTGATGATTAATGTTGACTCCAGAATAAAAGTATTTCCCGCTCAATTGTGTTCACGCCGTCCTATCTCGAAATTGTGAGTGATGTCCATATATTTTGATATGCTCAAATAATATTTTTTTTCTGCTCTTTCCAAATCTGAAAACAGAAATTGTCTATCTTCAATAGTTCTCAAGCAGTGACCAAAAACAAAAAATGTATGATTTTGCATGATATGGTTTATAAATTTATAAAATGTTTGAATTATTTCGTTGTTACGTGGTCTATGGATTTCAATTAAGTCTGTATGAATACGGTAGATAATGTTGAAGAGAATAAAAAAAAAATAGAAGTTCCTACGACAAATACTTTTTGCTCTATGAATATTTGAAATGAAGAGCCAAAATGCGAATATTTATGCTTCACCCGTCTCCGTTCCACGGACGCTAGCTGGGCTCCGAGCCATTCCCCACCTCGGCGCTGCGCTATTTGCTCGGATACCTATATTATAGGTTTGACTCCTGTAAGGAGATAAAGAAAACCTAATATTTAGTAGTTGACGAACATGCCTATTACATAAGGCACCCTCTTCAAACACTCATCCGCCGTAGTTTGAATCTACCGCGCAGAGCATTTAAAATTTGAGGAGCCTTCATCATGAGCGCACGCGACCTCACTCATGGCTTCAGTCATTATGAATTGGGTTCTCACTACGAAAAAACTTTGTAAAAAATAAAAACAAAAAGAAAATAAGAATAACTATTCAATAAGCTTTCCATCATATCGTGGATGTACTTGTGTGGATCTTTCACCAGACGCTGACTCAGGTGTCATTCTTCCTTCACTGACATATCAAGTAAACCAAAATCCTTAATACATCAACGAATGGGAAGGGGATGGTCGGGAGGGCCCCAGTCGTCAATGATTACGGGGCCACTACTAAATATTAGGTTTTCTTTATCTCCTTACAGGAGTCAAACCTATAATTTAATAGTGGCCCCTCCATCATTGACAAACATGCCTGATTTCTAAGACTGGAGGGGGACATTCGTAATCATATCATAACTCTAGAAAAGCAGATAATCAAACAACCACATAGTATTCTTACTTTGAAAAATATATATTTTAATGGCACAGCACATATATACAAAAGGGGGTCAAGCAGGGGCGTGCTTCAAAGAAGCCTGCTTGATACAAAAGGTTAACTCTTGAGACTCTGCGAACAGATCTGTAAGTTAAAAAGGCACCCCACTCAACAAGTGGTGAAAAATAAAAACTTATAAGTTTACATGTGCACATATAACCCCATAATACTCGTGGAAATATCTTGCAAAATATATCCACTGCTTAAAACTAAATTGCTTTCACAGCTAAAACTACTATAACAACACTGTTGTTTGTACTAACATTGTACTAGCACAATTTCCCGCACTGAATAGAACAGAAAATTTTTCATATCACATTACCCATAACTCGTATCACAGCTCTTATACTCCGGCGGGGTCTAGGGTTGCCTATGTTACACTGACTGCACCGCCCCTCCCCTTTTCCTTGAAAGTAAACAAAAGTGACTTAAGGGCCACCTAGACCCTCTGCCTTAAAGCTATACATGGCACGGAAGGTTTGTCTAGAGCTACTGACAGGTATCGAGTCAAAAACGTATGATTAGAGGCCCACAAATGTGTGGACGTAATATCTTCCACTGAAAAATTCTTCAGGAAACGCAAAGTGGCTGCCCATTTGCGTAAATCGTGGGCCCTACCCACAACGCCGGGATTACTCTCTTTAACCTAACAAGTGCGCATGGGGGTAATTAGACACCTCTCCAAGTGCGCATGTATTTGAGGTGTTTCCGTCACTAAAATATTCATTGTACCATTAATAGCATTAATACTTATCCATATGTGCCTATTATGGGTTGATTATAAAGGTATTAACCTGAAACAACAATAAAACGAGTGAAAACAGCATTTGGATGGTCAAAATCGGAGATATAGCCCGCGAGTTGTATAATCTATGGGTGAGGCAAGCTGCTTTCCCGCCAATTTGCCCCAAGGCCACTGAAACACAGTCGATCGATACTCTCTCTCTCTCTCTCTTGCATTCGCTTGCTATCAGTGATGACCACACCCTGCAACCGGATTTCTAATGTTAGCACGAAAATATACCTCAGAATAAGGGAATAACAGGGAAAATAGGTGATAACTGAAGGAGAGGAGGAAAGTGGGGAAGGAGGGGAGGTAGAGGACTGAGATTTTGCATGGCCCAGGGGCCAAAAAAAAATAAAAAAATAAAAATATATTTTTTTTTTCGATGTCAAAAGTTGATTTTTTTTTTTCTCTGACTCTTAACCCGTACAGCCCCAGTGACGCGCCTGACGCGTCGGCGATGTATGTAACGCACAGCCCCAGAGACGCGCCTGGCGCGTCACCCTAATTGCGCCGACCGTAACCTCAGGTGTAGCCACTCAAGAGGGCTCAGATTTGTATGGGAACTGTGTACGTATCCCACGCAACCGTGCCGATGGTTGAAAACTCTCAAAGTCCACGTGCGTGCGCGTGAGCGCGCAATAACCTGTTTTTTTTTTGGGTAATTGCCTTCAATTTTTTACTCTTGTAAAATACGTTTTCGGGGGCTCTGTAGGACCATTCTTTAAGCTTTTTGACCGGTTTTTCATGGTTTTTCCTTCATTACTAACCCATTCGCTATTGTTTCTGGAATAAAACAATTTTTTGAAAACCGGCCGGGTTCTGGTGAACAAACATTACAAAACTAGCCGGGGCTGGACGGGTTAAGAGTCTCCCCGCAGTCCGCCGGGGGAACTCTTAAGAATCTCCCCGCAGTTCCCGGGTTAATGACCTCGACCAAAAGAGAAGCCAATCTATGTTTCAGCAAGCGCTTACCCGTACTTGCCACCCATAAAGCACCTTGGGGGTTTAGAGGAGCTACTCTCAAATATTTGGTTAGAGCCTGCACTGGACATAGATTATGGTGCACCTTTCCCCTTTTTAACGCCGGCACAGTGAACTCCGAAAACACGTGTGCACTGTGCTCATTCCTGGCTACAAACCCTGGGGAAGGTGCAATGTGAATACATTCATTAAGTCTACCAAACCTAAGGCAATTAGGTTTGTTGCTCATCGCCGCCAGCTCAGACACTCTCTTCCCGGTGGCTAAAGCCAAAAGGAATACAGCCTTTTTTAAGAGTAATGCAAAATCTGCAGTATTTTGGTACAGACGAGAGTGAAGTAAAGACAATACTTTGTCCAGAGACCAAGTACGCATGAGCTGACGGGGAGGTGGGCGGAGTTTAAAACATGCTCTCATAAAACCTGTTTCCTCCGCTACCGGTATGGAGAGACCTGTAAGGTCTAAAAATGGCACTCTAATTGCAGTTAAGTGATTTTTTAACGTTACCACAGATAAACGTTTCTGCTCAAACAGATAATTCAAATAATTAAAAACTAACGCCACTGAGGGCACAGTTTGTTCAGTTCTAATGATCCAAGAAGTAAAGGCTTGCCAATGTGATTGATACTGTCGTTTCGTAGACTGAGTATATTGATTTATTAATTTATTGGTCACATCTCTACCATATGGTGCTAGCCACTTGGCCTCTTGAATGTCCATAATGCAAAAGTCAGCGAGGTCGCTAGGTTGCCAATCGTGTCTAAGTGGAAATACTCGACCGGGAGCGACACCGGGTGCGGGCACCACGTCTTTAATTGCTGGTACCATAACTGCGCCGGCCACAGGGGCGCGATTAGCGAGACTAAGCCTCGATAATCTCGTAGTTTGTTCACTACGTGGCACATTAGTGACGCGTCTGGCGGCGGAAACAGATAGATGGAGCTCCATCTGTTCCAGTCTGTCACTAGGGCGTCTGGCCCCCCTGCCGGCGTTCTCATCCGGCGGGTGAGGTATAGAGGGAGTTTGTGAGTCTCCTCGGACGCAAACAGATCCACTTGTGGATGGTAGAGCTCTGCAATCATTAGGTTGAAAATGGGTTGCTTGAGCTCCCATTCTACTGTCGTGCTCTGTCTCCGGGACAGAGCGTCTGCCCAGACGTTTGCTACGCCTGGGAGATAAGATGTGTGGAGATAAATGTCTAGCCTGTTGGCTAGAGTAAAAATCTCTTCCGACACGTTTAGCAACTTCCGTGATCTCGTTGACCCTTGTTTCTGAATACAGTGAACTGCATTCAGATTGTCCATTCTGAAGGCCACCGACTTGCCCCGTAAAGTAGAGCCGTGAGCCTGAAGGAAATACAAGGGGACTAGTAATTCTTTGACATTGATGTGGGAGATTTCTAAGTGGGACCAAAGCCCCTGACCCTGGTGCCCCTGGTTTGACTGAAAACCCCAACCTATTGTGCCTGACACATCCGTGTCTACCCATACCGTTGGCGGAGGAGAGGTCCATGACATTACTGAGTGCAACATTTCCCTCTTCGCCCAGACCGCTAGTAAGGTGTGGATTAATTTTGGTATGGGCCATAATTTTCCCGCCGGTAAGAGTGGGAAATATTTGTTCATCATCATCATCATCATCTCCGACGCCTTGCTTCCCCCTGGGAAACCCCCACTAGAGGATGGCCATGACAGAAACGTCTCCAAGCTACTTTGTCAAGACATGCCTCCTTTGCCCGTGCCACAATGCCCCTTCCACTACGTGGAAGTTTTTCTTCAATATATTTTTCCACTTTCTTTTCCCATACCATAGGTGGTCTTCCACTACTAGCGGTTCCACTCACCTGACTCCCATATATCTTTCTTGGCATTCTGTGTTCATCCATTCTCTGAACATGACCATACCACCTCAAAGTACTTCTCTTTATCCACTCAACCACACCACAATTAATGCCCAAAGCTTGCTCTTCCATTCCAAAGGACTCGTACACTTCCCTATTACTTGGCCCATCTAGCCTATTCATGCCAGCTGCCATTCTGAAAAAGCTCATCTCCACAGCTCTTAGTTTGAAGAGGTCCTCGTCACTTGCCGTCCATGTCTCGCTTCCATACAAGAGTGTTGGGAGCAGCACACTGTTTCTCAGTGACTTTTTGACTTCCTGGCTAACCATTCTTCCTTTGAGAATACTATCAAGTTCTCCAATCACTTTTCTCCCTTGCATTTTTCTCTCTTTTATCTCACTCTCCATTTTGCCATATTTGCATAGTACAGCTCCCAAATACTTGAAACTTTCAACCTCTTCTAGTACTTCATTTTTCAATTTTATTTTACAACTTTTCTTGTGTTCTTTCTTGATTCTATATTTTTCCTTAAAATCTATAGCTTCATGCATTCTTCTCTCAAACACCATTACCTTACATTTCCCTACATTGACCTTTAACTTTCTCTTTTCACATACCCTGTCAAAGTCAGTGACCACTCTCTGAAGTTCTTCAGCATTTTCCGCCAACAGGACTGCATCGTCCGCATATAGGCATGTTAAAATCTTCCATGTTCTTCCCTCTGATTCCAGTCTAGCTCCCACACCCATTGATACAGCCCTACATTCCCTAATCACTCCATCCATTTATATTGAACAACCAAGCTGACATGACACATCCCTGTCTTACACCTACATTGACCTCAAAACTTTCACTTAACTTATCCCCTACCTTCACATTTGCCATTGCATTCCTATAATTTTTTTTACTGCCATTAGCAACTTTCCTCCCACACCATATACTGTTAACACATCCCACAGGCCCTCCCAGTCTACTTTGTTGTAGGCTTTTTCCAAATCCATGAATGCTGCATAGAGTTTTCTGTTTTGGCCAGATACTTCTCTACCAACAATCGCATTGAGGCTATCTGGTCAACGCAGCCCCTGCCCTTTCTGAAACCTCCCTGTTCCTCGCCTATTTTGTCATCCGTTATCTTCTGTAGCCTCTGTGTTACTACTCTTGCGTGTACCTTTCCAGGTATGCTAAGCAAGCTAATTCCCCTATAATTCTTACACTCTTCTTTACTACCCTTCCCTTTGTACAAGGGTACTATCACTGCTTTCCTCCAGTCCTCTGGTACACTTTCCCTTTCCCATGCTAATTTACATAACCTATGCATTATGTCAACAGCTTCTTCTCCTCCATATCTCAGCATTTCACCTGGGATGTTATCTACTCCAGCAGCTTTGCCCATTTTAAGTCTATTGATTGCTTCTTTTACTTCTTCTCTGCTTATCTGGCTTTCAACTACCCTGTTTATTCTACCTCTCTCCATTCCTATGGATGAGATCTTTGCCTTCCCCCTACTCTTTACAGCTAAGCTACTAAAATTATCTTTCCATACTTTCACCACACCATCACCCTCTACCACTTCCCCATTCATGTCCCTCATCCTACCACCTGAGACACTCTCAGTCTTCTTCCCTCCAATATTAAACGTTTTACTTTCAACCGGCCCAACATTACAGTTAGTTGAATCCAGTTGAGAGAGCCGACCAGAGACTCCCAGATCTTCCGTGTCGTAGTCAGACTGTGAAGAAACATGAACAGTTTCCTGCGAAACCTGTTTCGATTGTCCACACTCTGACTCAGAGTGAGAGCAGCTGTGTCCCAAACCAGCCCTATCCACTGAACTACTCGTGAGGGAACAAGGTTTGACTTTACCAGATTTACCTTGAACCCTAGAGTTTTGACATGATTTAAAGTTATGTTGACATGTTTTATGCATAATTGCTCTGTCTCTGCCACCACCAGCCAGTCGTCTAGGTACCACAAAATTCTGATTCCTTGCTTTAACAATGGCATCAGGGCTTGCCGGACTAATTTTGTGAATAATCAAGGTGCCAGGTTCAAACCGAATGGCATCCTCTGAAAACAAATTTGTTGATGCCTGATCCGTAAGGCCAGAAACCTTTGAAATCTTTTGTTTACCGATACGTGCCAATAAGCGTCTGTCAGGTCTAGGGAACGCATCCAACCTCCCGGCGGAAGTGTTAGCCTGATTTGGTGTACTGTTAACATTCGGAATGACTCGTTGTGAATGTGAAGGTTCAGATACGACAGGTCTACGACCGGTCTCATCTGAACACTGTCCCTTTTGGGAACCAAAAATAGCTTGGACGTAAATACTGGGTAATTTGGAGGGACCGGGATGATGACATTCTTGGCAATCATTTCCTGGACCAGTGACTCCACCTCTAAAGAAACTAGATTCGCCGTTGTCGGCTGACGTAAGCGAGGTCGCCGGAGCCACTGCCAAGTGATGCCTTTGCGTGCCACCATCCGTGCCCAAGTGTTTAACGGCCATGCTTGGTGACACGTTCGGAACGACCCAGTTAGCAGACAAGGGTTCGCCGGCTGTACTACCCTCGGATCCACCGGCCTTGAGACTGGCACCGGGAGTGAGAGAGACATAAGTTTTTTGATGGTGGTGGAGTTGGTGGTGGTGGACGCTTCGCCGGCTGGCTGGCGTTGGCAGAAGACGGGCCCTGACCTGGCTTATTATAGCCGCGTCCTCTCTGACCTGAAAACCTACCCTGTCTATGCCTGTACTGACCTTGAGGGGAGGAGGACTTAGGAGGATGAAAGGGCTTAGATCCCCCAGGCTGAGCCTTAGCGACTGGCTTGGGTTTGGGGAAGTTAAAGGCAGGTTTCTTAGAAGGGGTGGGACTATGTTTAAAGGCCGGAGCCATATTAAAAACTGTTCGCCACACTTCAGGGGACATTAAAGAGGGAGTGAGCACTGGTGACATGACCACCTGATTCGCAATGCGATCAGGAAGCTTCCGTACCAAGGACATTCTGAGATCTTGTCTCGCTCGTACCGCCTCAAGCAAGGCTGTGCGTATGCCACCCAATGATTGGATTGAAGACTGAAGAAGCAGTCGCCGGGACAGTTCAACCGAGCTTCTGGCATCCGCGTCTGCGATTGCCTGAGTGGACCGGAGCAATGACTTTGCTACCTGTTGTGACACTATGTATTGGGAGAACAGGCGAAAAGCTTTCCCCCGTAGCCTAAATTCTCGGTCTAGGTGAGTTGGGGTAGGGGTAGTGAAAGGGTCCTTTAGTTCACAAAGATTAATTTTAGGGGCAGCTAAGAAAGCTGAAGGGACTCCGCCGGCAGAACACACTGGCATGGAGAACCAAGAATGAGTATCTTGAGGGATCTGGTGGGAAGTTTTGGAAGTAAATGTGGTCGCAAAGTTTTGAGCCTCTGTCTCCCATTCCACCCAAGGTCCTGGACCCAACTGCCCCACCTTCAAGACTGGATTAGCGGCTGCGTCTGTGATGGTTTGCAAATCGAGTTCTGGAGTGAGAGCTGACAGTGTCTTAATGTCGTTAAACCCATCATGCTTAGACCAGTCAGAAAACAATTTTGAAGCTGAGGCAGAGGGTAAAGCAGGCTTAGCAGTATAAACAAAATAGTCCTGGTGATAATAACTAGGTATAGTCTTGACATTGACATCTAGTACATTCCCCAAAGTATCCAAGGCCCTTAATTTCTTAGATTTATTGCCTTGGATGACCCATTCTTGCGGCACTGGGAGTTCCCCTGACAAGGTAGGTTGGGCGAGCTCTGGCTTAGTGGGGGTCAAAAGGACCCATGACTCGTCTGGACCGTAAAGCAAGGGCATAGCTACCTTTCTGAGAGGAGCTTTGTCTAAAGGGGGCGGATTGACATCCGTTATAACCCTTACATTCGAAGTGGTCAATGCCGCCGTAGCAGGCCTAGTGACCACCGATGGTGACATAGAGGGAGGGTGAGGGATCTGAGTCAAAGCAATAGAAGTTATCAGAGGCCGTACCGTAGAGCTTGTCGTGGGAGCTCCCAGGTCCACTGTAGGAGTTTCCGGCTGTTGGCCAAAAATTTTAAGATAAAGCATTAACTAGTAGCCCATCAATTTCCTGTGCTGTGACAAATTTATTTGATGATGTACTCAATGGCGAATCAATAAGATCTTGTGCGGCGTCTAAGCCTGAACCCGACTCTTGCACTTCCATATCTGATATAAGTGAAACCTTGTCTTTGTCATCCTGTTCCTCATGAGAGGATCCCGCCGAAGCTGGGGTACCATCTTGTTGCCAAGATAAGTCAGGAATAGAGGATGGGATCGCCGCGTCCCGGTGGACGTCAGCCACTGTGTGAATAGTTTGAGCCAGAAGTGGGTGGTCAGGCACTGGTCGAGAATATCGCCAAACACTTAGGCCTTGGCCTACACTCCCTTGGGAGTCCGAAACACTCTCAACCACTGAGCTCCCTGAACTCTCCAATTCCAGGGTTAAAATGCTAATAGGTAAATTATCTTTAGGTACAGGCACTACACTGGACCCCTGAGACCGAACACTAGCTCTGTCTGGGGTAGAGGTATGACGAGAAGTACTAGATTCCGGCGAATGTCGGGAGGCCTTTCTATCATGGGAATCCTTTCTCGAAGATTTATGGCTGCGGTGTGACCGTGAACTACTCTTTGATTTGGAGGATTTATCGCCGTGACCACTGGTGGAACTTTCCGTCTTACTCTTCTTACTCGATGGTGAAGAGGCAAGACTGGGTGGCTGGTGTCTAAGTGGTGACCTAGACCTAGATCTCGCCCGAGACGAGGAGGCTGCCGCCGGGGGTGTAGGCTCACGTTGACGTTTCGAAGTAGCTGGGGCAGGAGATGACACAGAACCCTGTCCAGTCTCTGCCGGCTTACGGATAGTTACTTGAGAGGAACGTTTAGGGGGAGGGTGCTCAATTAGAAGCCTATCCCAAAGTGGGATGTTATCACATTGAAGTGACTTATGAGCCACAGTAGTAGTATAAGCTGCCATTTGTTGCCTAACTTCTCGTAAGGCGACCGCTGCGGTCTTATCATTGTCTTGTAATACTTTTACACTGAGTTGGGAGCAAAAGGAACAGTTGCGCATCACCCACAGACCCCTTGAACGGTCTAGACATTTAACACACTTGATACAAAGAGTGTGCGCAAAAAGAGGGATACCAGCACAGGTTGGAGTAATGCATAAAGCAAAAACTGGGGCAAAGGTAGCCATGACAGAGACTGGTGGGAAAACTACTGCAGGTTCTGTATTGGTCCGCCGGAGCCCAGCCCTGAAAAAAAGAAAATTTCCAGGAATTAATGCTCATAAGGTTAACCCAACATGTTCGCACACAAGTGTTAATAACCCGCCGGGTAACGAGACATAATGTCACAACGATCACAGCTCGTTACGCGGCGGGGTTCTATAAAGATTTCCGAATATCTAGACATGTCTTAAGAAAGTTAAGAATACCCTCTGACATAATATAAAAGACCAGTATGGCGTTTATAAACATAGTCTTTCTGGTGGTGACTGTTTCAAGATTCAATTTTGGAAAACAACCCCCCACAAAGACGCCGGCCCCTGAATTATCTTGCAGATTAACACTGGGCAGGCTGATACGAGATCTGACTTCTAACGAATTGTCATAGAGATCGCCGTATGTTGAAGGCGGCGATACACTAACGTATCTCTCAATTATTTGGTTAACTAAAATGAATTGTAAATTCCTTATTTCCTCCTCCCAGGAGCACCCGCCGGGTGTGAAAAACTTATGAAAAAGATGTTAACCCTAATTGAGCCTTCGATCGCCGTATGTGTGAAGGCGGCGATACATATAGTATCACTAAATGGACCGGTTAACTAAACTGAATTACCAATTCGTTCATCCCACCCTACCAAGGTTCACCCGCCGGGTGAGATCTGATGTTTAAACGTTTACCCCATAAGTTCCTATCCCCACTTCTTTGTAAAAGATCGCCAGGGAGGAAAGCCCACAACAACAGCTAGGTTTTTTCCTTTGGTTTGTAAAACCGGGTAAAAAAACTTCATAACATAATTATGTCCGCATGAACAATGTTAGATGGGTACAGCCATTCCGCCGGGAATCATAGGGCCTGAAACAGGCACCACCGCAGAGACGCAGTCCTGGAGAGCCACAGACACCTACTCGCCGGGGACACAAGCCTGTTTTTGAAACCACGCGTGGCCAAAACTCGGCTCTCGGCCGGGGTTTTCATGGTGTAACCGAGAAAAACCTGCCGGAAAGTAACCCACCCCGTCCAGAAACCATCTGAACGCACATAGGACCCGAGAGTTAGCCAAAACACAACTAACCTAGGGCCCACAAACATAATCCGTGGAATTAGCCAATACACAACTAATCCAGGAAACATAAATAGTCCGTGGAATTAGCCAATACACAACTAAACCAGGATACACATGACGCAGTAGTACATATTTATAAATAAATCAATAACACTTGTACATGTGGCAAAGCTACGAGCGGCTGGCTAGGCCTAGGCAGACGGCACAAAAACGTTGAAATATAAACAAAAGCACTGGAAATATCACAACAGGAAACACCGCCAACACACCACTGTAGCAATTACTTCCGGCAAAGGGAAGACTGACTCGGGACCCAGAAAAAACTTCACTAAGTGAAGAAAAATACGCTGGGAACGTCAGCAAAACAAACGCTACCTCATCAGAAAGATAGAAGGCAGCAAAAAGTGCGTAATGAAAGCCGCCTGCATCACAAGCTAACTAACTGTGAAAAAGTTCACACGTCCAAAACAGGACCACGAGGGTACATCCGAAATAGATGCCCCAAACACACGACCCAAAATACACTGCACTGCGGGCAACCAGCCCAGGACACTCCTTCTACGCATATCCTAACCTTACTCGATACATCCCGGAGTAAACAAATGAGAAAAAACTCACTAGGGACGCAGCAAATGCGGAACCAGCGGAGCGTGGGGAGACACGTCCGGGCGGGGTGAGCGCAGAGTAGAGAAGGAAGAATGACGCCTGAATCAGTGTCTGGTCAAAGATCCACACAAGTACATCCATGATATGATGGAAAGCGTATTGGATAGTTATTCCTATTTTATTTTTATTTTTATTTTTTACGAAGTTTTTTCGTAGTGAAACCCCAATTCATAATGACAGAAGCCATGAGTGAGGTCGCGTGCGCTCATGATGAAGGCTCCTCATATTTTAAATGCTCTGCGGGGTAGATTCAAACTACGGCGGATTAGTGTTTGAAGAGGATGCCTTATGTAATAGGCATGTTCGTCAATGATGGAGGGGCCACTAATAAATAGAACCCTGTCCAGTCTCTGCCGGCTTACGAACAGTTACTCTAGAGGGACGTTTAAGGGAAGGGTGCTCAATTAGTAACTTATCCCAAAGCGGGACATTATCGCATTGAAGTGACTTATGAGCCACAGTAGTAGTATAAGCGGTCATCTGCTGCCTGACCTCCCGTAAGGCGACCGCTGCGGTCTTATCATTGTCTTGTAAAACCTTAACGCTGAGTTGAGAGCATAAGGTACAGTTTCGCATCACCCACAGACCCCTTGAGCGGTCGAGATATTTAACACATTTTATACAAAGGGTGTGCGCAAAAATGGGGATACCTGAACAGGAGGGCGTAATGCAAAAGCAAAAACCGGGGCAAAGGTAGCCATGACAGAGACTGGTGGGAAAACTACTCCAGGTTCTCTATAGACCCGCCGGAGCCCAGCTCTGGAAAAAAAATAAATTCCAGGAATTAATGCTCATAAGGTTAACCCAACATGTTCGCACACAAGTGTTAATAACCCGCCGGGTAACGAGGCGTAATACTCAACGATCACAGCTCGCTACGCGGTGGGGTTCCTAAGTAAAGATTTCAGAATATCTTAACTTGTCTTAAGAGATTTATGAATACCCTCTGACATAATATAAAAGACCAGCATGGCGTTTATAATTGATTTAGTCTTTCCGGTGGTGTCTGTTTAAAGATTCAATTTTGGAAAAAAAAAAAAAAAAAGACGCCGGGCCCCGAATTATCTCGCAGATCAAAAACTGGGAAGGCTGACAAAAATACGAGATCTGACCTCTAACGAATTGTCTTATAGATCGCCGTACGTTGAAGGCGGCGATACACAAACGTATCCCTCAATTGTCTGGTCAACTAAACTGAATTGTAAATTCGTTATTCCACCCTTCCAAGGAGCACCCGCCGGGTGTGAAAGACAATAAAAACGTTAACCCCAATTGAGCCCTCAATCGCCGTATGTTGAAGGCGGCGATACACACAGTATCCCTTAATTGTCCGGTTAACTAAACTGAATTACCAATTCGTTCATCCCACCCTTCCAAGGTGCACCCGCCGGGTGTGATATGACATTTAAAAGTTAACCCCAATTGTTCCTATCCCCACTTCTTTGTAAAAGATCGCCGGGGAGGAAAACCAAACAACAACAGCTAGGTTTTTTCCTGGTTTGTAAAACCGGGGAAAAAACTTCACAACATGTGTTCGCATGAACACTGTTAGATGGGTACAGCCATTCCGCCGGGAATCATAGGGAGCCTGAAACAGGCACCACCACAGAGACGCAGTCCTGGAGAGGCACAGACACCTACTCGCCGGGGAAACAAGCCTGTTTTTGAAACCACGCGTGGCCAAAACTCGGCACTCAGCCGGGTTTTTCATGGTGTAACCGAGAAAAACCCGCCGGAAAGCAACCCACCCCGTCCAGATACCATCTGAACGCTCACAGGACCGAAGAGTTAGCCAAAACACAACTAACCCAGGGCGCACAAAATAGTCCGTGGAATTAGCCAATACACAACTAATCCAGGAAACAAAAAATAGTCCGTGGAATTAGCCAATACACAACTAAACACATGACACAGTAGTACATATTTATAACATAAATCAATAACACTTGTACATGTGGCAAAGCTACAAGAGGCTGGCTAGGCCTAGGCAGACGGAACGAAAACATGTCGGAATATAAACAAAAAGCACTGAATTATATCACAACAGGAACCACCGCCAACACACCACTGTAGCAAAACTTCCGGCCAAGGGAAGACTGACTCGGGACCCAGAAAAAACTTCACTAAGTGAAGAAAAATACGCTGGGAACGTCAGCAAAGAAACGCTACCTCATCAGAAAGATAGAAGGCAGCAAAACTAACGCGTAATGAAAGCCGCCTGCATCACAAGCTAACTAACTGTGAAAAAGTTCACATGTCCACAACAGGACCACGAGGGTACATCCGAAATAGATGCCCCAAACACACGACCCAAAATACACTGCACTGCGGGCAACCAACCCAGGACACTCCTGCTGCGCATATCCTAACCTTACTCGATACATCCCGGAGTAAACAAATGAGAAAAAACTCACTAGGGACGCAGCAAATGCGGAACCAGCGGAGCGTGGGGAGACACGTCCGGGCAGGCTGAGCGCAGAGCAGAGAAGGAAGAATGACGCCTGAGTCAGCGTCTGGTTAAAGATCCACACAAGTACATCCACGATATTATGGAAAGCTTATTGAATAGTTATTCTTATTTTCTTTTTGTTTTTATTTTTTTACGAAGTTTTTTCGTAGTGAGAACCCAATTCATAATGACTGAAGCCATGAGTGAGGTCGCGTGCGCTCATGATGAAGGCTCCTCAAATTTTAAATGCTCTGCGCGGTAGATTCAAACTACGGCGGATGAGTGTTTGAAGAGGGTGCCTTATGTAATAGGCATGTTCGTCAATGATGGAGGGGCCACTAATAAATAACTATATATCACCGGAATCGGAAAATTATGCTCTTTCTAATGGTGAAAACCAAAATATTATAGCATAATTGGTTCGCGAGCCATGCGCAATTGTTTCCATGCATTGTTAGGCTATTGTTATGTAAATTTATGAGAATGTTTATAGAGTTGTATATCTTTGCCACAATATACAACACATTTATACACATTTCCTTGCCAATAGTTGTATAATGTTCATAGAACACCTGTTAGTCATGAAAGTTGTCAATTTGATGTTCTAAATTGCACGCAGCTTTGCTAAACTGAAGAAATTGCACAGTCAGAGAAATGACTCCTGGGTTGACACCGAAAAAACAAAACAAGAAATCCAGGTTATCTTCAAATAATAAATTTCAGGAATAATTCTTTTGTACACGCAAATAAAATAATGAATACTGTATATACAAATACTGTATATACAAATACTGTATATACAAATACTGTATATACAAATATATTTCCTGAAGAAAAAAAATTTGTACATGCGCACAAAAAATAAAATAAATAAAATAAAGTGAATGGTAAAAAAAAAATGTGTGTATGTGTGTATAATATATATACAGTAGGGTCTCGTAAGATGCGAGTTTATGGTCGATGGATGCGTCCGCATCTTACGATTTCGCATCTTACGATCACGTAAAAATACGGAAAAACGTCCCGGCTAAGGCTCGCATTTAAAAAAAATGTTCGCATCTTTAGGTTTCTCCTCGGATTTAGCCCACTTTGAGCCTCCGATTCGCAAATTATGGTCAGTCTCGCATCTTAAAATAATTTATTTATTATTTGGGGGTCCTCGCATCTTATGCGAATCGCATCTTCTGATCTCGCATGTTACGAGACCCTACTGTATATATATATATATAAATACACAAGGTGTCAAACCAGAGAATTATGAGCAGTTTCCACGTCACCCAATGAGGTACTGCACTAGACTCGTTATTTTTTATAGTGGTTTTCCCCAGGAGGCCTATATCCACTTTGATGATAAAGGTGGGTGAATGAAGGTGGGTGAATGAAGAAGAGAAATGGAGAAGAGAAATACTGTATATACAGTCGACGCTCGATTTAACGGACCCCGATACAACGGATTTCGGATTTAACGGACTCTGTCCGCAGCCGGACAATGGACCCAGCAACGGACAAAGTCCGTTGCTCGAAAAAAAGTCCGGTAATTGGCTGGCACGGCGCACCATTTTCCCGGCAAACCCCTGTACAGCTCTCTTTCTATCTATCTATAATAATAATAATAAGCATGTTACTTATTTCTCATAAGCGCCAATTTTTCCGAAGAATTCACTAGCGCTCGAAAAGAGAAAGAAAAAAGAACAAAAATCAATGCATCAAAAGAAGGCTCATATACAACACACATTTAACAATCACCAGCAGTGGCAAAATAGCCTAAACTCTATAGCCATCTGTCATGACACCTCTCTCAAGATCATAGCTTCTCTCAAAGAGAAAAGTCTTAAGTTGTCTCTTGAAGCATTCAACAGAACTCAGTTGTCTCATGGACAGCGGCAACCTGTTATACAACCTCGGAGCCATGTAGGAAAATGACCTCTCAAAGAAAGAAGACTGCTGGAAAGCCCTTGGTTCATCAAGACGAAAAGGGTCATTGTCATGACGCACAACTACACCATGGTGTGCCGGTGGGCGCCTGAGCAGCTCCGCAAGGTACCTAGGCTCACCAAATTTGAGAACCTTAAAAGTCACCAAACACAACTTAAATTCTATTCTTGCTCTTACTGGCAGCCAGTGCAGTTCTATGTGAAGAGATGTAGTAGGAGTTCTAGGTGGAACACCAAAAATTAGTCTTGCGGCCCTGTTAAGAACAGACTGAACTTTCTTCAAAATATAATTTGGAAGACCCACCAACAGGGCATTGCAATAATCAACACAAGAGAAGACCAATGAGTGAACCAACGTCAGGAGGCAACGTCTGGTTATAAACGGCTTCACCAAATAGAGATTTCTGATGTGCAAGTAACAACTTTTAACTATCTGGTTTACATGCTCTTTGAAATCTAATCGGGAGTTCACATATACACCCAGATTTCGAACAGAGTTGGCCGGTCGCAGCTGAGATCCACCCACATTGATGGAGAGGGCACCTACCATATCATCAGCTCTTCTATTTCCTCGGATGATGAGAATATCAGTTTTACCATCATTTAGTTTAAGTTTTCTCGCTCTCATCCACTTCTTGATATCAGACATCAACAATTCCATCTTACTCCGTATATCAACTATATTTGTGATTCTCACATAAATCTGGGTGTCATCTGCATAAAAGTGAAAGGTGACATTATGTGCACGAAGCAGAAGAGACAAACTGCTAATATAAATTATAAATAGGATAGGACCCAAAACTGATCCCTGCGGAACACCATACTGCAGGGGTGTCGAGTCCGAGACCACTTGATTTACCATCACACTCTGGGATCTACCTGACAAGTATGACCCAAGAAGCAAGAGAGCGGAGTCACGCACACCACAATCATAAAGATCACTCAATAACAACTCGTGATCCACTGTGTCAAAAGCCGCAGAGAGATCAAGCAAGACCAATAGTGAGGCCACACCATTGCAAATGTTCTCAACTAGATCATTATGTACTCTAATCAATGCTGTTTCAGTTGAATGATGCTGTCGGTAAGCAGACTGAAAAATTGGGATAGTTTCATTCTGCTGAAGTAGTGGTTGTAATTGGTCAAGTATTGCACGCTCTAATATCTTTGATATGAAGGACAGGTTGGAGACAGGACGATAGTTCAACATGTTCTCAACATCAAGTCCAGGTTTCTTTAGAGTAGGTCGGAGTAGTGCATGCTTTTCAGAATGTGGGAAGCTACCTTCAGAGAAGCACTTATTAATTATTTTGGAAATAAACTCAAACTCAACTCTATCTCTCTAATGCATCTATCTAAATCCCTTATACATTAACATAACTATGTCTTATTTGGTCTTTTTTTAATCTATGAATCATTTCTAATAAGATGGAATTGAAAACAATATTACCCTTCCAACACAAATAATAAAATGAAAACGAGAGTAAATATAAATGTCTCCTTTGTCTTTCAGAAAAATAAGTCCGTTTCATATATATGTTAGTATTTTATCGCTCGCTTGCCCCTAGCCACTCTCTCTTTATCTATTTATCTCTCTAATGCACCTACCTAAATCCCTTATACATTAACATAACTATGTCTTATTTGGACTTTTTGTAATCTTTGAATCATTTCTAATGCATGGAATTGAAAAATATAATATCCTTCCAGCACATAGATAAACAATAAATAAGATAGTAAAAAAAATAGTTCAACCCTCCCCTCCGTCGTCTAGGCGCCGAGCTTCCCAGACGGGAGATTTACGTTTGATAGATTTTTTTTTTTTTTTCCCACGGTATACACAAAATGATGGGGAAATATTATAACATGTTTTTTAATTGACATTTGTGTCGTTTTTGCTGATTATGAGTTGGTGGAAAAAAATGTCTTTAATTCTATCATATAGGAAATGATTCACAGATTATATAGAGACCAAATAACATACACTTTTAAGTATGTTCAATAGTTTTGCATTATCAATAGGGTGTAGCACAAGGCTTATCAACATTATCACATTAACGGGGTCGGGATTGAGGCCGGGACGGGGAGGGGAGGGAGTAGGCCTACAGCGGCTGGGATATCCTTCCTTTTTTCTTCTTTTTTTCCCATGTGAAATTTATCATGTCAATGACAAATACAGTCGACCCTCGCAAATTCGGACTAAAAGAGACTGGGCCTTGTCCGAATTCAGGAAAAGTCCGGATTCAGAAAATAGTGTACGGGGGGGCCACACACGCATACACATACCCTCACTTGAAGAAACATATCCACAAAATTGAGAGGGTACAGAGAGCAGCTACGAGGATGATCCCAGGTTTGGAAAATTTGGAGTACCAAGAGAGGCTCGAGAGATTGAATCTACCTACACTGGAACAGAGAAGGAAACGAGGACAGCAAATTCAGATATATAAATGTGTTAGAGGTATTGACAAAATCGACCAAGAAAACTTCATAGAGAGGGATGGAGGTGAGAGGACAAGAGGTCACAGCTACAAACTAAAAGTGCTAAATAGTAAATCTGATCTGAAAAGTAAAAGATTTCCTACCAACTCGATTAGTGGGTGGAACAAATTGCCAGCCGAAGTAGTGTCTGCACCATCAGTGCATAGTTTCAAAGCACGGTATGACAAACATATCTTAGGAGGCGGGAATTAACGAGCATGCTCACTCCCGCAAATACAACTAGTGTAAGTACAACTAGTGTAAGTACACATTATTAATATTAATAGCCTAGCAGTAAATAAAAGTTACGTAATATACAGTACTGTACAGTACTCACCTTATCCTAAATCTTCTATTTACACTATGTACAGGGGTTGATTGAAGGGGGTTAATCAGAATCAGATTTATTGCCTTCGACACAAAATTTAGCAGCATAGTTTTTTAACTTGTCCTTGGTCTTACGTATATCGGAGACGGTTTGCTTCTTGCACCCATACTCCTCACAAACCTGGAGCACTGTACGACCATTCTCAAGCTTCCTTATCAGTTCTAGCTTTTGTTCTACACTCAGAGTAACCTTTACCCGCTTGACAGTCTTTTGAGGCTTGGGGGGCATGGTGGCTGGCAATGAAAGTCGATAATAACACCTTAATAACCAGGTAGTCGCACGGCGGGTTGTAAACAAGCTTGAATGACTAGGCGGGAACGGGTGGCGTCACCCGTCGCGAGAGCCACCTACCGGACAAAATTTTAAGTATTCGGACAAGTATGCGTTACGGTACGCACTACCGGACGATCGGACCGGACTCCGGATTGTGTCCGGATTGTTGAAAGTCCGGATTGGTGAAGTCCGGATTTGCGAGGGTCGAGTGTACCACCTTTATTATGTTTTCAGGGACAGTACAGCACAACGTGTCCCTCAATCACAAAAAAAAAAAAAAAAAAAAAAGGCGAAATCCGAAGGCAATTTTCCAGCTACGGACTTTTTCCAACAACGGACTCGGTCTCCCCCCTATTAGTCCTTTAAATTGAGCGTCGACTGTACTTGTACATATATATATATTTAATTATACATAGGCATATAATACAACCAGGAAGGGGTGCTCGTTTATGGCCTTGGCCTTGCTCGGGACAGCCTGGGGAACAGCAACAACACAACAGGGAAGGGGACAAGAAAACAAAAATATTTAGATAAATAAATAACAAGCAAGGCGAATCTGTAGGCGGGCACCTTATCTCGAGGGAAGGGTACCCTAGTCGAATAGACAATCACTCAGACGGCATTCAACAACTTGATAAAGCCGTTCCATCCACAGGTAAATCTCTTTAATTCACACCAATCGACAAAACTCCTGCTTCTGACCTGCTAGCACGAGGTCCAGGCGACCGGAACAGATGCGTTCTCAGAGGTTTGGAACAAGTGGTTATCGATATACCTCTTTCCCCCTCCGGACATACACGAATGTCCAAAGTTTTGCAACATATCCACTTAATTCAGGGTCAAGCGTGCCTTATAACACCAGTCTGGTCAACACATGTGTAGTTCAGTCATCTGTCTCGAGTGTCCCATTCCAATACCATTTCCAACGTCTTGTTTCCACTTAGAGCAGATTGGCAACCTGCAGACTTGTCTACATTTATCTTTATGGATATTTTCAAAGTCAAATGGCGGAGCTCTTATGATTAAGCTGTTCACGACAAGTTAACCAAACAATTTACGCCTTCCACTATTAGACAGTATGAATCACTTTGGAAACAATTTACCACATTTTTTTTTTCTATGTGATTGAGGGAGGCAAAAGGCATAACTGCCTATAGCGAGTGCCTCCCCCATAGTTGAAAGAGTGACAGGGCCAAAATCAAGGGACGTTCGAGCCAAAATGCCTGGACACACGGAGTTTGAAGCAATTTAAGTCATAGGAAGAGGGAAAGACTGATTCTGGGAGAGAGTTCCAGAGCTCAGCTGTTGAGTAGAAGAAAGTTTGAGAGTAACGTTTCACTCTTGGGTTGGAGAGTTGCACAGAGTAGGGGTGGGATTGAGTTGCAAGACGGGTACCACGTGCCCTACGTAAAGGAGGTGGTATGCACTGGGATAGCTCTGAGGAACACTGATTATTATAGTAGCGATAGAATAGCGAGAGAGATGCAACATTGCGGCGGAGAGAGAGAGATTGCAGAGAGTTGGTGAGTGGACGGGAGTTAATGATACGAAAGGCCTTCCTTTCAACTTTGTCTAGGAGAGCGGTGTGAGAGGAACCTCCCCACACATGTGAACAATACTCAATACAAGGGCGCACTATGCCCCTGTACAGAGCAAGAAGCTGTGCAGGGGAAAAGAACCCCCTAAGGCGGTTGAGCACACCCAGCTTCTGGGAGGCTGCCTTAGCAAGACTGGTAATATGGTCCTTCCAAATGAGAGCAGAAGAAAAAGAGACACCAAGAATATTGAGAGAAGATGAAGGGTTGATTTTTGTATTGCTGAAGAATAAGGGATAGTCCGCTGGGAGATCCTGACAGGTAGATAGATGGAGAAATTGGGTTTTGGAAGCATTAAAGTTAACAAGGTTTTCTCTGCCCCAATTGGAAATAGTATTTAGATCAGAATTTAAGAGTTCTATGGCTTCATTACGTTTGTCGTTGAGGGATTGCTGGCTGGGGCGTTCTGAAAAACTAATGGAGTAGTGTAAGGTTGAGTCGTCTGCGTATGAATGGATGGGAATTAAGGTACAGTTAAGGAGATCATTTATAAAAATTAGAAAGAGAATAGGAGATAGACAGAGCCCTGAGGAACACCGGAGTTTATAGGGTGAGGAAGTGAACAATGGCCGTCCACAACCGCGGCTATGGAACGGCCGGAAAGGAAATTAGAGACAAAGGCACAGATGGAGGGATAGAAACCGAAGGAGGGTAGTTTAGAAATTAAAGATTTATGCCAGACTCTATCGAAGGCTTTCGATATGTCTAGTGCAATAGAAAAAGTCTCACCGAAGTCCCGAAAGGAGGATGACCAAGAGTTAGTAAGATATGCAAGAAGATCACCAGTAGAGCGACCCTTAAGGAAGCCATACTGGCGATCTGAGAGCAGATTATGAGAAGAGAAATGCTTAAGAAATTTGGAAGCAATAATAGTTTCAAAAACTTTAGAAAGACAAGAGATAAGAGCAATTGGACGATAGTTGGAGGGTTGAGAGCGGTCACCCTTCTTTGGGACAGGTTGAATGTGAGCAAACTTCCAGCATGAAGGGAAGACGTTAGAGGATAGACAGAGACGAAAGAGTTTGCCTAGGCAGGGAGTCAGCACGGAAGCACAGTTTTTGAGAACAACAGGAGGAACACCGTCCGGACCATACGCCTTATTAGTGTTAAGCCCAGAGAGGGTAGAAAGTACATCTTTAGAAGAGATTAGGATATTAGGCATAAGTAAGAGAGAGGAGGCCGGAGAGGGAGGAATAGCACCGGAATCATCCAAGGTGGAGTTTCTAGCAAAAGTTTGAGCGAAGAGTTTAGCTTTGTCAGAGGAAGAAGTGATGGTTGTGCCATCAGAGTGGGAAAGGGGAGGGAAAGACGAGGAAGAGAAATTGTTGGAGAGGTTTTTGGCTAGATGCCAGAAAGCTTGTGAAGAGCTAGAGTTGGATAGTTCAATGGATTGTAGAGTCTGTCCAACACATGGCTTCAGTCAGTTTATTTTTAAAGTACTTCAATTACTCTTTTGAAGACAAAAAACTGTCAATTAACACACTACACAATCAATTCTCAGCCATTAAAGAGCCGTTCTTTGATCTCACTGGCTTCCGACTTATCCCTCAAAAGTTGAAAGGAGTTTTTCTTACAACTTGTTTTAGTTACGAGCTCCATCTAGACAGATTCTCTCACAGTAATCACTAGACAAGGTGTTAAACCTGTTAATCAGTAAACCGTACACAGTCAACCCATCATATGACAAATTATGTTCTAAATGTGTTTGCTTACTTTCTGTATCAACGGCTCATAGAGTAGCTGGGCTTGCGGCCATAGCTATATCTGATAACTGATTCCACTTTAAGTTAACCCATCAGACCCGGAAGGGCTCTGAGGCACCCATAAAAAACACGGCCCGCGCAACCCGGAAGGGTGCTGAGGCTCCGGGAGCTTGAAAGCCTGTAAGCTTGGTGTGTGAGGTGTCCGTCCAACTCATGTAAACAACAGCCGGCTGGACCATACATACATACATACATACATAACATTTTAAGACTGAGTGTTCCACACATAAGTGCAGTTTCAGTCTCTTGTCCTAATGGCGGCGTTCCAGGCAACCCTGTTAAGGGCTGCTTCACTTGTCAAGTTCTTGGATTTGAGATCGGCGCGTATAGTCCGATCCCAGGTCTTCCTCGGTCCACCCCTTGGTGCAGCTCCCTCCACAATCACAGACCTGCATTTTGTCACCCAATTTTGTTCATCCATTCTCTCCACATGTCCATACCATCCCAGTCTACTTGTACGCATCACCTCGCTAATACTCTTTATACCTAAACGTCTCCTCAGCTCAACATTTGTTATTCTATCCTGTAGCCTGGCCCCACACATCCATCTCACCATTCTCATCTCATTACGCTCCATTCTGTTGACATCCTCTACTTTAACGGCCCATGTTTCTGAGGCATACGTCATTGCACTTCTAACACATGAGGCATACACCTTTCCCTTCAGGGGGAGAGGCATTCTTTTCATGGTCAGGATTGGCGTCAATTCTCTGAACTTCCCCCAGCCACACCTAATTCTAGCAACAGTGGCAGCCTCGGCCCCACCACCGGCAGAGATGGTATCTCCTAGGTAACAAAACTTGTTCACCAGCTCCAAAGACTCATTTCCAAAATTCACAGCCACAGGATCATCACTTAACACAAGCTCGCCTTTGCACACTACGCACTCAAATTTCTCTATTTCTGACTTATCCTTCGGCAGGGGCCCCTTTATTCTACTACAGCGCTTACTCCCATGGTGTACCCAACATCGACAGATGCTACATTGAATTGAGTTAACGCCCACTCCCTTTCCACACACTGCACATGGGTATGCACCGCTCTTTTCCACATTGCCTCGTCTCAAACTACAATGCATAACCTTGGTTTTGTTAATATTGACTCTTAAACCCTTGCTCGCCATGCCCTCTCTCCACTTTCTGAATTTGGCCTCAGCATCCTGCATACTGTCAGCTATTAGGACTAAATCGTCTGCATAAAACAGTTCCAACGGGAGTCCGCCTCTAAAAACTCTAGACAGCGCCTCCAAGACCATAATAAAGAGGAGGGGGCTTAACACTGAACCCTGATGGACTCCAACACGGACTGCGAATTCATCACTCAGTACACCTTTCACCCTCACCGAACTTCGCGAATCCTCATACATCTTCATTATCACACGCACCAGCCACTCTTCCACACCAAGTTTCCTCATAGCCCACTGTACAACATCTCTAGGTACCCTATCAAAGGCCTTCTCCAGGTCCACAAACACAAAGTAAAGATCCCTGCCTTTTAGTAGGTATCTTTCCTGTATCTGCCTGACTATGAAGATAGCATCGGTTGTACCACGTCCTGGCATAAAACCAAACTGCATATCATCAATAGAGATGCTTTGCCTGATCAAACCCTCAAGGACTCTCTCACAGACCTTCATGATTTGGTCAAGCATTTTCAGGCCCCTATAATTTCCTCTATCTAGCGCATCCCCTTTTCCTTTGTATATATTTACTATTACACTTTTGAGCCAATCCTCTGGGATTTTCTCATCTTTAATAATGGTGTTTATCAACTCAGTGACTAAGTTTACACCAATCTCCCCTGAGGCTTTTATCATCTCAGCGACAATGTCGGAGCAACCTGGAGCTTTACCGTCCTTCATTTTATTGATTGCGTCGCTCACTACAGCTGGTGCTATCAAAGGAGGGGGCCCAGATATTGGTTTTTCGATACTAAGCTGTTCCTTATCCCATTCAAACTCTACATTTAGCAATCGTTCATAGTGTACCTTCCATGCTTCTCTGATTTCATTTTCTGCATACACAATCTTCCCATTATCATCTCTAACACACTGTTCACCTATAATATCCCTACTGTCATTTTTAACTCGCCTAGCTAGGTTGAAGATCCCATTGGGATTGTCAGTGTTACACACTTGTTCGAGGACCAGGTCCTTAATGCGATTTTTAGCATTGTAAATAACTCTTTTGGCAGTTCGTTTAGCTGCCTGGTATTCCTCCCTGCTGCCTCCTTTCTTCCATGCTTTGAAGCATCTCCTTTTCTCTTTCACAGCATGTTCTACCTCATCGTTCCACCACCAAGAGGTCTTATTCCTGGGGTGACCCTTTGTTTTCCCACAGACTTTGTCAGTGGCAGCGATAAGGCTATGCTTAAGAAAGTTCCATTGGCTATTTACATCGTTAGGCCTAGCTTCCTTATTTCTATTCATTTCCTCCAGTTCATTATGAAACCTATCCCTAACTTCCTTGTCCTTCAGCAGCCACACTTTCCTTTTGGGTATGTAAACCTTCTTGCGCTTAGGATCTCTGTATAAGCTCATGTCGCACACAAGTAGCTTATGCTGGGGGATACATTCTTCGCTCGGGATGACCTTTACATCTCGAACTAGTTTCCAGTCTTTCCTGTTAACCAAGAAGTAATCTATCTGGCTACTGGAGACCCCAGAGTTATATGTGATCAGGTGGCTCTGTCTTTTCTTGAACTTTGTGTTACACACAACCATGTTGAGTGCAACGCAGGACTCCAATATATATTCGCCTTCTAGATTTCTCCTTCCGTAACCAATTCCTCCATGTACCCCCTCGTATCCATCTGCAGATGCTCCCACGTGACCATTGAGGTCCCCCCCCACGATAGTTATTTCGTTCTCCGAGAGGCCTGAAATGACACTGACGGTGTCATTCCAGAAGTCCTCTTTTATCTCTTTCTGTAAACCAGCCTGTGGGGCATATGCAGATATCACATTCAGAATTCTTTCACCAACTTTCAACTTCAAAACAATCAGCCTTTCACTAACTCTCGTAATCTGAAGCACACTTTCCGCCAGCTCTTCAGCCACCAGAACACCCACTCCTCCTTTCGCTTTATCAGTCTCCACACCCATCCAGTATATCCTATATCTTTTCCTCCTTCCGACAATCCACTGTACCCTTCCAGAGTGTTTCCTGGGTACAGCAGATGTCCACTCGCCTCCTCTCACACATCTCAACCACTTCATTCGCACGCAGATTCAAACTACCAACATTCACACTAGCAAGTCTGAGTTTGTGGGGGGCATTTGTCATTGTCCTGTGCGGTTTTGTTTCATCGGACTTACGTTTATTTTCTTTGATTTTAGTCATAGTTAGGTAGGTTTGGCTGGCAGATGAGCATCACCCCCCCCCCAGAACTCCGGCTCCAGTCTACCCCGGGACCGACGCCCCGCATCTCCGACCACAAGAAGGAGTGCGTCGCTTGTTCGTGTGTGCCTGTATGTTATTGGTAAGTATCGAAAAGTAGTGTATTTACCTAATTGTAGTTTACAGGAGTTGAGCTAAGCTCGTGTTGTCCCGTCTCTCAGTCTACTTTTTATCCAATTTTTTCTTGAAAATATGGATGTTCCTTGCCCCTACCACCTCCTCCTCCAGCCCATTCCATTTGTCAGTACATCTATAGGGGAAGCTAAACTTCCTGATATCGTTCTTGCAGGTAGGTCTTTTTACTTTGTAGCTGTGGCCTCTAGTTATTCCTGTATCCATAATTAATATATCCTCCCTATCCAGCCTCTCCAGCCCCCGGGTGCATTTGTACATCATTATCATGTCTCCCCTCTCTCTCCTCTCTTTTAAACTCGGTAGATTTAATTTGTCTAGCCTCCCTTCATATGGCAGTTCTCTGACACTTGGAACCAATCTAGTAACTGCTCTCTGGATTCTTTCTAACTTGTGAATATACTTCTTTAGATGCGGGGACCACACCACTGCTGCATACTCCAATCTTGGTCTAATCATACTCTTCATAATTTTCGCTACCATGGTCTCATCCAAGTAGTTCAGAGCAACTTTCATATTCCCGGCCATTGCATACATTCCGCTAAAGAGCTTGTTAATATGTTTCTCTGGCAACAAGTTATCTTGTATAATCAACCCTAAATCCTTTTCTTTTTCGGCCTTGCTAATTATATTATCTCCCATCCTGTACTCCCAATTTGGTCTATTCACACTTCTTCCCATATTTAACGCATGGCATTTACTTATATTAAATTTCATTTTCCACTTGGTGCTCCATTCGTATATTTTATCTAAATCCCCTTGCAGCTCCTCACAACTACTTTTATTTGTTATTTGTCTCATAATTTTTACGTCATCTGCAAACATTGACATGTAAGAGTTTATGCCTATCGGCAGGTCATTCACGTACATAAGGAACATGAGAGGTGCCAACACAGATCCCTGCGGCACACCACTCTCAACTTTCCGCCACGATGAGTAACTTCCTCTAATGTTGGTCCTTATTTCCCTATCTGTTAAATAGCTCTCCATCCATTTCAGCAAACTCCCCCTGACACATCCTAGCGTCTCAAGCTTAGATAACAATCTCTTATGTGGTACCTTATCGAATGCTTTGGAAAGGTCTAAGTAGACGCAGTCCACCCATCCGCCTCTTTCTTGGAGTACATCTATCACCCTACTGTAATAACATAGCAAACTGGTAACACAAGATGTCCCTTCTCTTAATCCAAATTACTTTGGGGTTATTATCTTCTTTCTCTCCAACATTTTCATCCATCTCTTCCTAATTAGCTTTTCACAAATCTTGCATACAATACTAGTAAGTGAAACTGGTCTATAGTTTAGAGGGTCCTCAGGGTTTCCATTCTTGTATATCGGAATTATATTAGCTCTTTTCCATTCAACAGGAACCTGTCCTTTATCTAAGGAAGCTTGAATTATGTCCCTCACTGGTTCCACTAATTGCTCTGCACACTCCTTTAAAACCCAGGCAGACACTTCATCCGGTCCCATAGCTTTCCTTACTTCAAGTCCTCTCATCACAGATAACAGCTCATCTCTAGTTATTTCAATCTTACTAAGACCACTCTCCAGTACTCCCGCCTGTGGTTCGTCAAAACCTTCCTCTCTAGTAAAAACTGACCCCAATGTGTTATTCATTACCTCGCACATGTCCGATACATTTTCATACGTCCTAGCATC
Organism: Paralithodes platypus; assembly: GCA_032716605.1. Classification (NCBI taxonomy): domain Eukaryota; kingdom Metazoa; phylum Arthropoda; class Malacostraca; order Decapoda; family Lithodidae; genus Paralithodes; species Paralithodes platypus. The sequence continues at coordinate 25,859,237 of CM064582.1, forward strand.
AACTCTTAATTTAGTAATTTGTTTCTTTACCTTCAACTTACTGTTTATATATTTATAAAATAATCTAGGGTCACTTTCACATTTATTTACTATGTTCTTCTCATAGTTCATTTTAACTTGCCTAATTATGTTAACATATCTATTCCTCTCCTGTTTATATTTATTCCGATTACTCTCAGTGTTCCTTCTTCTTAATCTAACCCAAGCTGCATCACGCCTACCCAAAGCTCTTTTGCATTTCAAATTAAACCATTCTTTCTCCTTAGTAAAATTTCCAGTTTTATATCTTGGGACAAACAGATTGGTTCCTACTCTATAAATTTCGAGGAATCTACTATATTTACCTTGTACGTCCTGTTCCTTCAAAATAAGATCCCAATCTACTCCCTCTAAATATCTTTTCAAGGATACATAATCAGCTTTACTATAATTTAATCTGTCATTTATGTAGCTTTTGTCTAATCTATTGGCATTACTCGAGGTCAACTTCCATTTTAGTAATAGGTGATCACTTTTACCTACAGGACATAGATAGTTTATATCACTAATTTCGTGAGGATCTTTTGTAAAAATCAGATCGAGTTTAGAAGGTTCGTTATTACCCCTCATTCTTGTATTTTCCTTCACATGTTGTGCAAGTACATTTTCCGTAACCAACTCCACTAGCCGACTTCCCCAAGATCTCTGATTTGGCCCTGCATCTCCCGATTCCCAATCAACCTCACTACAGTTGAAATCTCCTACCAAGATCAATCGATTCTTCCTTAAAAGCAATCTTCTCAACGACTGAATCATATCCTCGACCATCTCCTCAAACTCCAACTCCCTCCATGCTCTGGTCTTTGGTGGCATGTAAGCTACTGCTATGTCTAGCTTTTTTCCTTCTACAGTATATCATTGAGTTCAACTGCCATTATTTCTGCCTTGTAAAGTGGTTGTTTTTGCCATAAAGTTATCTCCAATGAAATCATCATCATAACTGAACCAGTTGACTTAGAGAGCTCTACTTAACGCCATTCTACAGGTACGAAACACATCTACGCTTGGGGATGCGCGGGAATGCGCAAGCAAGCAAAATAACAAAGATGCGGTAACCTAGGCATAGACGTTTTTCGGCCAAAACCCCCGGGTTTCGGGGAATATATATGGAATACATAGCCGGGGCTGGAGGGTTAAGGAAGATCTGAGCGCGGTCTCCCTGGCGCCAACTCCTGATTTCATAGCCAAGTATGAATTTTCTTAATTTCTGTAGCAACAGCTCATCGAGTATCTGGGCTTGCGGCCATGACTAGATCTGATAACTGATTCCACTTTAACACCTTAACCCGGGAGCTGCGGGGAGACTCTTAAGAGTTCCCCCGGCGCACTGCGGGGAGACTCTTAAGAGTCAGAGAAAATAAAAATCAACTTTTGACATCGAAAAAAAAAAATTTTTTTATATTTTTTTTTTTTATTTTTTTATTTTTTTTTGGCCCCTGGGCCATGCAAAATCTCAGTCCTCTACCTCCCCTCCTTCCCCACTTTCCTCCTCTCCTTCAGTTATCACCTATTTTCCCTGTTATTCCCTTATTCTGAGGTATATTTTCGTGCTAACATTAGAAATCCGATTGGAGGGTGTGGTCATCACTGATAGCAAGCGAGTGCAAGAGAGAGAGAGAGAGTATCGATCGACTGTGTCTCAGTGGCCTTGGGGGAAATTGGCGGGAAAGCAGATTGCCTCACCCATACATTATACAACTCGCGGGCTATATCTCCGATTTTGACCATCCAAACGCTGTTTTCACTCGTTTTATTGTTGTTTCAGGTTAATACCTTTATAATCAACCCATAATAGGCGCATATGGATAAGTATTAATGCTATTAATGGCACAATGAATATTTTAGTGGCGGAAACACCTCAAATACGTCAGCACAGGGGGACGTTTCCAATTACCCCCATGCGCACTTCAGAGGTTAAGAGCGGGTGGTGGAGTATATTTCACCGTGCCGCCCAGCGTTTTTTTTTTTCTCCATAAATGGCCTTGTTTCCGTGCTCTTTTTCATGCATAAACAAGAGCCAGAGCGTAATACAATTATGTATCCCTGAAAGGGCGTTAATTGAGCTTTCCAATGACACCTGAACCATCCTTCTACGATCACTGGTTGTCTTGCAACGATCGTGCAACCGAAGGGCAAAATCGCTAAAATACGGTCATTTCGTTACATAATTATGTGTGTAGCGAGGGAGGAAGGGTGGATGTGTGTGGAATAAATGTCAGTAGGACCACGGCGGCCGTGGCGAGCGGTCATGAGGCAACCTATGCTCCTCCCGTCGCTCGTCTCTCTCTCAGAGCCAATATTGCGCCAAAATTGCACACGGACTCAGGTCGGGCCCCGCTCTTTGTGTTGGTGTTCTCTATACTTACAGTTTCTTACAGTTTCTTACAGTAGATCCTCTGGAAAAAGGCAAACTAGGCCTGTGTATCCAGCTCAGTACCAGTACAGTCAGTCCCCCAATCCGCGCCTACATGGGCGGCATTACACGACGGGTATTGGGAATTCGCGCATTGGGGATAACATAACTTATGGAGAAAAATACATATGGGCGGCAGCCCGCATTTCCACACACATTTGATGGTAATTTTTGATAAAAATCAATACTAATTGGACAACCAAGCATACACAATAATAGAAACATAAACAAGTCATTCCTTACATTAAAATTAAATGCTATAAGTAGGTGAGAAGAGTGGGGGTTCCGAGACAGACCCCCGCGACAGGGCGAGTTCATATAGCCTAGGCCTAGGCTTTCCCGGCCCCGCCACTGTCACTGGCCCCGTCCCCGGATAAACCCATAGATTTCCCAATCGCAGTAGTGCCTTCACCAGTTTATTCTTCCTAGGCATTTTGAAGTTGTTGAAGGGTGTAGGAAGGCGGTTGTTACACAATAAATGGGTCAAGTCTCAGCGCACTGACACTTAAGGATATTGGGACTGAGAAGGAAGCGTACGTGTGAGTGTGCGTGTGTATGTGTGCTTCCTTCTCAGTCCCAATATCCTTAAGTGTCCGTGCGCTGAGACTTGACCCATTTATTGTGTAACAACCGCCTTCCTACACCCTTCAACTCCTTCAAAATGCCTAGGAAGAATAAACTGGTGAAGGCACTACTGCAATCGGGAAATCTATGGGTTTATCCGGGGACGGAGATGGGGCCAGTGACAGTGGCGGGGCCGGGGTAGCCTAGGCCTCCGAGGGGCCCCCAGGGGTATGCGCGCGGAATAGGGAGGGGGGTGGCGCGGAATACAAAAAACAGCATTTTTACACCACTCTTCAACCGTGATTCGTGTTTTGTGGGGTCAATACGTGTTTTAGGGATTTTGAGTACCTGTTTTACCCCTCGGCGCGGAATAGGGTAAACGCGGACTGAGGATACGTGTATTAGGGGGACTGACTGTACTTGCACTGCTGCGGTCGTTCATGGTGTTGGCGGCGGCGGTAGCAGACGCAACATTTTTACTATTCTGTATTTTTGCTTTATAATCAAACTTCAAATCTTGTCTTCCCCATGCTTTATCAAGATTACTTTCAAACTCCCTTATTGATTCGGAATTGATTACATACTGGGGCAGTGCGTTCCACTCATTTACCACTCTATCACAAAATGAGTTCTTTGCCTTCTCAAGCTAGCCTATTACTTTCTTTGTAAATTTTCTTAGAGTGTCCTCTCGTTCTTGTTCCCTCCCGCATCAAGAAGATACCTTCACACACATCCTCATCATACTTTCCTGACACTATCTTAAAAGTTCTGAGAAATTTAACTTATTGTCTATCACTACTCCTATATCCTTTTCTGCATTCACTTCTTCCATCGCTTCATACATACACTCAACCCTCAGCTATCACTCCTAATTGGTGCAGCTATAGCCGCGCGGTAGCCGTAACCGCGATAGCCATACTGATGAACTAATGGGAATAATTCTAATTGGTGCCTGGGTGCTGAATTTGACAACTATTTTTCGTATTTTGCGATTTTTACCTAATAATTTCCACTGAACACTAACATAACATAATAATAATTATAAGAAACATTATAAAAGTAAATATAAGAACATATTACACCATCACATTTACCTTTTTAGGTGTGTTGAGGGATTTAGGTGGGTTGGGTTCCGAGGCTAGGGGTGGCGAATTATTGGCCACTCCTACGTTGCTCTATCTCGTTCAGTATCCCTTCAACATCAAATCCTTCAAATTCTGAAGTGTCATCATCCACTGTATCCAATTCAAGTGCCGTAAGTAAAGGCTGTTCATCGATTTGTTGCCGTGGTCGAGGCTCACCGGAGGGGCCCGGTCGAGGCTCACCGGAGGGGCCCGGTTGAGGGTGGTCGGAGGGGCCTGGCCGACCACGAAAGAAGTCTGTGATCTGGCGTTGCTGGAGAGAGTTGATATGGGCATGGTACCTATCCTCATAACCTGCCAAGACCTGATTAAGTAAGGATGTCCTTGTTTCACTGTTCACGTTTGAATCTTGCTCAATAATATGCCGCATCTGTCCACCTAACTCTATGAGGAGTTTTATGTCGCTCATGGGAATGCCGTCCATTTGTGTTTCAACGTTCTCTTCATCTTCTGCACTATCCTCCTGTCCTTCTTCGTCCTCCTGGAGTAGGTCTTCTGCTGTAACATTTGCTGGCCTCAACATTTCCCTGATATCCTCGCCAGTTGTCTCTGCAAAACCACGGCCAGCGATCCCTCTTGCCTCCTCTGCTGCTGCCTCTAACTCTGCATCCACTGACTGCAGCTCACCTGCCACTATTACCTGCCTGTCCTCTGGTAGACCCTCCAAAATGTTGCGCCATGCATGGTTGATTGTAGCCGGGGTTACATTCTTCCAGCAATCTACCACCAAGTCTATTGCCTTTTTGACATTGTAATTCTTCCAATACCGAATCACTTTTTTTTCAGATTCGGTATTTGCTTCAGCTTCCTCGTCCTCTCCTTCATCCTCACTATCCACCAACTGCTGAATAAGTTGATTGTCTTGTGTTGCCTGCCGCATCTGACGAAACTGCCGTCGAGAATATGCAGCCTTCACTACCGCAATCACCTCCTGGTCGAGGGGCTGGATTAGGGAGGTTGTGTTGGGAGGCAAGAATTCCACTTTCACGTTAGGGTTCTCCGTCCTCATAAGGGGTGAATGGCCAGGGGCATTATCCAGCAGGAGTAGAATGTTAAATCTAACGTTCTTGGCCTTGCAGTACTCCTTAACTTCCGCGACGAATGCTTCCTTAAACCAGTCCAGGGAGAGCTTGGCAGACATGTATCCTTTCTTGGAAGATAGCCAGTGGACATTTAGGTTGTTCATATCATGCCCCTTGTAAGCCCTAGGCCTCTTGGCACGATGAATGATGGTAGGTTTCAAGCAGCAGCTACCTGAAGCATTCATGGCGAAGAGCAGGGTGAAGCGTTCTTTTAATCGCCTTTCTACCCCTAATTTTGGCTGACTTGTTGGTGATAAATGTACGTTTGGGCATTGTCTTCCAATAGAAGTTTGTTTCGTCCATGTTAAATATTTGGTCAGGAGTGTATTGTCCCGCTTCTATGATGTTTTTCAGGGCCTCTGGATATGCACGAGCGGCAGGCCTGTCCCCACTAGCCGCCTCACCCGATACTTTAACACTCTTAATTGTATGGCGGCTCATGAACTTGCTAACCCACCCTTTGGAAGCCTGAAATGCTTGGGGGTTATCCACACCAAGCTTACAAGCCACACTTTGATAAATTTCCTTGGCTGTGACCGTAATCTCACGTGTGTCCACGGGCAAGTTCCGCTTTGCCTGCTTATTCAAGTATCGCCCCAACACTTGTTCCGTCTTAAGTAGCACTTTATTAGAACTTCGAAAGGCATTCGATGCAGCAATTGATGGGGCAAGTTTCATGTGACTCTTTATGTTTTCGCGCTTTTGATAAATCCCCCTCACTGTCGATTCATTCACTCCAAACTTCTTTGCCACACTCCTTTTTGTTTCACCTTTGCCTATTAAGTCCACAATTTCCTGTTTCTGAGCATACGTAAGGTTCTTTCTCTTCTTAATGTCTCGATTTGGTGCGGTCACATTACGCTGAGCGAAGGTAGGGGGATTCGGTGGCCGTTGGGGTGGGTTAGTAGCCATTGTTCACAGGTATAAAAACACTTCACAGCTTTCACCAGACAACAATGGGGGTACAAGTAAGACTGAGAAATTGTAAGTATGGCGGGAGGGTAGGAGGATGGGTGGCGGCCAATCACAGCGCTTGCTTCCCATGAGTCACGCCCAATCAGGGAGCGAGTATCGTAAACGTATGCTTGCCGCCCGCCTGGGAATTCCCAAGCCCGGGAATTTCCAATTTTGTTGTATTTTTGGCCACATTTGGTGCGTGATAGCCAGCTCATAGGCGTGAAAGCCATGGTCTGACAGCTTTTGGGGAGCAGGCGATAGCTGTGGAACGCGATAGCTAAGTGCGTGATAGCTGAGGGTTGAGTGTACTGTATCCTACCTTGTCTATCTTGCTTGTCCCAATCCGCATGTACAGTCGACCCTCGATTTAACGGACCCCGATGTAACGGATTTCAGATTTAACGGACTCTGTCCGTAGCCGGACAATGGACCCAGCAACGGACAAAGTCCGTTGCTCGAAAAAAAGTCTGGTAATTGGCTGGCGCAGCGCACCAGTTTCGCGGAAAACCCCAGTATATCTATGGTTTTTATTTGTTTATCTCGGTAATGAAAGAATATTTTTATTAAACATTTTTTTTTTTATGTGTAATATGTAAGGAAAGACATAAAACACACGGAAAGTTAAAACAAATCTTTTTCGAAGCATATTAGGGCTAAATCGGCAATTTTCGAGAGCGATTTTCCAGCAACGGACATTTTCCAGTAACGGACACCGTCTCCCCCCTATTAATCCGTTAAATCGAGGGTCGACTGTACTTGCATTTTTTTGGATGAAAAGGCATAACCAATGCTCAGACCATCCCTTCATGCCCTCCACATCTCCTTGAAGCAAACCCACATCTTCCTTACTCCTCACTCTTCTATACAGCTTAGCGTCTTCCGCATGCAGGTATACCTCACTTCCATTAGTTATAACTTCAGGTAAGTCGTTGATAAATATAACGAACAGATCCCAACACAGATCCCTGAGGAACCCCACTTGTAATTTCCCTCCACCCCGAGCCTATTCCATTCACCAGCACCCTCTGTCTCCGATCTTTCAGGAAGGCTTCTATCCATTTCACACATTTCTCCCCTATATTATAGCTTCTAACTTTCTCTATTAACCTTTTATGTGGGACCTTATCGAAGGCCTTCATGAAATCACAATATACCACGTCTATTACATCACCATCCTCTAGAATTTGCATCCAATCATCTACCACCTTAATTAGCTGTAGTACCGTCGACCTCCCCGGCAAGAATCCGAACTGTCTCCCACTGAAAAGTTGGTTTGATTTCATATGCTCCATTATTCCTTCGCTAATTACCGTTTCCATTAGTTTACACACAACACTTGTCAAACTGACTGGTCTATAATTTCCTGGGTCATTTCTCTTTCCCTTCTTAAATATAGCTGTTATGTTCGCCTCTCTCCAGTCCATCGGGATTTGTCTTGTATTAAACGATACCTCAAATAACATTTTCAATGGCTCTACTAACATCTCGCCTCCTTCCTTTATGATTCTTGGGTGTATCCCATCCGGTCCCGGGGACTTACTTCTGTTCATTTTTTCTATAGCCCTTCTTTTTCTAGCATGGGAAAACTCTTATTAGTTCTAGTGCAGGTGCCTGTTTGATGGGAATATTTGGCAATGATGCTTGATGGGAATATTTGGCAATGCATCATCCGACTCTACTGTTAGTACCCCCCCAAAGTATTTCCCCAGCACCTCTGCTTTCTCCTTATCCGTCTCCGCTCTACTCCCATCATCCAACCCCCCTACCAGCTCTGGGATCCCTACTCTTCTTGTTAACTTTTCCTGAATGTACTTCCAGAATATTTTTGGATTATCCTTCATGTTTCTTGCAATCTCTCTCTCCCTTTCCTTTACCCCCCTCCTTGTCTCCCACCTTATTTTATTGTTTATTTGTCGACGTTCCAAATCCACTACTTTAGCTTTTATACTAGACCCCCTGTTCTTTTTTAACACTTTTAATCTATCCCACAATCATTTCTTTCTTCTTATCAAAGTCCACACCTTTTTTTCATTGGTAATTCTGGGTTCGGTCTTTTCCTCAATTTTGTTTTATCCTTATATTCCCTTACTGGTACACATTTGGATATAACATCCTCCGGACTAGAGTCTGGCCCCGCTAAATAAGGGTTAAGGAGGATCTGAGCGCGGTCTCTGGCGCCAGCTCCCGATTTCATAGCCAAGTATGAATGAGATCATGTGTTCTCTCTCCTTGATTTTATGGCCATAAATCAAAACAAATAAACACCATGCTCTATGCCCTGTGATGGCATGATATAATTAGGTACAGTATAACAAACTTCACCCTTACACCTGTCTCATTTGTGGATATCTTCACATGACAAATCAAGGTTATCTCAAAGACAACTTGCATCTATTCTAGTTGACGTTATCTAAGTCGCCAAACCGTCAGCGGTAACAAAGGCTCATGAGGTGAGAGAGTGGGCCACGTCTGTCCGATTTCTTAATAATTACTCGACACAAAATATTAAACAAACAAAGGTCTGGTTCTCCCACCACACATTTTATCCAAGTACTGTTCCTCTCAGTACATTTGAAGAGTCCCACTGTTCCATGCGTAGCCATGAAACTCCTCCATAAGCCAAGTTAATTTATGTTTTAATTACAATAGTGCAATTGGTTTATGTTACTCCTATGAGTGAGGTTCCCCAAGATCCTGTCTTATACAATTGTGTTTTGAGAAAAGGGGAGGGGGGGGGGGGAGTGTTTCCGACCTGGAGAGCCTCTCTCAGGTGATTATTAATATTAGGGTTAAGTAAGGTTGATAACAATGAGGTAATTAATTGCCTAAAGGGATTTTGGTAAATACACAAAAATCTTTTTGAGTTTAATAAATATGATAAAGTTTTCACTTTTAACAAATCTATTTGTGGGCTATAGAAATATACAACTTTTATGTTTTTTACACTATACAGTTGCTCTCTTATTAAGTTTTACTAAATCCTCCCACTTACCTTCCTTTAACTTTCTCTTGCTTCCTAAGGCTTAGGCCTACTCAGAAACCCTGCCTTATACTTTACTCCTTTTTTCTTAAATTTATCTAAATGTTATCTATATCTAATGCGCGAGCCATTCGTTTTGGTTTTCTCCAGTCTTTGACGTTGAGCATGAGATGTCCCAAGCACCGATCTTGGTATTCTTAGGTTCTCACGTCATTGACGGAGAGAACCATTACTAAATTACGGGTTTGACAACCCGAAGGGAGAGAGGGAAAATATAGGTTTGATTCCCGTAGGGAAGTAGAGAAAACCTAATATTTAGTAGGGCCCCGTAATCATTGACGACTTCGCCTATTAATATAATAGTCTCCATTCAACATCCCGCGCCAGCATTTTGAATAGCCCGCGCGGAAGTTAACCTGGAGTACTCATCATAAGTGCACGCTTAATTCCCTTACGGGATCGACATTTTGATCGGGTACCCTACAGAAAAAAACTCTGTAAGATATAAAAAAGAAAAAAGAACTTAATATCTGTTATCATATGACTTGCCATATGCGTGGATTTCTCATGTTTCGCTTCCCCAACACCAGGCCCTCTAGCGGCCATCGTCTTCCTTCACTGATATACCAAGAATAAACTATAGAAATCAACGAATGGGAAGTGGGATGGTCGGGAGGGACAGTGTCGTCAATGATTACGGGGTCCTACTAAATATTAGGTTTTCTCTACTTCCCTACGGGAATCAAACCTATAATTTAATAGGGCCCCTTCATCATTGACGACTTTGCCTGATTAGCAAGACTGGAGGCGGGACATTCGTAAAATATCCTAACCTTAGGGACGAAGAATCCAAGATTTTTTTATTTTATTTTATTGTATGCAAACAATATATAAAAAAGTATAATAGATGGTGCTGGGAATGGTCCTGGGGTAGACTGGAGCTGGAGTTCTGGGGGGGGTGATGCCCATCTGCCAGCCAAACCTACCTAACTATGACTAAAATCAAAGAAAATAAACGTAAGTCCGATGAAACAAAACCGCACAGGACAATGACAAATGCCCCCCACAAACTCAGACTTGCTAGTGTGAATGTTGGTAGTTTGAATCTGCGTGCGAATGAAGTGGCGGAGATGTGTGAGAGGAGGCGAGTGGAGTCATGGGGTACAGTGGATTGTCGGAAGGAGGAAAAGATTTAGGATATACTGGATAGGTGTGGAGACTGATAAAGCGAAAGGAGGAGTGGGTGTTCTGGTGGCTGAAGAGCTGGCGGAAAGTGTGCTTCAGATTACGAGAGTTATTGAAAGGCCGATTGTTTTGAAGTTGAAAGTTGGTGAAAGAATTCTGAATGTGATATCTGCATATGCCCCACAGGCTGGTTTACAGAAAGAGATAAAAGAGGACTTCTGGAATGACACCGTCAGTGTCATTTCAGGCCTCTCGGAGAACGAAATAACAATCGTGGGGAGCGACCTCAATGGTCACGTGGGAGCATCTGCAGATGGATACGAGGGGGTACATGGAGGAAATGGTTACGGAAGGAGAAATCTAGAAGGCGAATATATATTGGAGTCCTGCGTTGCACTCAACATGGTTGTGTGTAAACACAAAGTTCAAGAGAAGACAGAGCCACCTGATCACATATAACTCTGGGGTCTCCAGTAGCCAGATAGATTACTTCTTGGTTAACAGGAAAGACTGGAAACTAGTTCGAGATGTAAAGGTCATCCCGAGCAAAGAATGTATCCCCCAGCATAAGCTACTTGTGTGCGACATGAGCTTATGCAGAGATCCTAAGCACAAGAAGGTTTACATACCCAAAAGGAAAGTGTGGCTGCTGAAGGACAAGGAAGTTAGGGATAGGTTTCATAATGAATTGGAGGAAATGAATAGAAATAAGGAAGCTAGGCCTAACGATGTAAATAGTCAATGGAACTTTCTTAAGCATAGCCTTATCGCTGCCACTGACAAAGTCTGTGGGAAAACAAAGGGTCACCCCAGGAATAAGACCTCTTGGTGGTGGAACGATGAGGTAGAACATGCTGTGAAAGAGAAAAGGAGATGCTTCAAAGCATGGAAGAAAGGAGGCAGCAGGGAGGAATACCAGGCAGCTAAACGAACTGCCAAAAGAGTTATTTACAATACTAAAAATCGCATTAAGGACCTGGTCCTCGAACAAGTGTGTAACACTGACAATCCCAATGGGATCTTCAACCTAGCTAGGCGAGTTAAAAATGACAGTAGGGATATTATAGATGAACAGTGTGTTAGAGATGATAATGGGAAGATTGTGTATGCAGAAAATGAAATCAGAGAAGCATGGAAGGTACACTATGAACGATTGCTAGATGTAGAGTTTGAATGGGATAAGGAACAGCTTAGTATCGAAAAACCAATATCTGGGGCCCCTCCTTTGATAGCACCAGCTGTAGTGAGCGACGCAATCAATAAAATGAAGGACGGTAAAGCTCCAGGTTGCTTCGACATTGTCGCTGAGATGATAAAAGCCTCAGGGGAGATTGGTGTAAACTTAGTCACTGAGTTGATAATACGGTTTTGACAACCCGTAAGGGAAGGAAGGAAAAACTACTATTTACTGGTGGCTCCTGGAGTCAATGACGTAAGTGCCTATGTTAATATGGCCTCGTTCCGGGCTCCTCTGAGCCCGGGTTAACCTGGATCACGGTGGTCGAGAACCAAGATCATCATAGGGGGTACCCCTTAATCATTCCTACGGTACGTCATTGGGTTGGAGCCACTGAAAAGTAGGAAATAAAAAGAAAAGAATTAGCACAGTTTGAACACCGCGCCTACGCGCGCTCACGGTCTACCTCTGTTTTCCATACACCTGCTAGTTGGCTGTTCCTCCCAGGAACCTTCTCTAATGTAATATCAAGTTGAGCATGTGTATGGGAAGGGGATGGTGGGAGGGCACTCTTCGTCATTGACTCCAGGAGCCACCAATAAATAGTAGTTTTTCCTTCCTTCCCTTACGGGTTGTCAAAACCGTAATTTATTGGTGGCTCCTTACGTCAATGACGTAAGTGCCTAGAATATCACGACCGGTGGAGGGACCTACATATGCTCATCACGCTAAACCGCGAGAAACTATTAGGAAGACCAAAACGAAAACTGTGACATGTGTCCAAATATAAGAGTACTGTACTGTATAGTCGTAAGAAAAATATGTATAAGGCGGGTACCATTAACCCTTCCTCCCCGGGCTGTCTTACCAAATGACGGTCGCCCCTACCCTGGCGATATGGCTGAAAAACGTCTAGGCCTAGGCTACCGTATTTATGTTTATTTTCACTGCTAGAACTTTCCCACTCATCTATAATCGTAGTGCGGTTTTCAATCTGTATTTTGGCATTGAGTAGAGCTCTGTAAGTCAACTGGTTCAGTTGTGATGACGATTTCAGTGGAGCCAATATTGCAGAGATGTTGCCAATATGGGGGCTTTTTAGACACTAATTTCGTCATGACGTCAGAACAATAACATTGAGGAGTCTTCTCCTTCTTGTTTTCGGAGGTGCGGTGACGAACGCTTGGGTTTGTTGACATACGTCGTACGCACGGCGTTCGGACCAAGCTTAATTAGGCTATTAAGCTCATGCCTTAGATAAGGCATACCGGGTAGCGGCCCTTCTTTCGTGCTGTCCTTACCTAAGGCAGACCGGGTAGGAAGGGTTAAAGAAGCCTTATCTCGGAAAGACAGAACTACTGAGGTGTGAATACTGATAATTGTATATCACAAAATTAAAATTAAAATAAAGCTATGCATTTATAGTTGCAATAACATATTAATATTGTTATGTAACAGATCTAGTGTGCAGTAATAGCACTCTTGTTATCCATTCCGGGTTGTGTGTCCTGCCAACTTGTCCTGGACTTAACGTGCCCCCCCCTTTTTTTTTTCATTTAAGGTGACAGGTAGGACTCACTTTCTATTACCTTACACCCTGGTAATAAGGCATTGAATAAACATAACCATCTACTTAATGGCTTTGGGGGGCATCATCCTGCCCTACAGCTATGTTTGGTAATTTGGGACTTCTCCGGAAGTACCGACAAGTATATGGCTAGGGACGCATTGCTAGAGGGCCAACAGGCCCGTCTGCGTTATATCTTACCCTGAAAACACCCATTTAGGAAAACTAATGGTAGCGGACCATATGTGCCTATCATGGGGTTTTGCGATCACCTGAGGTTCAGCTTCCTTCATTATCTTTGCAAAAGGGATGCTAACACTTTCTTTCCCCACCTTATTTGACCCTCCCGGGGGAAGCACAATTGTGTCATATTCCTAGGACTAATAGACTTAGAGTAGGTATATAGTGCATTAACAGGGAATCGAGCATGGAGTATTTTTGCTCTTGTCAAGGCAGGAATAGATAAAGGTGTGGAGAGATGTTCCTGGTGTTCCTCTTTGTGATCACTCTGGTGTAGCAGCAACATGTACAGAGTCCTCCTTAGTAGCAAAACTAGGTAGACCCTGTCATGGATGTCAGTTCTGAGACCCTTTGGCCAATGGTCTGGGTCCTTTGACAATATGCACCCACTAAGTCTCTTGTCATTTGTGGTCTCACAGGAGAAGGCCTAGACTGTGACAAAGTTAGGTCCTTCGAGATTGACCATTGAGGAAGCAAATGGTGATTAGGGGCTCTGAGCTTAACACCAGCCTGCCCAACAAACCCCGCTGGTCTTTCTGGGGCAGAGATAAACTAGTACGCGTCAAGAAGGATTTCTTTATGACGATACGTGGTTTATAAGTGTGTTAATTGTTAGCTCTTTTTAAAGTCAATTAATAAATTTAGGTGCTTCAGTGACCAGCAACCGATGGAGACTGCTGGTTTTGAACTTGCACTCCAAGGTGTAAATTGTATCAAGCGTGAACTATCCTGTCTTAGAGTTGAAGCTGTGTATTGGCTAGTGAGTGTATCTGTGACTTCCTTGTCGCAGGATAGTAGCCATTTAGAGGATGTCCATATCGCAAGTGTTATATCTGTCTACGGGTTGGGGAACCCTGGTAGAGTTGTTGCCTGGATTAAAGGTGAATGTTTTGGGCTAGAAAGCATATCTTTTACCCAAGTAATTCTAGAGAGAACTGGTCCGGGTAGGGACCTGTTCCTCCAAGCCAATTACAGTCGTCATCGTGTCCATCTGGTATGACATTGACCTGGAGGTCAATGATATTGCATGAACTTTGGGAAAAACGCGGGGCTGTTAGTTGTTGTTGTTGTTGTTGTTCCCTAAGCTGCCTGGCCGAACAGCCCCGAGTCCCTGAGAAAGGCCATGGCCACGATCGGGCTTTCCCACAGAGCTCTCATTGAGTGTAGATTGTGTTGTTGGCGTAAGTGGTTGTGTGAAATGCAGTCTTCTATGATGTGTTTAATGGTATGGGGTGCTGTGTTACATCCCGGGCAGGCGTCGACAACGGAGTCATCCAGTCTCTTCTGATAGCTCAGGAGAGCTGGATGGTGTCCGCATCTCAGCCTGGCCAGGTGGACTCTGTCCTCGCGAGGAAGGGAGGATTCGGAAGGATGGATTTCGGGAGGTCGTGCATGCAGCTGCGTGTTGTCTGTGAGTGAGTGGATGGATCGGTGAGAGATATGAGTATGGATGTGCTTCTGGAAGTTGGTTCGGGGTGGGCAGGGAGGGAGAGAGGACAATAATTGTGTGTGATACCGTGTGCTGGGTGTTGTTTTGATATTTCTTGGTGTCTGTGGGTGTGTTGCCATGTAGTTTAGTGGGTGGTCTTGGTTCGTGGAGGCTGCTGCCAGGAATTGAGTGCCTCTCATGTCCAGATGGTCTTTGACTTTGAGGATTTTGGTTTCTTGATGTAGGTGATCTGTGGGTGCAGTAGCTGTGCAGCCTGTAATGATCTTCAGGGCTTTGTTTTGAATAGTCTGTAAGGTCTTATGATGTGTTTCAGCTAGGTTAGAAGCCCAGGCTGGGCTTGCGTATTCCATCACTGATCTTATGTATTGTTTATATACTATGGTGGTAGTTTCTTTGTTGTGTCCAAATTTTGTGTGAGCAAGTGACCTGAGGGCGTTAAGTCTGGGTGTCAGTTTCTTTTTAATGTTTGTGGTGTGCTGTTTGAATGTCATATGAGTATCATATGTTACTCCTAGGATTTTGTGTGTGTGTATGTGTTAGGGGTGTGTTGTTTATGGTGAGTTGAGGGATGTATTCGTGTTCTCCTGTCCAACTTGTGAGCAGGGTTGCGGTGGATTTGGCTGGGGCTAGATTAAGTCTGTTTGTAGTGCACCAGCCATGTAGTGTGTTGAGATAGGGTTGAAGGAGATCTGTTGCTCTTTTTGGGTCATGGTGTGTGCATGTGAGTGTTATGTCATCTGCATAGGAGGCTAAGTTTATTTGGGGCGTATTGGGTGTAGTTATATCGTGCATGTACAGATTGAAGAGTGCGGGCGATAGGACGGATCCTTGTGGGACTCCGTTTGGAAAGTTTCTGATTTTAGATGACGACCGGCAAAAGATACGTGTGCACATCTGCCTGCTAGGAAGTTGGCCAGCCACCGTTTTGTGTTGTTGTGCATGTTTGTGTTGTAGATTTTGTTTGTTAGGTTGTGGCGGGGGATGGCATCGAAGGCTTTACTAATGTCGAGTGTGGCTAATAGTGATCTGTGTGGTGGTCTAGCTGAATTGATGCCGTCGAAAGCTCTTTGTGTAAGGTCTGTGAGAAGAGTGTTTGTGGAGTGCAGTGGCCTAAAGCCATGTTGTGTTGGAGCTAGGGGTAGGTCAGGTGTAATTAGTTGTAATACTAGGCGTTCCATGACTTTGGAGGGGGAGCAAAGGAGTGTGATGGGGCGGTGCGAGGAGGGTAGCGTGGGGTCTTTGTTGGGTTTGGGGAATGTGATGATGATACCATGCTTCCAAATGTCTGGTATTGTGTTGTGTGAATAGCTGTAGTTTGATATGTTAGTGAGTGCTTGTATGCCTTGTGGTCCCAGGTGTCTGAGGTGTATGTTGCTTATGTTGTCTAGGCCACAGGCGGGTGAGTGCTTGAGATTGTTGATGATATGCTTTGTCTGGTGATTGGTGAAGGGTGTATAGTCAGGGTCTGTGGGGAATTGTCTCTTACGTCGGATGACACGTCGGTCGTCTTTGTGAGGTTTTAGGTGGCTGACATGTGAAAAGTGATTGATGAGAGTGTTTGCTTGTTGTTTACATGAAGGAGTAGAGTCTGTTGTTGTGATTGCAGCATGTGATTGTGTTGTGTTGCTGTTGGAAAGTGTGATGCTGTTTAGTGTTTTGTAGAGTTTTTTTGGGGTTTGTTTTGTGATCAAGTGTTTGTAGGAAGTTATTCCAATTTAGTTTTTGTTGTTCTTGTATTTTGTTGTTAGTTTGGGTGTTGAGTGCTTGAATTTGTTGTGTCTTGAGTCTTGTGTGTGGGGTGCTGGGGAGTGTTTCAGTATGTCGCGTTGTCTGATGAGGTTTTGAATTTCTGGTGTGAAGTTGGGGTTGTGTCTTTTTCTGTTACCTCTTGGAATGTGTTTCTTGTCAGCGTTTTGGATAGTTTTATTGAGTATGTGTACAGCATTGTTGATGTTAGTGATGGGTGTATGTTTAGAGTTGTGAAGTGTTGTTCTGTCTCATTTGTGAATGCTTCCCAGTTAGCTCTTTTATAATTGGTGTATGTGTGTTTGTGGCTAGCTGGGGTGAGTCTGGTTTTGGTGGTGATAATGATCGGGAGGTGGTCAGAGCCTAAGGTTCTGACCACCCTCCAGGATGTTGTGGGGGCGAGTTCTGGGGAGCAAAAGGTGATGTCTGGAGATGATGGGTTATAGAGGGCTTGGTGAGGAATATGGGTATGTTGATGGATGTCGTTAAGGATGATGAGGTTATCGGTTTGGTTTTGTAGTACTAGCCCTCTGTCTGTGTCGGGGTTGTCGACAAACCAGGCCGACGTCTTGGCGTTGAAGTCACCACCCAGGATGATGTGTGGGGTGTGTGGGGTGTTTGTGATGTGTTGTAAGTGTGGTCTGTGTCTTGGGTATGGTGTGACACTGACTAAAGGTTGTCCATTTTCTTTGACTGATGAACTTCAGAACGACTGATAGTGCCCCCCTATCAGATTCGAAGTGTCTGTGTCCAATCCCAAAAGTGGGAGGTGGATTTTTGCCAATGTGTCACTGATTACTTTTACTTGAGAATTTTCCCCGCAACGCCAGGGGATGTCGAATTCTCTTTGGGGTGAATAGGAGGGAATTGGGAGGTGTTAGTGGAACAGTTTTGTTGCCTGGTCAGATTAGTTCTTTTAACCTGAGGAAGTTTAGGAACCTTATCATTTTGAACTCAAAACACAGTTACTGTTTACAGTCTTGGTATGTAATACAGTACTGTGAATGGTTATATTTAAAGACTTGGCATTGGATGGATTTGTTTTATAGTCTGGAGTTGTGTATCCCCGATTACTCCTACTCATTCTGCTGATTGTGTAGGAGTGAGAATTTTGATTTCTCTAAATTTATTCTGAAACCTCCTTTTGTCACATGTTACGTGACTATCAGGGTTTGATTTTTTGGCTATGGAGTGGAGAGGACCACAGTAATCTACAATCTTGAAGGTTAAACAGTATTTTTATGCTGACTTTTGAGTAGAGGGGGAAGAGTTTGTTTCACTCCCTTGGTGAAAAACTGGGAGCTATGTCCGCGCTGGAAGGAATTCTGGTGAACATTCTCGCTCTTATACTGAATGGGATAGCTAGGACTTTTTTTTTTTTTTTTTTTTTTTTTTTTTTTTTTTTAATTGGGATGTGCCAGAGGACTCTTCTATATCTGGAGCAATTATCCAGACCTTTGACTGTAGAATTACTGTAGTTCTACTTGGTAACTAGTTAATATCCTGAACTTTCTATTGTGAATTATTTGTTGAGGAGTAGCCATGTCCATCGTAGGGTTTTAGTTGTAGACTGTCTCTTTTGGGGAGAGAAAATGTGTGTGATAGAAAGCTGGAATGCCCTCTGGCACCCAAGACACAACATTGCTTGTCAACACTCGGATCATTAATATTCTGATTCTAGAGGCAGTTGTCCATTGTTGGCCCGAACTCTGAGGAGGGGCCAGTTTGTTTATTAAACTGCTCCAACCTATCCATCTGAGGGCTTAGTACCCGAGCCTGAACTTCGTTCAGGTTGTTTTGGGAATCAAACCACATGTGAATCGAGGTGAAGAGAGTGCTAGAGTGGCCATATCTTTTGGGTATTCTTGGACCATTGGGTGAGTAGAAACTGTCTAGTTCTAGTTGCTTCAAAATTTCCAATAACGGTGGATCCCCAGATCGACCTTGGTGATTTCACCTACATCACTACAAGCGCAAACAAGAGCCAATCTTGACATTCCCGGTGGTCGTCTGAGAATTACCCCGTGGAGCTCCTCTGAAAAATGAAGTGCGGACTTGGGGTGTTGTTGAGGGGTAGACTCTGCTACTTGCCTCATGGCCTGTGCGGGGTGTTGTTGTGTGATAAAATTTTGACAGTAACCATGGGTTCTTCGACGCAGTCTAACGTCTTTGTCAATCCATGCAGGGTAGGTGTATTTATCATGGGGTCAATTAGGTGGTTACAACTTATTAATTGGGGATCTGAGATATTTCCAGAACTTCTGGGGAATAGAGTGGGAGTTTTTTATGTATGCCTAGTGGTAAATTGGAGATCCTCCAATGGGAGTTTTGTGGGGGGGCGTCCCCCCACTACAGGGTAAATCCCTTTGACTCAGTCAACCACTTGGCCCCTGGGTCATCTCTTAAAGAGTATACCCCCATCGTAGGGTTTTTGTTCCTTGACATTTTTTGTGGAGCAACCTACGGATTTATAGAGATCAGAGAGATTTAATGGTAATATGTCCATCCATCTTATTCACGCCAGACTATGGTTTGCAGCGTTTCCTGAAGGAACCGTGGGTGTCTGTGTGTAAGAAAAGTACTTCGCACCCAATCGAATTGGGATTTTTTTTTTTTTTTTTTTTTAATATGCCCGGCAAATGGCCTTGTGCTTCTTTGCACGTATATTCTTCAGCTCGTCCATTTTAATAAACCACTACTTTGGTATTGATACCAAATTAGGAAGACCTGTGTCAGCATTAGTAGGTGTTACTCTGGTGGTTGTTTCCCGTATCGGGAGCTGTTATTTTACGAGCAGGTTGTTTAGGATGGACAGGTACCTGAGCCAGTGGAACTGTGTTTGGTATGTCCTGTTGTGATCTGGAAGGAGCAAGAGAACTACTTTGAGATCTCGGATAGTCTTATCTAAGGGCGTAAAAAATGTCCGTTGGATTTGCTTGTCACATTCCTACACGGGTTTAATAAAAATGTCTTGAAATTAGCTCAACTATCCTCCTGGGTTTATGTATTTCAGCTTCAGAATTCATCTGAATCATTTTTTTAGGGAGAATCAACGTGGGTGGAGAGAAAACAACGGGGTTGAATCAACCTGTTGTTCAATACAGTAGTATCACCTAGCCATACTCGGGTAGGAGGGGGAGGGGATGGCATGTTCAGCACTTGGCTCAGCCAAGGCGGTAGAGGAGGCAGGTAATTCTTTGTTTATTCGAAGAAAACAGGATTAGCAGGGTGACCGGCCATGTCAGATAATTGTCCCCGGCCTGGGGATATGTGTGTAGGGTGCAGGATTTGAAATCCTGATTGCGAGTCAGGGAAGTTGGGACTTCGAAGGTGGGTAGCTTTTATGTCTGTGGTTTGTTAATTTCCCAGGGACCCAAAGGGAATATGTCTTACGGCTTTAATGGACTATCCTTCGTTGGGATTAAGCCCGGTTGGTACCCGTCACGTTTGTAACATATTATGTGGGACCCAATCTGTAAAAGCTAATTGAGTAAATGTTATTGATATTATTATTATTATTATTATTATTCTTCCGTTTTTTACTGGAAGGCTCTGAGCCGACCGACCTATGTCATTATCTTGCTAGAACCGGACATTTTCTTGTCGGGAGATGGGGACTAGCTAGGAGTTCTAGAAGAGATAATTCTAAAAAGCTTACCTATTTTAGTATTGCTGGTACTTTGAGATTTTTTTTTTTTTTTTTTTTTTAAAGTACTGTACCTGAATTGTTAGATTTTACTGAACTCCATACAGTATAGATAATATGCCCGAGGGTATATATGTTTTTTGGGTCATTGTTATAAGCAAAGCTTATATGGATAGCCTAGTGACGGTACACTTAGCCGGTGAACCAGAAACGTCTAGTAATTTGTCAAATGAACTCACCTTAACATATAAGGTGTTAGGATACTCCAGAGGTTGTCACTTGGAGGGGGAGGGGATGTTTTACTCGTTGAAAAAGATTCTTCTCCGGTAGTGTTGTCGCTCCTTGAGTCTGGAGATTATAACAAGGGGCCAGAATTGTATGGTGGAATTAATACTGGAATTATTATGTCTACTGTACTTAGGTTTTGGTAAAGTAGGGTCTAGTTATGTCCCGTTTATTTTAATCCGACTCCCGTTGTCTTTTATGTAAGAAGTAGCCTAGTGAATTAATATTCGGTAAAATTGGATATAATTATCCGGAAATTTGTTAGGCAAGTATAGCCTTTTTAGGAAGGGGACGGAAACTTGTACTTGTTTCCTGGAAATTAGTTAAAATATGTAAATCGTGAGAATACACTTTGTAGGTGACTTGGAAATGTCTAGAGTTTTGCCCAGTGAACTCACTTTAAAGATATGGGTTATTTAGCCGAATGAAGGGAGCAACAGGTGACCTGGTCATGTCTACCATGGGGGCGAAAGGTGGGCACTAGCCTTGTATTGTTTATTTTAATTAAAATGGTAGTAAGTATGACCCAGCCTAGAGTAATCGGCCAGAATTTCCATTTGATTCCTTTCTTGGAACCCTGGTTTGTTTTTCTTAGAGTAGGCTATGACAAAGTTTAGGGTATGGTACTGGGTAAAATAATATTTGTTTCTCTTACTGGGACCTGGAATTGTCCTTGTCCCAGCATGGCACAGCCTTGAATCACCTGGCACCCTTATGGTGGTGGCGGTATGGTGTTACCCGGCAATATTGGTATTCTGGATTGACCCCCATTTTTTTTTTTTTTTTTTTTTTTTTTTTAACTGATTAGAAAAACTTACTTGTTTAAGCTCTCGCACTTATCTTAATTTTGTTAGGTTAGATAACGGGGTCTGACTTCTTTATTAAAATCTGACCTAGGCTAACCTAGAGTACCCGGTAATAATTTCTAGTTAAATTTTTTATATTGGGATTTGGTTTGTTTTTCAAAATTAAAGTTTGGGTCCGTTTAGGGTACCCGGTGGAAAAAAGTTGTTTAGGCTAGGCCTAGGGTAACCGAGACTTTCAGAAGAATTTTGTTGTGAAATGTATTCGGGTTTGACTTTATGTTTGTATGGTATTATTGTATCCAATGAACATGTACTAATCAAGTCAGTTTAATATCAAATAAAACATAAAAGAAGGTTACGGGTGGCATTTCCTAAAGGAAGCCTGTGGTGTTAACGCCTTTAAGTTTCATAGAACAGTTGGTGTAACACAGGAATAAACTATCCATTCAGTTTATATATTCCAGGGGAAATGAAACATTCATTATCACCCAAATTTATTAATATGTAGGCCTACATAGCCTATTCATGGCCTCAGGTAATGTTACCAAAAATATTTATACTCTAGGCCTAGATCTAATCCCTGGGATTATGGAGTACAGTACAGTATATTGGAAACCTTATTGCATTCATAGTGTTTCCTCTTAAAAAATAATTAATGTTCCTGGGTAGCCTAGGCTTACTTTAGTCTAGGGAACGATTATCACATGACCTTAATACTTGAGGTTGTATGGTGGTAGGCCTAGCCTATGTTATTATTGTATTTCCGGCCCATCTGGGTACTCGGGACTTTAGCCATACTCGGTAGTCCTGGTAACCGGGCCTTGGTAACCGGGCCTTATTGAGATAAGGACTCGGGAACTTGAGGTTGTATGGTGGTATGTTATTATTGTATTTCCGGCCCATCTGGGTACCCGGGACTTTTCGCCATACTCGGCAGTCCTGGTAACCGGGCCTTATTGAGATAAGGACTCGGGAACAACGGGAACTTGAGGTTGTATGGTATTCCAGTATCGCGGCTCGCCCGACGCCCGCATAACTGGGCACTCGGGGACTGTCACCATATCTGGCAGACTGGCAGTCCCGCACTCGGGACTGTCACCATATCTGTCAGTCCCGGTGTCCGGGCCTTGGAACCGGACCTTTTGAGACAGGGCCTAGGGTATCTGGGTATTTGGAAAATTAACAGCATGTCGTATTAGAATCTTACATCATAGTGGGATACAGTATATTCAAATATGATATTATTATGGGTACTCTTGATACCCTTGGAAAACAAGAAGGATATATGAGTGCTTGAATAATGTTAAAGTGTAAATAAAGCAAATAAATAAAGTTAAAGTTAATATTAACTTTTAAAGGAAAACTTGGAAGTAAATACTGAAAGAATCGTAGTGAATTGTGGAGTGAAGCATTGAATGGAAATAGGTTAACATTTTCTGGAAATTAGGCTTAGGAAATTTTGATCCTAAGTAAAAATATTACGGTGGCCTGAAAAATAACCTCTGGCCAGGGCACGACCAGGGGCTACCTGTCAGGAATTACAGATATGTGAATCTTATAGTTACCTATAATTCCACTCTTAAGGGAATATCTGTCATGGTATCTTGTTAAAACACAACCAGCACAGAACAAATTAGGCTTAGGAAATTTGTACCTAAGTACAAATCTTACGGTGGCTTGAAAAACAACCTCTGGTTTAGGCACAACCGAGGTTTATCTGTCAGGGCTCACAGATATAAGCTGATGACACTCGCATATAATTCAACACTTAAGTCAGTATCTATCGAGCTACAATGTTAAAACACACTATCACAGAACAAAAGACACTGCCGCTAAGGAGCCGAGGTTCGTATGATACGACATACAGAAATAAACACAATAAATTGAGGCTTTAGAAAGTGAAAGTGGCTCTGATGACACGCCCGCCGACCAGCCCAGACTACGAAGTCCTTACTTACAGGATTACAAGTGAAATTGGTCCAAACAAACACATTCCTAAACGCGTATATGATTTCAACTGCACTATATATTCACTATGGACCAAAACTGACGCGCTCAAGAGGGGCTATGTAACCCTGAGCATGAGGTAAGGACTCGCACGTCTACCTTGGCTGGCTCGGTGGGCGAGAGAGAAGGTTCCTGGGAGGAACAGCCAACTAGCAGGTGTATGGGAAACAGAGGTAGACCGTGAGCGCGCGTAGGCGCGGTGTTCAAACTGTGCTAATTATTTTCTTTTTATTTCCTACTTTTCAATGGCTCCAACCCAATGACGTACCGTAGGAATGATTAAGGGGTACCCCCTATGATGATCTTGGTTCTCGACCACCGTGATCCAGGTTAACCCGGGCTCAGAGGAGCCCGGAACGAGGCCATATTAACATAGGCACTTACGTCATTGACGTAAGGAGCCACCAATAAATACACCATTATTAAAGATGAGAAAATCCCAGAGGATTGGCTCAAAAGTGTAATAGTAAATATATACAAAGGAAAAGGGGATGCGCTAGATAGAGGAAATTATAGGGGCCTGAAAATGCTTGACCAAATCATGAAGGTCTGTGAGAGAGTCCTTGAGGGTTTGATCAGGCAAAGCATCTCTATTGATGATATGCAGTTTGGTTTTATGCCAGGACGTGGTACAACCGATGCTATCTTCATAGTCGGGCAGATACAGGAAAGATACTTACTAAAAGGCAGGGATCTTTACTTTGTGTTTGTGGACCTGGAGAAGGCCTTTGATAGGGTACCTAGAGATGTTGTGCAGTGGGCTATGAGGAAACTTGGTGTGGAAGAGTGGCTGGTGCGTGTGATAATGAAGATGTATGAGGATTCGCGAAGTTCGGTGAGGGTGAAGGGTGTACTGAGTGATAAGTTCGCAGTCCATGTTGGAGTCCATCAGGGTTCAGTGTTAAGCCCCTCCTCTTTATTATGGTCTTGGAGGCGCTGTCTAGAGTTTTTAGAGGCGGACTCCCGTTGGAACTGTTTTATGCAGACGATTTAGTCCTAATAGCTGACAGTATGCAGGATGCTGAGGCCAAATTCAGAGAGTGGAGAGAGGGCATGGTGAGCAAGGGTTTAAGAGTCAATATTAACAAAACCAAGGTTATGCATTGTAGATTGAGACGAGGCAATGTGGAAGAGAGCGGTGCATACCCATGTGCAGTGTGTGGAAAGGGAGTGGGCATTAACTCAATTCAATGTAGCATTTGTCGATGTTGGGTACACCATGGGAGTAAGCGCTGTAGTAGAATAAAGGGGCCCCTGCCGAAGGATAAGTCAGAAATAGAGAAATTTGAGTGCGTAGTGTGCAAAGGCGAGCTTGTGTTAAGTGATGATCCTGTGGCTGTGAATTTTGGAAATGAGTCTTTGGAGCTGGTGAACAAGTTTTGTTACCTAGGAGATACCATCTCTGCCGGTGGTGGGGCCGAGGCTGCCACTGTTGCTAGAATTAGGTGTGGCTGGGGGAAGTTCAGAGAATTGATGCCAATCCTGACCATGAAAAGAATGCCTCTCCCCCTGAAGGGAAAGGTGTATGCCTCATGTGTTAGAAGTGCAATGACATATGCCTCAGAAACATGGGCCGTTAAAGTAGAGGATGTCAACAGAATGGAGCGTAATGAGATGAGAATGGTGAGATGGATGTGTGGGGCCAGTCTACAGGATAGAATAACAAATGTTGAGCTGAGGAGACGTTTAGGTATAAAGAGTATTAGCGAGGTGATGCGTACAAGTAGACTAGGATGGTATGGACATGTGGAGAGAATGGATGAACAAAATTGGGTGAAAAAATGCAGGTCTGTGATTGTGGAGGGAGCTGCACCAAGGGGTGGACCGAGGAAGACCTGGGATCGGACTATACGCGCCGATCTCAAATCTAAGAACTTGACAAGTGAAGCAGCCCTTAACAGGGTTGCCTGGAACGCCGCCATTAGGACAAGAGACTGAAACTGCACTGATGTGTGGAACACTCAGTCTTAAAATTTTATGTATGTTATGTATGTATTTGAAAGCAGTGCGTGACATTAAGAAACTGCTTGCTCATGGTCAGAACATAACATTAGATCGTATGCATGATAAAGTGGGAGACACCTGTGTTCCCGAGAACTGTAACTCTGCAGTAGTTATTCGTTCCATTCTTAAAACTATTCGTACATTAAATATATATTTGTACAATCTTGTAAAAAAAACATACATAGTTGCAACTATGTGAGATATCTTAGCATTAATCATAAAATTAAAATCGGACTGTAGAACCTGTCCTATCACAGCTCGTGATTCATCACAATCTTCAGGGGCACAGAGGGGATATGGACTATTCTGCACCCCCCCCCCCTTTTTAACAGCAAAACTTAACTTAATAGAACATTACCAACTGTACCCGTTGATGTAAAGCTACACAGGTACGCTTTGGTCTATCTAGAGCGACAGACAGGTAGCGTGTTAGGAACGTATTATTGGAAGCCCATAATTGAGTATTAGCAATGTCCTCTACTGAGAAATTTTGTAGAAATCTGAGAGAGACTGCCCATTTCCTGATATCGTGAGCCCTGCCTATCACGCCGGGATTACTTTCCCTAATAACGTCCACAAGCAAGGAAGCTAACTTTCGTTTTGTAACACGCTTACCTGTCTGGTTGACCCATAAAGCACCTGGTTGGTGAGGCTGCGCAGCCCTCAAAAACATTGTGAGTGCTGGACATAAAAGGTGATGAGTGAGGCCCCTCTTTAAAGCCGGGACGGAAAATTCAGAAAATACATGTTCAGAATGGTCGTTCTTAGCTATAAATGTGGGAGACGGCGCAATTTGCACATGATCGCGCAGTCTCCCAAACCTAAGGCCAATTAGGTTCGTTGTTCATCGCCGCCAGCTCAGACACCCTGTTTCCGGTGGCTAGAGCCACGAGGAAAATGGGAGGTTTGACGTACCTCCCAACCTACCAAATAGGAAAACCTACTATTTGGTAGTAGTCTTGGAAAATCCAACGTCAAGGCTATTAACCTAATTGCAATGACGACTTGTCTATTTTGACTGCTATGTCGTCATTCCAACCGCGGTTAAAAAGAAAACATCTAGAGTCTACTCCTTATCTTGCTCTAGGAGACGTTGTACATTAACCAAAACTACCACCGAAGGTGAAAAAAGCATAGAAGAGAAGAAAAAGGGGTTTACCTTAGTTACCGCTTAAGGCCCATCCCGTGTTCCGTCATGTGCAGATCCCTGTCGAACGTGCGCATGAGCGACCCTCTCTTGTCATCACATCTCACGTCAGCAGAAGAACGCGGATGGGCAGGGGTCCGGCGTGAGGAAGGGTATTATGTACGTTGGATTTTCCAAGACTACTACCAAATAGTAGGTTTTCCTATTTGGTAGGTTGGGAGGTACGTCAAACCTCCCAATTTGTTAGTAGTCTTGGCAAATCCAACGTCAAGGCTGCATAACAAATAGGAGGAGGACATCCAAGCCCAACATACCAAAAAAAACAATGCATAAAACAAAATTATGAATGACAAAGGCACAATTTAAACAAGAGAGTTTAATAAAAGAGTGAAAAACTGAGGAGTAGCTAAAAAGAACAGTTTTAACACATGCCCGTCATTCATAGTACAATAATGCAAAAACAGAGACTTGTCTTAAACCAAAAAGGTACTGTACCCAAAATCCCTTTTCTTCCAAAACCAACAAAAACACCGAACACAATAACAAAACACAATTTTCAATGTGGCAAAAACACTTATGTACTGTAACAATACATAATCCCAAACTTGCAATCCAGTGTTGCAAACCCGTACTTCCCCCCCCCCCCCATTGTCAAATAAAACAAAGTAAAAGAACGAGGGACAAGGGGGGAAGACCAGGGATCTTCGCCAGAGCACGAGGAAACACGACCCCCGAGAGCCATCACCGGCCGAGGGGGGCCGAACACTGGACAAGGAGAGGTAGGAGGAGATGAAGGAATTGATAGAAGACCACAAAACCGCTGAGGCGATGTCAGGTATGGATCGACGACGCAGGAACCGGAAGGAGGCAGCAAAGGATCGCACATCGTGCGCAGAACCCCTACAAACAGGGTGACCGGCACGAACGGGCCGACAAATGAGGCGGCCCATCTGCACCTGCGAGAGCCTCCCACCTGTCCGAGGAGACACCCACACAGCAGTACCCGAAGGCGGCGCCACAGACGCAACAGAGGAGTGCAAGGCTGACACCGGCACAACACATGGCGAGTATGCCCACGCTGTAAAGCCTGGACGGACAAAGGCTGGAACACGTGGGTCTCCCTCCCATGCGTGGCAACAAAAGGAGGGGAGGAGGCGAACGAGACGCCATGCAAGGACGGGGAGAATCGCACGCAGTCCTGGGGCCGTGACAATGCCGCTAGGGCAGACACCCGATCCCCAGTGGCCAGAGCGACAAGGAAGAGCGGACGCCCGAGCAACGGAACCGGCGTAGCGGCCCGTGTAGACGTGGGTGAAGCCAGAAGGTCCAGAGCCCGCCCCAGATCCCACAGTGGAGGGACCTGGCGCGGAGGCGGTCGGTCCCGGAAGGCAGCCGTCATGAAGGAATCCAGCCCCTGCGGCGGAACGACCAGCCCAGCGACGGACTCAAAGACCCCCCGGACGGCAGACAAGGGGTTACGTATAGCGTCGACGTGAAAGTGACTTGTACGGAAGAGGTGAAACAAGGAGCGTAGGACGAGGGAAGGAGAGCCAACAGTCGGGCGAGTGTCCTGTATCCACCTAGTAAAAGACCTCCAGCGGGACCCGTAAGTCCCCCAAGGAGAAGGCGGCCCAGAACGCTTCAGGAAGTCAGTCAGGTCCCGGCCGTGGACCGGGAGCCACCGTGCCCCATGAACATTCACGATGCGAAGGCCAACAAGGGCCGCAGGTCCCCAACCCAGCTCAAGTGGAAGTCGGAGACAGGGAGAGGGACCGGACTCGGGCACCACCGCGTCAACCGGGCGTACCAAGCCCGTGCCGGCCACAGAGGCACGAGTAGCCAGACGCTGCCGCGGTACAGCCGCAGCCTCGCGAGGACTTTGCACATCAATAGTGCGTCTGGTGGCGGAAACATGTAGATCGACCGCCACCTGTCCCAGTCTACCATGAAAGCGTCCGGACCCCCCTCCGGAGTGCGAGGCCGGAGGGACAGGTACTGAGGCAACTGGCGCGGCACCTCTGATGCGAACAAGTTGACCTCCGGAACACCCCAGGAAGCCGTGAGGGCATCGAACACAGCCCGTTGCACCGCCCATTCCACAAGAACGCCCTGTCCTCTCGACAGGGCATCCGCCAACAGGGTGGCAGGCCCGGGCAGGGAGGAGGCATGCAAGGAGAAGGTGTGTCGGTGCGCGAGGAAGAACAACCCCACCGAGATCCCCAACAAAGTCAATGACCTGGAGGACCCCCGCTTGAGGAAACAGTGGACAGCTGTCTGAGTGTCCATCCCGAAGGCCACCGACTTTCCCCGAAGGGCCAGCGCGTGGTACCGCAGGAAGAACAAAGGAACCAACAGTTCGAGGGCATAGACGGGTAAGGGGAGGGAAACCCACCCATCTGCCGGGAAGTGGACGTCCCAGGTTTGAATGGGAACCTCGCCCAACCTCGCTCGACGACGCATCTGTGTCTACCCAGATCGTCGGCAGGGGGGCGGTCCAGGGCACAGCCGCAGAGAGCGTGCCCCGAGCAACCCAGTGACCGAAGCATCAGCGAACGGTACACAGGAGCGGCAGGAGCCGATCCATAGGGGTCAACGGAAACACCTCGGTGCCCATGGGGAGGAGGCGGCGTAGCCCGAGGCTCCCTAAGGGAATGGGCAGAGCGGCCCAACGCAGCGAACCCACTAACGAGTCCCAGAGCCACCCCGGGAGGGAGACCGAGTGCAACACGGCGAAGACCGTCCGGCTAAGGTGCACCGCGTTTGGCAGACTCTGGGTCACCGTGGCGCTGGACAAACCCCATGCGAGACCGACCCATGGCACGACACGCGACGGGGTCAAGCGTGACTTGGGAACATCGATGGGGAACCCTAACCGTGCGACGCGGCGAACGACCGTGAGGGTGTCGCGTACGCACAGGCCCAGGGCATCGGAAACTATCAACCAATCGGCCAAGGAAAACAGGAGCTGGAGCCCGCTCCTGAGGAGAGGACCCAGAGCCTGCTCCATCAGTGTGGAGAAGATCCGCGGCGCGATGTGGAGACCGAAGGGAAGGCCGGCGAACAGGAACCCACGACCGGAAGCCCGAACGGCCAAGAATCGCTGGAAGCGATGATGGAAAGGAACGAGCCAAGAACATCCTGGAGGGCCAGCGACACTACGCACGACAGAGGGCGCAGGGCCAGGCGTACCTGGGGTACCGGCAGCATCCGAAACCGTGTGTGCACGATGCGCCCGGTGAGGGCCGACAGAGCCACCACCGGGCGCATCGCGTCGCAGTTCGACTTCGGTACCAGAAAGACACGGGAGAGGAAAACCGGGTGACCGGCGGTCAACTCCCTCGACGATACCCAGCTCGGGCATGGAAGTGAACACGTGGGCCACCTCTGAAGAGATGGGCCGGCGTCGGTGACAAGAGCGGAGTGGGGGTCTGGACGTCCACTTCCAGGTTAGAGCCCTCCGCGCAACCCGCCGCCCCCAACGTCCCTCGCGGTCACCGAGGGGCGCAAGGGCAAAAACAACCCGAGGGAGCACCCGAGAGGAGGGGAGCGACCCGGGCGGCCAGGCGAGAAGGAGAACAAGGAGACCGACCCAGAGAACCTACACATTGTGTTGACGTGGAGGTACCCCCGGTACAGTCCGTGCGGGCATGAGCGCCACGTTGACCTCCTCTACCCCCCCCCCCCCCCCCCAACCTCGTCGAAAAGGGCGGGCCACCCCAACCCCTGGCCGTCGCGGGGCTGACCCCGTCGAAGGGCGGCCGGAAGTGGAAGGCCGGCCAGCCCCGACACGGCGGGGATGAAAGGGGGCAAGAACAGAAGTGCGAGGCAGAACCGACGCACTGGCCTGCAACGTCCCTGTCCTGCGCCCGTGCAAGGCGGCAGCACTTGCAGCAGCACCCCGAAGAGGACCGGCAGAAGGACGGGACTGAGAAGACCCCGCTCGCGACACAGCGCGTCGGTGCACGTCGTAAGCAGGGTCCGCAACGACACAGCGCGTCGTTGCGTGTCGGAAGCAGAGTCCGCCGATAGAGAAGCGGAGCATTCCCAAGCATCCTGCTCAAAAAGCCCCGACGTATATAGTGCAGAGTACAACAAACCCTGACGAATATCCAAGGGGGCCGGCCGGCAGAACGAGGACCGACCGTCGGGCGTTGCCGAGTTGCCGCGCACAAAACCGCCTTCAGCTCGGGAACCAAAGACACCGCGAGCCGAAGGTGGATCCGCCGAACGCGGTCCAAACCCTCGCGAAGATCGCCTGGCGCAGATGCCTCGATAAGCCGCAGGTGGTGAACAGACGTCTGGAGGGAACCTAAAGACAAGACAATAAGTCCGTCACCCGCTGTCGCAAGGGAAAATCCTGGGCGACAGAGGACTGATCCGGGTGAGAGAAGAACGGGGTAGCAATAGAACAAAGTTCAAGAACGGGCGCGTTTATCCAGGACCAGAACGTGCCGTCCAACCCGCCGACAGACACAAGAGGAGGCAAAAGTAGTGATGACTCCGGGGGAGGGACTGAAGGAGAGCCGGCGACGGATCGGTTGGTGAAGTCGAAGGCCCCAGCAAACCAGGCCTCCAATGGGAGAGGGTGACCGAGCATGATGGCTAAGCCAGGCGTACCGGCGTCGCACAAACCTGTCCCATGGGAGGACAGTCCCGTCAACACAGCCAGGGACTGAACATCCGGAAGGATGTCAAGGCGGCTGAAGTCTGACCAGAGCATAGGCCTGCAGAAGGGAGGGGGACCGTAGCAGGGATAGGTAGGGTGAGGCGCTGAGGGTGTGTCACCGCCAAGAAGCGCGAGAAGAGGGAGTTTTGCAGCGACTCCAAGCGCCCGTCGATGCGTGACACAACCCACCCCTGCATAGCCGACAATCGATCCGAGAGAGGCGACCCCCCCCCAAGATTGGTCAGCATGCAGGGGCGAGCGTGAGCGGGAGCGAGACCCACGACACGAACCAGCAGCGTCGCGGCCCAAGGAAGGCGAGCGACGACGGCTGTGTCGCCGCTGAGGGACTCGTCCCCGATCACGAACGGCCGAGGGGGAAACAGCACCATCCCCCTCTTCCAGCGACAACTCAGCTCCGGAGAAAGGGGACCCCGAAACCTCGCTAAACCCCACCGAGGTAAGAGGAGGGGTAACCCCCTGGCGAGACGGTAAGTGAAGATCAGGAAGAGAAGAAGGAGGAGGAGCAGGATGACGGGAGTGGGAAGGCTGGCCGGGTGAAAGGAGGTCAGAAGGAGTCGCGGGGGGAAACAGAGCAAGGATCCCCGGGGCTGAGATAACAGGGCGGCCGACACTGAGGCGGAGGAGGGAGGGACCTCCACCGTGGGACGAGACCGTGAAGGAAGAATAGGCACTGAAGCAGGTGAAGTAGGAGAAGCAACGACATCCTGGCGGACCCTCCTGGACAGTGTCGGAGGAGGGAGCAGAGGGCCAGCTACAGCATGAACAACCGCGCGCGGAGAGGACAACGTAAGAGGAAGTCGTCTGGGCTGGGGAAGCGGGCGGAAGGGAGTAGAGCCCCTATCCGTAGAGGCCAGGGGAGGGCGCACAGGGGCAGAGCCGCTAACCCCGGCCTCAGGGCGAGAACCATGACGAGGGCGATGGGCGTCGGCAAGGCGATCAGGAGGACGACGAGGGGCAGTAGAGGACGGGCGACGAGGCGAGCGAGAGCGTGGATGGAGCTGGGGATCCCCCCGACGATGTGACGACCGGCTGCGGGACCCAGGGGAGAGGGCCCAAGCAGGGAGAGGGCCCGAGCAGGGAGAGGGCCAGGTGAACGGCCTTCAGTCGGGTCAGGGATACCCAGGGCGACGCGGATCCGGTCGGCAACAAAGGCCGGGGAACGGTGGCCCACAGTCCTAATGTGGCGGGAGACTATCGCCCACACCGACGGAAAGGAAGCAGAGGCCACAGCCGCCGCCGAGGAACCAGGGCTATGGAGCAGCACATCCACCAGGGCCAGACACGGGCCACACAGAGCAGGGAGGTAGGCCGTAGAGGACACACAGTGCGAGTGGAGCAAGCAGGACTTGTGGCTCTCCAAGCACGGGGAGCGACAACCAAGGCGAAAGCAAGGCAGCCTACCTCCACTGGAAGAACACACACCATAAACAGCACGTCGAAGGTGTAAGTGGAGAGAATGTCCAATAAGAACCAGGGAAGGAGCATGGGGAAACAGGAACACACATTCAAACAGGTATCCGTACTCACCCTAAACCGGGAGCACAGAGGTAGGTGAGGCGGGCGGCCGAGGCGGAAGAGCACTAGCAGAACCTGCAAAGATGGAAAAAGTGTTAACCACCACTCAACATCTTACATGCAGGGTCTATAACACCAGGAAAGTGCATACACCAATATAGTATCAGGCAACAAGATGACATAACAAAGGTCAACAGTGAAAGCCAACTATAACCGCAAATTTGCGGGCCAATGGAGGCATAACCGTACCGACACAACCCTCCTGCATCTTCGCGGGACCCCCCAGCGATCTCCGCAAATTTGCGGGGAGCCGAAACATCCCAGAGGACCGAATCAAGCTCTCCGCAAATTTGCGGGACCGGCCGAGATGGTCCGGCGCCGAAAAAGCGAGAGGAGCGTCTAGGGAATACCAAAAAAGGGCCACAAAAATGCGTCATCTCCTTATGAACTCCAAGCGATGATGGCCATCAAGCTGAGCAGTGTCTTCCTTGAATTTATCCTAACTCAACCGGTCAAGGGAGAGGCAAGGAAGACACACCAGGGGAGAGGAGGCACATCCCCCAGGAACCACCCAACCCACAGAGATAGAGCAAATCCCATGAGGAGAAGTGGCACGGAGGGTGGTTTAGCACAAACAGGGGCCCCCGTGGGGTACCCCTGGATTGGGCAAAAAAGACCATGAAAGGATGGAGGTGAAACAGGAAGAGAAAACAAAAACCAGGAAATGAAACTGGCGAGAAAAAGGGTGGCCTAGCCGTGAGCAGAGAATGTGTCAGGGGCGAAAAACCCTGTGGTGTGAAGGAGGGGCCCCCGTGGGGTACCCATGG
This sequence comes from Paralithodes platypus, assembly GCA_032716605.1. NCBI lineage: Eukaryota > Metazoa > Arthropoda > Malacostraca > Decapoda > Lithodidae > Paralithodes > Paralithodes platypus. The sequence goes on from CM064582.1 coordinate 25,892,703, forward strand.
ACTATCACGAACCACCTGTCGCCCAGGCCCTTGAGACACAGTGAAGGCTCGAAAAGGGGGGACTCGGGAATAACGCTAATAATGCGGCCGACACAAACTCTACAAACAGCACCGCCACCAACGAAATCTCAGATTGTTTACCAACGGTACACCTTAGGCTATGAAAAAATGAAAACTCATAGGGGCATAGCAATTCCTGAATGAGAAAACCAGCTAGGCTAAAACAAGCTAAAAGCTAAACTATGCCCAGACTAACAGGAAAAAATAATATGAAAAGAGAAAGAATGAAAAACATATACGAGGAACGGCAGGCGCCCCCGTACCTTCGGTAGGCTATTTCCACACGCGTCTCCATTATACACACTTAGGAGCCCATTTACGTGTGCCCTAGATCACGTAACATCTGTCTAACAAAAAAGAAGCCAGATAATCCGAAACGAACCTAAACAGGGTGAATTAAAGGAGCACAACAAAAGCGGACTCATTCAATGGAGCGCGTGAAAAAATGATGACAAGAGAGGGTCGCTCATGCGCACGTTCGACAGGGATCTGCACATGACGGAACACGGGATGGGCCTTAAGCGGTAACTAAGGTAAACCCCTTTTTCTTCTCTTCTATGCTTTTTTCACCTTCGGTGGTAGTTTTGGTTAATGTACAACGTCTCCTAGAGCAAGATAAGGAGTAGACTCTAGACGTTTTCTCTTTAACCGCGGTTGGAATGACGACATAGCAGTCAAAATATACAAGTCGTCATTGCAATTAGGTTAACACCTAACGAGCGGCCTAGGCGGTAAATAATATGTAGCCACCAGCGGGGTGTTTTTAGCCAAAATAGGGCTGTTTACGTGATCATTTTCATGCCTAAATAAGACCCAGAGCGTAAAACAAGCATCTATCCCTGAAAGGGCATAAACAGAGCTTTCCAATGACACCACAACGATCCTTGTATGACCGCTAGTTTCCTTCAACAACCGCGCAACACGAGTGCAAAAACCATGTAATTCGGTACTTTCCCCATACATTTCAGTATGTAGCGAGTGTGAGAGGGTGGAGGAGGGTGGGATTCGTGTCAGTAGGCCCGCCGCGGTGGTCTGGAGCAGTCATACGCTCGCTACTCTCCTGCCACCACTTGTCTCTCTCTCTAAGCAACATTATGTGCTGAAATTGCCACACGACCTATGTCGCGCGCCGCCACATGGTCCAAATTTATTTAACTCGACTCATGTTGCGCGCCGCTAAAGAAGGGTTAATAGCCTTGACGTTGGATTTGCCAAGACTACTAACAAATCGGCCTTTTTCAAAAGTGAATCAAAATCCGGCGCATTATTTTATTTGCGCGATTGAAGTACTGATAAGGCTTTGTCAAGCGACCAAGTGGGCATGAGCTGACGGGGCGGTGGGCATAGCTTGAAACACGCCCTCATAAAACCTTTCTCCTCCGCCTGCGGTATGGAAAGGCCAGTGAGATCGAAAAAGGGGGTTCTAATGGCAGACAAATGATTTTTTAGAGTGGTTACTGAAAAATGTTTTTGTTCGAATAGATAGTCTAAATATTTGAAAATTAAAGCCCCTGAGGCGGTAGTTTGCCCTGACTCTACAATCCAGGTTGTGAAGGTTTTCCAATGGGATTGATATTGTCTCCTGGTAGACAAGGTGTATTGGTTCATTAATTTATTAGTGACACTCTCCCCAAATTGGGCTAACCATTTGGCATGGTAAATATCCATAAAGCAAAACTGAGCGAGGTCCGAAGGTTGCCAATTATTTCCAAGCGGAAAGCGGAGACCTGGAGGGACACCGGGTTCCTGCACCACTGTTGCAATTGGTGGTACCACACCTGGGCTGGCCATAGTGGCGCGAGCATCGCAACTTGGCCCCTGTAATCCCTCAGCTTGTGAATTACTTTGCACATTAGCACAGAATCTGGTGGAGGAAACAGATAGATTGAGGTCCACCTGTGGATGGGACGGCTTTGCAATCATCTTGTCGAAGATAGCCTGTTTGATTGTCCATTATACTAGAGTGCTCCGCCGGCGAGAGAGAGCGTCTGCCCAGACGTTCGCCACGCCGGGGAGATATGCTGCATGCAGGGAAATTCCTAGCGATTCGGCCAGGGCAAAAATCCGTTCGGAAACCTTCAACAACTCTCGTGACCTCACTGAGCCCTGTCTCTGAATACAAAAAACTGCAGTTTGGTTGTCCATTCGGAACGCAATTGATTTGTTTTTTAAAGTCATGCCGTGAGTTTGGAGAAAAAAGAGGGGGACTAAAAGCTCTTGCTTGTTGATATGGGACTGACTGTCGGCCGACCATGTGCCTTGACCTTGATGGCCCAGGGTGGACTGATAGCCCCAACCTAGTGCCCCTGAGGCGTCTGTGTCTACCCACACCGTAGGAGGGGGAGAAACCCATGTCGTGACAGAGTGGAGGACTTCTCGCTTGGCCCAGACTGAGAGTAAGCTGTGGATTAATGGAGGAATTGGCCATAATTTCTTTTCCGGCGAGAGAGGGAAAACTTTGTTGCCTTCCAGGATTAATCGTTTGACTTTCAACCGGCCCAACTTCACAGTTAATTGTATCCAGTTGAGAGAGCCGACTAGGGAATCCCACGTTTTCCTGGTCGTATCCAGACTGTGGAGAAAACTGAACAGTTTCTTGCGGAACCTGCTCCGGTTGTCCACACTCTGAGTAAGAGTCAGATTGGCGGTGTCCCAGACCAGCCCTATCCACTGAATAGTCCTTGAGGGGACAAGGCGAGACTTCGCCAAGTTCACCTTGAACCCTAGGGTTTGTACATGAGCTAACACTTGGTTTACATGATCTTGACAAAATTCCATAGAGTTCGCCACTACTAGCCAGTCGTCTAGATACCAAAACACCTGTATGCCCTGGATTAACAGGGGTAAAAGAGCTTGCCGGACTAGTTTTGTGAAAATTCTCAGTGCCAGGCAGGGGCGTATCTAGGGTAGATAGCGCCTAGGGCAAGGACTGGAATTGCGCCCCCCCGGTGGCGTGGGGTGAGCGGTGGCGAGCGCAGCGAGCCTCTCCAGCTGGGGGGTTTTGGGGGGCGCTGTAAGCCCCCCCCAGATTTTTTTTGAAATAAGAGCAATTCTAGGAGCATTTTAAAGCCATATTCAAAGCTATATTTAGGTAATTGAAACACTAAATAATGAATGATATACCAGTAGGCTATATATATATATATTTATATATAATGTGTGTGTGTTAGGTTCATTGTTTGGTTTAGGTTAATGATACCTATTTTGAGTTTGGATTGTATTATACTTTTTTTAAGACCCTGTTCAATCATCTGACACCTATCTTTTAGATTTCATAAATCCATATAATCACTGAATCAGGATAAAAAATCGAATAAGTCAATCTCGTTAACAGTTTAATTAACAAATTATTGCACTACATCTGACATCTGACAGACTGACATCTACTGATACTGTATATGAAAATCACAACTGCACTTTCCTTGCTTTTACTGATGCAAATTGGTCTATGATGTCCTCAAAGTCAGTTGTTTCAGTTTCTTCTCTTTCTACACTGAGCAGAGCAAGATCACAAAGTCTGCCTTCACCCATGGAGGCTCTCAAGTAAGAAAGTATTAACTTTAATTTGCTGAATGATATCTCTCACAACTAAGCAATAAAGCATGTTCGGATGTTCCTAAAATAATAAAGGTAAAACCACTTTCCTTCTTCGCTAGGAACGGTTTCATGATCTTACATACTGCTCTGAGAGTCTGAAATAAGGAATATTATATTCAATTTACCGTCAGATAAAATTAAACAGAGTATAGAGTAATAAATGCATATATTTCGTACCTTTGCCTGTCCCTGCCCGTTTTGTTTATCAACAATAAACGTTCGCTTGGCGCTAGCATTCGAGAATGCTTAAAGTTATAAATAGCCTATATCCTGATTTTCTTGTGGGTCTCTTATAAAGTAAATTTCGAAGTACTAACAATATTTTACTATTAACTAATCAGTCAAATGAGAAATAATCCAGAATATCAATACATATATACACCATTCAACGTTGCATAAAATATAATACCGGTAACTAAAGAAAACCACCCCGAAAATATTTAGAGGGATAACTTAACTATTGTCTATTGATATGTTTAGGCAATGGCTTGCAGGAATTCGTTGCCTAAAAGGCTAAAATGTAATTGTATTTAAAATATATATAGCCTACTGTGATTACTGTAGTAACTGTACATAAATATAAAAACACGTTATGGTGTTATTATTCATCATAGCCTATTATATAATTATATTAATGACGAATGGATAGGATAGGTATTTAGGCATAATACTTGATATTAGATTTGCACTATAGTTAAATACCCTGGTTAGGTTAGGTTAGGATATTTTAGGTTATTACTAAAAAAAAAAAAAAAAAAAAACTATTTGGCGCCCCCCTTCAAGTGGCGCCCATGGCACGTGCCCTACCTGCCCCACCCTAGATACGCCACTGGTGCCAGGTTCAAACCAAAAGGCATTCTTTGGAAAACATAAGTCTCTCGTCTGACCTTTAGGGCGAGGAATTTTTGGAACTGTTTGTTTATTGGGACATGCCAATAGGCATCTTTGAGATCGATCGAGCACATCCAACCTTGCGGCGGAATTGTGAGTCTGAGTTGCTGAACTGTAAGCATCCTGAAGGGTGAATTCTCTATAAATGTGTTCAGTTGCGAGAGATCGAGAACTGGTCGCATCTGCACACTGTCCCTTTTCGGCACTAAGAAAAGTCTGGAAGTGAATACTGGGTGATTGGCATTGACCGGGATAAGGACTTGTTTGGTGATCATTTCCTGAAGTAGAGTTTCCTCCTCCTGAGACACATTGGTGTGTTCCCGCTGCTGACACAGTCGAGGCCACCGGAGCCACCGCCAGGTGAGTCCTTTGCTCACTACTTTCTTGGCTCAGGTTTTCTTGGGCCATGCCGAGCGGAATGAACGTAACGAACCGAGGTGTAACCGGGGTCCGACCTTCGAGGCACTTCTCAAATCCTGTGTCCTTAAGCACGGTGTTGGGATGCTGAGAGGCTGGGTGGCTAGTTTTTTGGAGGGGGAGGTGGGTTGGCATCTGACACTTGGCTAGATTTGGCTGATGACTGACCCTGATTACCCTTCTGAGGGGCCTTACCTTTATACCCAGAATGTTTACCTTGTTTGGACTTGTACGGGTTACCTCCCTGCTGCGGCGGGAGTCTGGGATCCCTTGGTGACTGTTTAGTTTGTGGATGGTATTGCTTGTTACCACCCTTTGATTTATGAAAGGGCTTCTTAGCAGGGTCCTTCCGAGCTTGGGAGGTAACCTGCTTCCAACCATTAACCATATTAAACACAAGACTCCATGTTTCTGAGTTAAGGAGGGTGGCAGTCAGTACCGGCAAGAGAGTTACTCGGCGACCTATGTCTGCCGGCAACTTCCTCACCAGATGGACTCTCCGATCTTGGCGGGCTCGAACCGCCTCCATAATTGCAATTCTGATGTCTCCTAAGGACTGATAGAATTTTGTAGCAAAAGTCTCCTAGACAATTCAGTAGCTTTCTTAATTTGGGGTTCAGCTATAGCGGAAATAGTACGTGAAAGGGAGGCGGCGATCTGGTGACTAACCAAGTACTGAGAGAACATCCGGTAAGCCTTATTTCTTAGCTTGAAGTCCCTGTCAAGGTGAGCAGCCGGGGGGGTAGAAAAGGGTTCATCAAGGGAGTGCAAGGAAACTTTGGACGCCGCAAGAAAGTTAAGTAAATCTGAGGACACTCCTTCTGCTTTGGCTACTGGCAAAGAAAAGTAAGCATGATTTTCTTGGGGAACCTGATGTGAAGACTTAGAAGTAATTGTAGCCGCAAAAACCTGAGCTTCTATCTCCCAGTCTACCCAGGGGCCTAGCCCCACTGGCCCCATCTGCAGGACTGGTGTATGCGTCTGGTCTAGGACCGGAGTTGTAGCCAACTCCGGTGTGAGAGCATTCAAAGCTTTGACATCGTTGATGCCATCAGCTTTTGACCAATCCGCAAACAGTCGTGCAGACGCGGCGGGAGGGATCGCCGGGGAAGCTGTATACACAAAATAATCGGGGTTGTACGAACTTGGTACAGCCTTAATTGATACGTCCATCACCCCTCCCTGCCTCATCTTTTGCCCTAAATTTCCTGGTCTTATTAATTTCAATATACCGCTCGTCGGGTACTGGAAGTTCCCCTGACACAGAAGGTTAAGCTAGTTGAGGGTTCACTGGAGTCACAGGCACCCAGGAACAATCCGGGCCATAGAGGGGCATGGGGCTCTTCTTCAGAGGCACCTTATCTAAAGGAGGTGGAGGAATATCTGCAATAACCCTCAAAGAGGAGGTAGCCAGCGCCGCCGGCACTGTAGTGCCAGAAGCTGCGGCCACCACCGGGGTAGGACATGATGGGAGAAAACCCGGGGAAGCTAAGGGTCTGACAACAGAAGTACTAGGGGCCACCCAAGGTTGAGAAACCGGGGGCTCCGAAGAGGCAGAGAGTTGATAATGCTGCATCACCTTGTGTAATAACTCACTTATCTGATCTGAAGTCACACACTTACTGTGGGAGTCCCTGGATGAGTGGGAACTTGCCTCAGAGTCTTCTCCTGTGAGTGACCGGGGAGCCGGAGAGAACATAACCTCCGCCGGCTCTCCACTCGGTTCAGGATTCTCTTGTTCAACTACAATATCATTATCCGCCGGGGGCCACGTTAAATCTGGGACCGATGATGGCAACATGTCTATGCTACCCTCCTCAGTTCTTGCGTGATTGACGTTAAAAAGAGGTTGAGAAGGTTCAGATTGAAGCCAGTAGCCCCCTGCCACAAAGGGCTGGGAGTCTGGAATCACTTGAGAATGCAATTGTGACCCCGACGGATATCCCCTGTACTGGTCAGCCAGAACCCTACATGGGCCTGCCGATCTAACACTACGAGGTACATAATTTAGTTTAGGTATGGCAAAAGTAACACTAGGAGACACACTCAAGGATTGTTCATGACTAGGTGCAGATTCCAGTGTCTCAGACCCTACTTCTGAGTCCTCAAAGTCCTGTTGAGGTACGTCAGAGGTAGTGGTAGGGGGCGGTTGCTGAGGGGTGTCCCTCTGGCTGCCGCTTCTTGCCTGACTCGTTGCTCCCCCAGAGTCCTCTCTCTGGCGATTGGAAGACCGGAAAGACTCTGCGGAAGAGTGTCTAGACTGTTTGCGGGGGGATCTAGACCTTGACCTCGACTTCCGCCTAGGAGAGGGTGATCGTCTCCTCTTGGTACGGTCGGAGGGGGGAACCTCGGTGACCTCACTCTCACTGCTACTACTCACTACCTCTTTGCTGAGGGCTTTCGACTTGACTTTAGGTCTGACAGATTTTGAGGAACCGGGTTTCACAAGGGGTGACTTAATAATGAGTTGTTCCCATAGTACTTCATCATCACAGTGAAGTGCCTTATGGGCAGTGTCTTTGGCATAAGAATTAAAGGTACTCTTAATTTCCTGTAAGGCCGCTAGGCACGATAAGTCTTTATTAGTTACTAAAGCAGTTTTCAATTCAGAGCAAATGGAACAGCGTTTAGATAACCACAAGCCTCGGGAACGATCCAAACACCTGACGCACTTAATGCAAAGTTTGTGAGCAAAAATTGGCAATAGAGAGCAGGTAGGAGTAATGCATAGTTCAAACCTCGTCATGATGCTAATGAGCCCCCCCCCCAGCCGCCGGGATCAGTTTCCCAAACCTCCGCCGGAGTAGCAGTCAGGCGCCTGGAAAATAAAATTTCCAGGAATCAATGCTCATAAGGATAACCTGCGAGGTGTTATACATCCTAACTCGTGTCCGCCGGAAAATTAGCTATAGTGCACCACTACTCTAACCTTCCGCTGGACTCGTCTAAGCTGGGTTTAACTACTAGCCTGTGACAAGTGTCCCAGGTCCCTTGACCTTTACTGTCTGATCATCCATAAACAAGTTTGCAAAACTAATCTAACACTCTTGTACACTAGACTTGCGGCGCAGCAGGGCGAAAAAATTAATTGTGCAACTGGGTCAGTTAGAGCGAGTTACTCGGTGGGCCGAGTTTGCAGCCCCCTTAGGAATGCAGTTCCGCCGGGAGAGTGTGGTTCAGCCAAACCACGCCGAGACCTTTTGAATGTTCCTACCCGTTTATAAGACGGATAACTCGGGCCCACCGCACGGGGCCGCCGAAAAAACAAAACTCGCGAGACAAGGAGATGGCACATCTCCCCAACCCTGAGTCCCACTCATAACCCATCATAAAGAATATATAGGGACGTCTCCCCTACCCCAAAAACATGCTACAACGCATGTAAAAAAAACTAGGGGCATACATAGGCATTTAATTAAAATACAGAAAATTTAGCATCCTAAATTACCTGAAGCCTACGCCGGAGACCCCTACATAAAGCTGACCATGAGGTACGACGAACATCACCGTCAGACGACGCTCCGAAGACCCAGCACAGTGCCCGGATGAGGGAGGCCCACTGAAGGGGCCCAAAGCAAAACACAAACTCTAGAAGGTGGAGCACCACGTGCAGACACCCTTAAACTAGAGCATTTGCTGATATATAATAATCTGACATGTACTCTCCTTAATAATGACAGTCTGTATCATGCCTTGTAGAGTGGTAGCCTTCTAGCTAAGTAATCGCAAAAGCTAAAGGCGTATCACAACAAACAAAAACGGACGCGGTACGAAAATCCTGGACTCGTCGACGCCTGTTACAAAAGTACCCTATTTATTAGTGGCCCCTCCATCATTGACGAACATGCCTATTACATAAGGCATCCTCTTCAAACACTAATCCGCCGTAGTTTGAATCTACCGCGCAGAGCATTTAAAAACTGAGGAGCCTTCATCATGAGCGCACGCGACCTCACTCATGGCTTCAGTCATTATGAATTGGGTTCTCACTACGAAAAAACTTCGTAAAAAATAAAAATAAAAAGAAAATAAGAATAACTATCTAATAAGCTTTCCATCATAACGTGGATGTACTTGTGTGGATTTCTGACCAGACGCTGATTCAGGCGTCATTCCTCCTTCTCTGCTCTGCGCTCAGCCTGCCCGGACGTGTCTCCCCACGCTCCGCTGATTCCGCATTTGCTGCGTCCCTAGTGAGTTTTTTCTCATTTGTTTACTCCGGGATGTATCGAGTAAGGTTAGGATATGTGTAGCAGGAGTGTCCTGGGCTGGTTGCCCGCAGTGCAGTGTATTTTGGGTCGTGTGTTTGGGGCATCTATTTCGGATGTTCCCTCGTGGTCCTGTTGTGGACATGTGAACTTTTTCACAGTTAGTTAGCTTGTGTTGCAGGCGGCTTTCATTACGCGTTAGTTATTGCTGCCTTTTATCTTTCTGATGAGGTATGCTTTGCTTACTGACGTTCCCTTTGTATTTTTCTTCACTTAGTGAAGTTTTTTCTGTGTCCCGTGTCAGTCTTCCCTTTGCCGGAAGTATTTGCTACAGTGGTGTGTTGGCGGTGGTTCCTGTTGTGATATTTCCAGTGTTTGGTGTATATTTCAACTTTTATTATGCCGTCTACTTAGGCCTAGCCAGCCGCTCGTAGCTTTGCCACATGTACAAGTGTTATTGTTTATTATTTATAAATATGCCATACTGTGTCATGTGTATCCGGGTTTTAGTTGTGTATTGGCTAATTCCTCGGACTATGTTTGTTTCCTGGTTTAGTTGTGTATTGGCTAATTCCACGGATTATTGTGTGGACTTAGGTTAGTCGTGCGTGGCTTCCTTCGTGTCCGTTGTACGTTCAGATGGTGTCTGATCGGGGTGGGTTTCCTTCCGGCGGGTTTTTTCTCGGTTTCACCATGAAAAAAACCCGGCCGAGAGCCGTGTTGGGCCACACGTGGTTTTAACACAGGCTGGTGTCCCCGGCGATGAGGTGTCTGTGGCTCTCCAGGACTGCGTCTCTGTTGGTACCTGGTTTCAGGCACCCTTTGATTCCCGGCGGAAATGGCTGTACCCATATATAAAACGTTGTTCATGCGAACATACGTTATGTAGTTTTTCTACCAGGTTTTACAAAACCACATGAAAAACCTAGCTGTTGTTAAGGGCTTTCCTCCCCGGCGATCTTTTACAAAGAAGTGGGGACAGGAACTTATGGGGTTAACTTTTTGACATCTCACCCGGCGGGTGTACCTTGGTAGGGTGGGATGAACAACTAAGTCATTTAGTTCATTAACCAATCCATTTTAAGTGATGCTATATGTATCGCCGCCTTTATACTTACGGCGATTGAAGGTTCAATTAGGGTTAACATCGTTTTTTCACACCCAGGGGGGTGCTCCTAGGTGGAGGAAATAAGGAATTTACAAATTCAATTTCGATTTAACCACTTAATTTAGTGATACAATTAGGTATCGCCGCCTTCAACCTTACGGCGATCTTTTTGTGACAATTCGTTAGAAATCAGATCTCGTGTCAGCCTGCCCTGTGTTATTCTACTAAAATATTTCAAGGGCCGGCGTCTTTATGGGGGGTTGTTTTTGTTCCAAAAATTGAATCTTAAGACAGTCACCACCAGAAAGACTATAATCGCCATGCTGGACAATTATATTATGTCAGAGGGTATTCTTCACTTTCGTCAAAAAGATTTGTTTAGATACTCTGAACCCCGCCGCGTAGCGAGCTGTGATCGTTGTGTCATTACATCTCGTTATCCGGTGGGTTATTAACACTTGTATGCGAACATGTTGGGTTAACCTTATGAGCATTAATTCCTGGAAATTTTCTTTTTTTCCAGATCTGGGCTCCGGCGGACCAATACAGACCCGGCGGTAGTTTTCCCCACCAGTCTCTGTCATGGCTACCTCAGCCCCAGTCTTTGCTTTATGCACTACCCCTGCTTGTGCCGGTATCCCTATTTTTACGCATACCCTTTGCATAAGGTGTGTTAAATGTCTAGACCGTTCAAGGGGTCTCTGGGTAATGCGTAATTGTTCTTTTTGCTCCCAATTAGCTGTCAAGGTCCTTTGCGACAATGATAAGACCGCGGCAGTAGCTTTAAGAGAAGTACGGCAACAGATGGCAGCCTACACTACGATTGTTGCGCATAAATCACTTCAATGTGACAACGTCCCTCTTTGGGATAGATTGCTATTTGAACACCCTCCCCCTAAACGTTCCTCTAGAGTCACGAGTCATAAGCCGGCGGAGACTGGTCAGGGTTCTGTATCTTCTGCTACTACACCAAAACGTCCAAGAGAGCCTACACCCCCGGCGTCCGCCTCCTCGTCTCGGGCGAGATCTCGGTCTAGGTCACCTCTCAGACGCCAGTCTTCTAGTCTTGCCTCTTCACCAGCGAGTAAGAAGAGTAGGACGGATAGTTCCACCAGTGGTCACGGCGATGAATCCTCCAAATCTAGGAGTAGTTCTCGGTCACACCGTAGCCATAAATCCTCCAAAAAGGATTCCCAGAAACGAAAGTCCTCCCTACATTCACCAGCTTCTAGTGCCTCTCATCGTACCTCTACCCCAGACAAAGTTTGTGTTAGGTCTCAAGGGTCCAGTGCGGTGCCTGTCCCTAAAGAGGATTTACCTATTAATATTTTAACCCTGGAATTGGAAAGTTCAGGGGGTTCAATAATTGAGAATGTTTCAGACTCCCAAGAGAGTGTAGGCCAGGGCCTCGGTGTTTGGCGGTTTGCTCAGCCAGGGTCTGACCACCCACGTCCGACTCAAACGAGTCACACAGTAGCTGATGTCCACAGGGACGCGGCGATCCCATCCTCTATTCCTGACTTATCTTGGCAACAAGGTACCCCAGCTTCGGCGGGGTCTTCTCAGGAGGATCAGGAGGAGAAAGACGAGGTTTCAATAATTTCGGAGATGGAAGGGCAAGAGTCAGGCTCAGGCTTAGACGCCGCGCAGGATATTAATGATTCACCTGTAAGTTCATCATCTAACCAATTTGTTACTGCGCAAGAAATTAATGGGCTACTTACTGATGCTTTATCTAAAATTTTTGGCCAACAACAGGAAAACCCCACAATGGACTTGGGGGCTCCCACGACAAGTTCTACGGTACGGCCTCTGATGACTTCGATTGCTTTATCTAAGATCCCTAACCCACCCACTCTGTCACCATCAGTGGTTACTAAGCCTGCTACGGCGGCATTGACAACTTCAAATGTCAGGGTCATCACGGATGTCAATCCACCCCCTCTAGACAAGGCGCCTCTCAGAAAGGTGGCTATGCCCTTGCTTTATGGACCAGACGAGTCATGGGTCCTTTTGACCCCCACTAACCCAGAGCTCGCCCAACCTACCTTGTCAGGGGAACTCCCGGTACCGCGTGAGTGGGTCATCCAGGGCAATAAATCAAAGAAATTAAGGGCCCTGGATAATTTGGGAAATGTACTGGACGTAAACATCAAGGCTATACCTAGTTATTATCACCAAGACTATTTTGTGTATGCTACTAAGCCAGCTTTACCCCCTGCCTCAGCTTCGAAACTATTTTCAGACTGGTCTAAGCTGGATGGGTTTAATGATATTAAGACTCTGTCAGCTCTCACTCCTGAACTTGATTTACAGACCGTCACAGACGAAGCAGCTAATCCAGTTTTGAAGGTGGGGCAGTTGGGTCCAGGACCTTGGGTAGATTGGGAGATAGAGGCTCAAAACTTTGCAACCACATTTACTTCTAAATCTTCCCACCAGATCCCTCAGGATACTCATTCATGGTTCTCCATGCCGGTAGGTTCTGCCGGCGGAGTCCCGTCAGCTTTGTTTTCTTTCCTAGCTGCCCCTAAGATTAATCTTTGTGAGCTAAAAGACCCTTTCACTACCCCTACCCCTACTCACCTAGACAGAGAATTTAGGCTAAGGGGGAAAGCTTTTCGCCTGTTCACTACATAGTGTCTCAACAGGTGGCTAAGTCTTTACTGCGGTCCACTCAGGCAATCGCAGACGCGGATGCCAGAAGATCGGTTGAATTATCCCGGCGACTGCTCCTCCAGTCGTCAATCCAATCCTTGGGTGACATACGCACCGCCTTGCTTGAGGCGGTACGAGCAAGACAAGATCTCAGAATGTCTTTAGTTCGCAAGCTACCTGATCGCATTGCGAATCAGGTGATCATGTCACCAGTGCTTACTCCCTCTTTAATGTCCCCTGAAGTGTGGCGAACGGTGTTCAATATGGCACAGACCGTTAAGCACAGTCCCACCCCTTCTAAGAAACCTGCATTTAACTTCCCCAAACCCAGGCCAACCGCTAAAGCTCATCCAGGGGGATCTAAACCCTTTCTTCTGCCTAAGTCCTCCCACTCCCCCCAAGGTCAGTACAGGCATAGACAGGGTAGGTTTTCAGGTCAGAGAGGACGCGGCCAGCATAAGCCAGGTCAGGGCCAGTCTTCGGCCAACACCAGCCAGCCGGCAAAGCGTCCAGCACCACCAACCGCACCATCAAAAAACTAAAGTCTCTCTCACTCCCGGTGCCAACCTTAAGGCCGGAGGACCCGAGGGTAGTACAGCCGGCGAACCCTTGTCTGCTAACTGGGTCGTTCCGAACGTGTCACCAAGCATGGCCATTAAACACTTGGGCACGGATGGTGGCTCGCAAAGGCATCACTTGGCAGTGGCTCCGGCGACCTCGCTTACGTCAGCCGACAACGGCGAATTTTGTTTCTTTAGAGGTGGAGTCACTGGTCCAGGAAATGATTGCCAAGAATGTCATCATCCCGATCCCCCCAAATTACCCTGTATTCACGTCCAAACTATTTTTGGTTCCAAAAAGGGACAGTGTTCAGATGAGGCCGGTTGTAGACCTGTCTTATCTGAACCTTCACATTCACAACGAATCTTTCAGAATGTTAACCCGTTGAGACCCAGCGTCGCAGGTGTTGCGTCGGCAGTCTTTGATCACCAACTCCCAGCGACGCATCACGTGCGTCCGACATATAAAAAACACTTACGTGGCTCGTAAGGTAGGAAATGGCGGGAGAATAGGAGGGGGAGGTACCGTAGTGTGTGTGGGAGCCGGGCCAGTAGGTGTGAGCGGGCCGAGACAGCCGCGCGGCTGGTGGTGGTGGGCTTAGTGGGGATAGTTTACACCCCTAGTTCACCGCCACTTTGAAGCTTCATTACTCCGGTCGTATGGGAGCTAGAGGCTTGAGATTTATGTGAGATACTCCTTAGGATGTATGCCGTACAATGCCATACTCAGTTTTTACCCTAGTGCTCCCGGGCGGGTGGTCATGCGGGGGAGACGAACTATTGAAACCCCCCCCCCGCCCCCCAAATGACCGAAATGAGTTTTTTTTTATTTTTGTGTTCATTTCTCACCATTCTCTTCCATTTTGGCTCAACAAATTTTGTTGAGGCTCCCCCCCCCCAAAAAAAAAATGTCAGAGGTGATTTTTTTTTTTTTTTTTTCATTTCTCATCCTTGTCTTCCATTTTAGCAAACAAAAAAAAATAAGTGAAAATGGCTTGGGACTGGGGTGAACAAAATATTATAACTAGCCGGGGCTCAACGGGTTAACAGTACACCAAATCAGGCTAACACTTCCGCCGGGAGGTTGGATGTGTTCACTAGACCTGACAGACGCCTATTGGCACGTCTCGGTCAACAAAAGATTTCAAAGGTTTTTGGCCTTACGGATCAGGCACCAAAATTTTGTTTTTCAAAGGATGCCGTTCGGCTTGAACCTAGCACCTCGATTATTCACGAAATTAGTCAGGCAAGCCCTGATGCCATTGTTAAAACAGGGGATCAGAGTGTTGTGGTACCTAAACGACTGGCTGGTGGTGGCAGAGACACAACAATTATGCGTCAAACATGTCAATATTATTTTAAATCATGTCAAAACTCTAGGCTTCAAGGTAAATCTGGTAAAGTCAAACCTTGTTCCCTCACGAGTAATTCAGTGGATAGGGCTGGTCTGGGACACGGCCGCTCTCACTCTGAGTCAGAGTGTGGACAATTGCAACAGGTTTCGCAGGAAACTGTTCATGTTTCTTCACAGTCTGACTACGACGCGGAGGGTCTGGGAGTCTCTGGTAGGCTCTCTCAACTGGATTCAACTAACTGTCAAGTTGGGCCGGTTGAAAGTAAAACGATTAATATTGGAAGGCAACAAATATTTCCCGCTCTTACCGGCGGGAAAATTATGGCCCATCCCGAAATTAATCCACACCTTGCTAGCGGTCTGGGCAAGGAGGGAAACGTTGCACTCAATAATGTCATGGACCTCTCCTCCACCAACGGTATGGGTAGACACGGATGCGTCAGGCACAATAGGGTGGGGGTTTCAGTCAAATCAGGGGCACCAGGGTCAGGGGCTTTGGTCCCACTTAGAAATCTCTCACATCAATGTCAAAGAATTACTAGTCCCCTTGTATTTCCTTCAGGCTCACGGCCCGGCGCTACGGGGCAAGTCGGTGGCCTTCAGAATGGACAATCTGAATGCAGTTCACTGTATTCAGAAACAAGGATCAACGAGGTCAAGGGGGTTGCTAAACGTGTCGGAGGAGATTTTTACTCTCGCCAACAGACTAGACATTTACCTTCACGCATCTTATCTCCCAGGCGTAGCGAACGTCTGGGCAGACGCTCTGTCCCGGAGACAGAGCACGACAGTAGAATGGGAGCTCAAGCAACCCATTTTCAACCTAATGATTGCAGAGCTCTCCCATCCACAAGTGGATCTATATGCGTCCGAGGAGACTCACAAACTCCCTCTATACCTCACCCGCCGGGCGAAAACGCCGGCAGGGGGGGCCAGACGCCCTAGTGACAGACTGGAACAGATGGAGCTCCATCTATCTGTTTCCGCCGCCAGATGCGTCACTAATGTGCCACGTAGTGAACAAACTACGAGATTATCGAGGCTTAGTCTCGCTAATCGCGCCCCTGTGGCCGGCGCAGTTGTGGTACCAGCAATTGAAAACGTGGTGCCCGGACCCGGTATTGCTCCCGGTCGGGTATTTCCACTTAGACACGATTGGCAACCTAGCGACCTGACTTTTGCATTATGGACATTCAGGAGGCCAAGTGGCTAGCACCATACGGTAGAGATGTGACCAATAAATTAATCAATCAATATACTCAGTCTACGAAATGACAGCATCACTCACATTGGCAAGCCTTTACTTCCTGGATCATCAGAACGGAACAGAATGTGCCGTCAGTGGCTTTAGTTTTCAATTATTTAAATTATCTGTTTGAGCAGAAACATTTATCTGTGGTAACATTAAAAAATCACTTAACTGCGATTAGAGTGCCCTTTTTAGACCTGACAGGTCTCTCCATACCGGTGGCGGAGGAAACAGGTTTTATGAGAGCTTGTTTTAAACTTCGCCCACCTCCCCGTCAGCTCATGCCTACTTGGTCTCTCGACAAAGCTTTGTCTTTACTTCACTCTCGTCTGTACCAAAATACTGCAGACTTTGCATTACTCTTAAAAAAGGCGGTTTTCCTTATGGCTTTGGCCACCGGGAACAGAGTGTCTGAGCTGGCGGCGATGAGCAACACACCTAATTGCCTTAGGTTTGGCAGACTTAATGAATGTATTTACATTGCACCTTCCCCAGGTTTTGTAGCCAAGAATGAGCACAGTGCACACGTGTTTTCTGAGTTCACGGTGCCGGCGTTAAAAAGGGGAAAGGTGCATCATAATCTATGTCCAGTGCAAGCTCTAACCAAATATTTGAGAGTAGCTCCTCTTAACCCCCAAGGTGCTTTATGGGTAGCAAGTACGGGTAAACGCTTACTTAAACGACGATTAGCCTCTCTTCTGGTCGAAGTCATTAAAGAGAGTAATCCCGGCGTTGTGGGTAGGGCCCACGATTTGCGCAAATGGGCAGCCTCTTTACGTTTCCTGAAAACAAAAATTCAGTAGACGATATCGCGTCCACTCAGTTGTGGGCGTCTAATCATACGTTTTTGTCTAGATACTTATCAGTTGCTCTAGACAAACCTTCCTTACCATGTATAGCTTTAAGGCAGAGGGTCTAGGTGGCCCTGCAGTCACTTTTGTTTATTTTCACGAGAAGGGGAGAAGGGGTGCAGTCAGTTGACATAGGACACCCTAGACCCCGCCAGAGTATGAGAGCTGTGATATAATTTAAGGTTAATGTGATATGAAAATTTCTCAGTGAGAAATTGTGCTAGTACAATGTTAGTACAAAACAACGGAGTTGTTATAGTAGTTTTAGCTGCGAAAGCAGTCTAATATTAGAACAGTGGAGATCCTTTGCAATTTCTCTCCACGATTATTTTGGGGTTTATTATGTGCACATATAAACTTATAACTTATTATTTTTGTCACCACTCGTTGAGTGGGGTGCCTTTGTAACTACAGATCTGTGTTCAGAATCTTCAGGGTTACCCATTTTTTGTCAGGCAGGCTTCTTTGAAGCACGCACCTGCCTGAACCCCTTTTTCTTGTATATTTTTGGTCTATGCCATATTTAAATATATTTTTCAAAAGTAAGAATACTATGTGGTTGTTTTTATTATCTGCTTTTCTAGAGTTATGATATGATTACGAATGTCCCCCTCCAGTCTTATAAATCAGGCATGTTCGTCAATGATGGAGGGGCCACTAATAAATTATAGGTTTGACTCATGTAAGGAGATAAAGAAAACCTAATATTTAGTAGTGGCCCCGTAATCATTGACGACTGGGGCCCTCCCGACCGTCCCCTTCCCATTCGTTGATGTATTAAGGATTTTGGTTTACTTGATATGTCAGTGAAGGAGGAATGACGCCTGAATCAGCGTCTGGTCAGAAATCCACACAAGTACATCCACGTTATGATGGAAAGCTTATTAGATAGTTATTCTTATTTTCTTTTTGTTTTTATTTTTTTCGTAGTGAGAACCCAATTCATAATGACTGAAGCCATGAGTGAGGTCGCGTGCGCTCATGATGAAGGCTCCTCAGTTTTTAAATGCTCTGCGCGGTAGATTCAAACTACGGCGGATTAGTGTTTGAAGAGGATGCCTTATGTAATAGGCATGTTCGTCAATGATTACGGGGCCACTACTAAATATTAGGTTTTCTTTATCTCCTTACAGGAATCAAACCTATAATTTTAACACATACTTCCTGTGGACACACCAATCTGGCAGCCGTGCTAGCTAATCTAAACCTTGTTACTACAACACAGATGTATACAAATGAGTAAGGACTCACTAGAAGCTCTGGAACGTCGAATGAAGCGGAGCACGGCGCAAGCCTTGTTGTCAGTGTGGACGCGGAAGTAGGAAGGAAGACGATGGCCGCTAGAGGGCCTGGTGTTGGGGAAGCGAAACATGAGAAATTCACGCATATAGCAAGGCATATGATAACAGATATTAACCCTTGGAATCCGGGAAGCCTCATATGAGGCAAAACGTATTTTGGTTAGGAGTCCGGGAGGTCTCATATGAGGCAAAATCAAAATCAAAGGGTTTAAATCGCGTGGGCGGATTTTTGTTTATGCGTGGGCTACCGCAGTGCCAGCAAAATAAAAATCAAAGGGTTTAAATCGCGTGGGCGGATTTTTGTTTATGCGTGGGCTACCGCAGTGCCACCATTAAGCACAAACTTAACATGCAGCATCAGTTCTCGTCACGCATCCAACATGGATGGAGCTAATCCAAAAAAAAAAACGCTGTGTCCGAATCGCCGCCCGCCGCCGCGTACCGTACTCCTAACAAAAGCAAGGCTAAAACGACCAAGAAAACAGTGCTTAGTCCCGATGGTGTTGCACACACTCTGGAAGAACTAAGCGAATATAGTGAACTGAGTGAACTGAGTGAACTTGGGAGTGACTTTGACGAAGAACAAGTGGTTAGTGAAGATGAGGGTGAAGTGGCGGATGGATTAGAGTTTCTGGGCTTTATTAGCACCGATGAGGACGATAATGACGAGGATTATGACGATGGTGAATGCGGTGCTCGTGAATATAGTGAACTGAGTGAACTTGGTAGTGACTTTGACGATGAAGAAGTGGTTAGTGAAGATGCGGTACCGTATGCTCGCCTAGCCTAGAGTAGCCTAGCCTAGCGTAACCTAGCGTAACCTAGCGTAGCCTAGCCTAGTAAGTGAAAGTGACACACAAATGTATAACAAGTAATAATAACTTAATAATAACAGTGAGTGTCAATAATTCATAACAAGAAGAGTAATAAGAGTGAAAGTGACACAATAATATCCAATAACAGTGAAAGTGCCGAAAATATGTTATAAAAAGTTTCACATAACTCAATAATAGTTGTAAAAGAAATAAATGACACAATAACTATGACATTATCACCATAGAAACATAATATCGTCTACCGGTACCAATGCCACCGAAGCGACGCGTGACTTAGTGCGTGCTAGCCAGGGCCTCGGCGAAGCGTTCGGACACAGGCGAAAATACGCGGGAAATTACCGCCATTCCCATCATCGTATCTCGGCACCCACTTGTCGTAGCGATGTCAACTCAACGCCAGTCTACAGACGAAGGTTGGTTCTACACTATGCAATTTAGTTGACTGCTCTAGGTGGTCTCAATCCGTAAATATCGAATTATGAAGATAGCCATTTTTCAGGAATACCCCCGGACACGACGATCACCTCATATGAAGGCCCCCGGATCCGGAGGGTTAAGTTATTTTCCTTTTTTATATTTTACGGACTTTTTTTCTGTAGGGTACCCGATCAAAATGACGATCCCGTAAGGGAATTAAGCATGCACTTATGACGAGTACTCCAGGTTAACTTCCGCGCAGGCTATTCAAAATGCTGGCGCGGGATGTTGAATGGAGACTATTATACTAATAGGCGAAGTCGTCAATGATGAAGGGGCCCTATTAAATTAATATATATAATAAGTATATAATGTATAATAATATATATAATAATAAGTAAATATATAATATAATATACATAGGCATATACTGTAATATAACTAAAATTCCATAGAGTACTTACCATAATTCCTGTAAGCATTCCTGTGACATCTTTTATATAAAACAAGTCACCTCACTACACAGTCAAATAGTCACTCAAATAAAACTATGTACTCTTATGTGGGGAGATTGTAGGCACCAATCGATCAGGGCTAGACCCAGGTGAGGTTATAGGCATGTGATAAAGAGTCGCTGGAACTCCTGTTTCATTTGCTTGGCCTCTCTTACTGATTTTCTTTGTGCCTCATTTACACTGAGAGCAATCCAGCTAGCTCTCACAAACACCTCCTCCTCCTATCCACTTCACTACACTAAACATGCACACCACACTTCATTCCTCCACACCAAAATTAAAAAAAAAAAAATTATGAATTGTAGCCCAGCCTCGGAGTCCCCAGGGGGGGGGGAGGGGGGGGGACCATAACTGCCCCCTCACCCGACCGACCATCCCCTGACGACCCCACACAATTACCTGGACCTCGGCCTGTTACTCTTTCTATTAATTTCTGCAACATTCGCGGACTTTCCTCTAACTTTCACTCTGTTGAGCACCATCTCTCCTCCTACAAACCTGATCTTCTCTTCCTCACCAAAACTCAGGTGTCTGTAGCAACATCCAGCAACCCCTTCTCTGTATCCTCCTACTTTCTCTATCCTAGTTTCAAAGCCAAAGGCGGATGTTGTGCATATGTGCACAACAAACTCACTTGCTCTCGTGTTCCCGATTTCGACTCCTCTGAATTCTCAACTTTATGGCTCAAACTTTCCTGTCATTCTCTTACTAAATATTTCTGTGCTGTCTATCTTTCCCCTAACTCTACCAACTTTCCGAAATTCTTTGACTATCTAAACTCTACAGTGGAACACATTCTATCCATTTCTCCTTTCTCAGAAATCTCCATCTTAGGAGATTTCAACGTTCACCACCGCCATTGGCTCTCCTCTCACACTACTGATCCACCTGGTGAACAAGCCTACGTCTTTTCTATCCTAAATGACCTAGAGCAGTTAGTTCAGCAACCCACCCGTATCCCGGATCGCATCGGAGATCGGCCCGACATTCTTGACTTGTTTCTAACTTCTAACCCTTCTTCTTATACTGTCGATCTTTTCTCTCCTCTGGGCTCCTCCGACCATAAACTTATCTCTGTCACCTGTCCTATCTCTCCAGTACAGCCACCCGATCCTCCTAGCCGGCGGCGCTTGTGGCACTTTGGCGCTGCCGACTGGGAGGCTCTTCGGCAGTACTTCTTTGATTTCCCATGGAATTATTTCTGCTTCCGTGGCCGAGGACCCTCAGAGAGTGCTGAACGCATTACCGAGGTAATCCTATCGGGCATGGAAGCATACATTCCATTCTCTTTCTCTCAGACTAATGCTAAAAAATCTTGGTTTACTCACGCCTGTTCTACTGCTGTCCGCAATAAGGAGGAAGCATTCAAACGGTACCGACGCCTTAAAACTCAAGACTCTCATTCTTCATATGTTTCTGCCCGGAATCAAGCCAAATCTGTTCTTCGACTTGCCAAACACTCTTTCATCAATAATAAATGCACTGAACTATCCAACTCTAGCTCTTCCCAAGCTTTCTGGCATCTAGCCAAAAACCTCTCCAACAATTTCTCTTCCTCGTCTTTCCCTCCCCTTTCCCACTCTGATGGCACAACCATCACTTCTTCCTCTGACAAAGCTAAACTCTTCGCTCAAACTTTTGCTAGAAACTCCACCTTGGATGATTCCGGTGCTATTCCTCCCTCTCCGCCCTCCTCTCTCTTACTTATGCCTAATATCCTAATCTCTTCTAAAGATGTACTTTCTACCCTCTCTGGGCTTAACACTAATAAGGCGTACGGTCCGGACGGTGTTCCTCCTGTTGTTCTCAAAAACTGTGCTTCCGTGCTGACTCCCTGCCTAGGCAAACTCTTTCGTCTCTGTCTATCCTCTAACGTCTTCCCTTTATGCTGGAAGTTTGCTCACATTCAACCTGTCCCAAAGAAGGGTGACCGCTCTCAACCCTCCAACTATCGTCCAATTGCTCTCATCTCTTGTCTTTCTAAAGTTTTTGAAACTATTCTTGCTTCCAAATTTCTTAAGCATTTCTCTTCTCATAATCTGCTCTCAGATCGCCAGTATGGCTTCCTTAAGGGTCGCTCTACTGGTGATCTTCTTTCATATCTTACTAACTCTTGGTCATCCTCCTTTCGGGACTTCGGTGAGACTTTTTCTATTGCACTAGACATATCGAAAGCCTTCGATAGAGTCTGGCATAAATCTTTAATTTCTAAACTACCCTCCTTCAGTTTCTATCCCTCCATCTGTGCCTTTGTCTCTAATTTCCTTTCCGGCCGTTCCATAGCCGCGGTTGTGGACGGCCATTGTTCACTTCCTCACCCTATAAACTCCGGTGTTCCTCAGGGCTCTGTCCTATCTCCTATTCTCTTTCTAATTTTTATAAATGATCTCCTTAACTGTACCTTAACCCCTCCAACCCGGATGGGCTCTTGAACGCCCATAACAACCTCGGCCCGCGCAACCCGGAAGGGCTCTTGAACGCCCATTGCTTGCATGCGTGCTTTCGAATGCCGCGCGTACATTTTCGGTATCGTGGGACGGTAGGTGGCGCCACCAGGCGTAAACTACGCCACAGCAACAGTATCTACCCCGACGCCATCATGGACAGTACGCCAAATAGTGATTCCGCTGTGTCCGATACCGTGCTTCCTACGACGCCCTTGCTTGTTCGTCGCGCCTTACCCCGACGCCATCGCCTAAATGTGTTATCTCCCGGAGGTATTGAGACGACATTGAGACTTTATGAGCGAGCTGATGCCAAGCATAATGTTGATGATGAAGTCAGTGACGACTCCAGTAATTATAAGTCGAGTGATTATGGCCATGAGAGTGATAAAGAAGAGCAATTCCTGGGATTTGCGAGAGAACATGACAGTGATGAGAGTGATGAAGGTGATGTACCAGTTGTTGAGGAAGCTGGTTTACCTAAAGACAGTGAACTTGAGAGAGTGAGCGAGTGGGAGAGTTCAAGGTCACTCACCAAATTTCGCTTAAGTGACACGACGCCAAGCCCTTCCCCAGGTAAATCGCCTTTCAAGCTACATTTGTATAAGCAGAAAATACTTGAGAAGGCGGCCGCGGCAGCTAGGGAACAAGCAAAACTACTTGGTGAGGATGAGGCTGTGAGTGAGGGTCAGCGTGGTGACCCTTCTCGTCCGCCATTGTCTCCCTTATCTACCCACGCCACCCAAGATAACCCGGATGCCCCGCATTCTTCCCCACCACCCCCACCATTGCCAAGGGTTGAGGACCCCACACTTTCGGCCTATTTGCCTCCTAGGTCCCCCGACAGGAGACATACTGCTGCCGAAAAGGGGAAAGGTAGGAAATATACCAAGAAAATTAAGAAAAGTAAGAGAGTTTTGTTCGAGGCTCCCGCGGCGTCCACCCCGGCCGGCCCCAGCCATACGTCCCCGCAACTTTCCCCACGGTCCTCCCCACCTCTCCCGCCTTCAACATGTCTTCCTGAAGAAGTCTTTGAGCTCGCATCACCAATACCTGGGCCTAGTGACAGTGAAACATTGCTTTCTGTCACTCGTCGCAGGCCAAGGAGCCCGGGACCTCGGGGGGACACAGCCTCACCTGCCACTCCTTCCCCACCTCGCCCACCCGCACGCCGCCCACGCATCACTGGTTCCCCGCCAGATTATGTGGGGGCCACTGATGATGAAGGGCACCTCTCTCAAGACTCTGGCCATGATTACATAGGTCCACCGTCAGGGCAAGATGACCACTCTGACGATGACTATATGGACATCGACGACCCTCGACCCATCCGCTTGGCCCGGCGTCGTGCTGCCCGTCGTGCTGCCCACCGCCCTGGCTGCCGCCCTCGCCGCCCTAGGGCGCGCGCCTCCCGAGTTGGCCGTGGGCGTGCTGGGCCACCAGCTGGAGCTCCTTGTCAGCGTAGACAAGACCCATTCTACGTTTTTCAGTGGCAAGACGTAGTTGATGAGGATGCATACAACCCTGATGTGCCAGCTTTTGATGAGGTACTGGAGGGTTCAGGCGTTACCCCCAATTTTCCTGCAGGCCCCAATGCTCCACCACACGAACTGTTTGAGGCCTTCTTTGATGAGGAGGTGGTAGGCTATGTTGTCAAAGAGACAAATAAGCAGCACCAATTCCAGGTCCACTTTTTGGGAAAGGTGACCAAGGGCCACATGAGGCAGTGGACCCCAGTGACTCATAAAGAGTTCATGGTGTTCCTGGCACTCACCATGCTAATGCCTCATGTCAAGAAGCATAGGTTGCCTGACTATTGGATCACCAATGATCTGATATCCACCCCTGCCTTCGGGAAATATATGTCTCGCGACCGGTACCTTGATATCCTCGCAGCGCTCCATCTTGTCACCAACCTTGACGTCCACCTCCCAGACAAGCTGTGGAAGATTAGGACGTTGTATGAGATGATGCGAGAACGCTTCACCTCCTACTTCAAGCCCTTCCGCAAGGTCGTCATTGACGAGTCTCTTGTGCTGTTCCGGGGAAAACTCAGCTTCCGGCAGTACATCCCCTCAAAAAGACATCGCTTTGGCATAAAATTCTTTGTGCTGTGCGACTGCCAAACTGGCTATGTCCTGGACTTCCTGGTCTACAGCGGGAAGGAAGGGGACTTGCTTGTGGACCCCCTCATTGGCTTTGGCGGAGCAGTGGTGCAAGCCATGATGGACCGCTACTTTCATAAGAATCACGTCCTCTACACGGACAATTATTACACGTCCCCCACTCTCTCACAGTACCTGCATGAGCGCAAGACGGGGACTGTAGGCACAGTACGAGGGAAAAGGAAGGGCATGCCACCTTTCCCTCCAAAGACCAAAAAAGGTGATGTGTTCAAGAAGAAGTCGGGGCCCATTCTGGCTATCCACTGGCACGACCAGCGGAAGGTCAACCTCCTGACCACCATCCACAAGGGGGAAATGGTGGAGACTGGCAAGGTGGATCGCCGCACCCAGGCCAGGGTGACCAAGCCCGATGCTGTCCTGGACTACAACATCAACATGAGGCTGGTGGACAAGTCCGACATGCAGATAGGCTTCATTGACTGCCTGCGTACCTCGTGCAGATGGTACAAAAAGTTCTTTCTGCATATGGTGGACATGTCAGTTCTGAATGCCTACAACATATACAAGCTTCGGAATGTGAACACACCCATGAAGTTCAATAGCCTGCGGAGGTTCCAAAAGCAGGTGTTGACGGAGCTCCTGGAGAAGTATGCTATGCCACAGAGGGCAGTGGCACATCCTGGGCCCGCCGTTATTGACCGCTTGCAGTCTGCTCAATACTTGATTAGGCACAGGCTTGGTTCCCTGCCTCAGAATGAATCCGGAAGAACACAGCAGAAGCGGTGCCATGTCTGCTACAACAGCAGGGTGAAGCCGAGGTCAGGTAAAAAGTCAACCCTGGAGTGTGTGGAGTGCAAGGTGGCACTCTGTGCTGTAGATTGCTTCTTTGATTACCACTCCAAGCTGGAGTTCTAATAATCATACTGAAATTGCCAAATAAAATGACAATATGTACACTATAATTATATATAGGCAAAAAGTGGAAGAAAACCAATGTATTGTAATACAAAAGCCATGTATTATGAGAACATTGATACAAATACAATTACACCATAATAATATGTGAAAGTGACACATATGTATATACCAAGTGACATTCATATGATTAGAACCTATAGAAATATATAAATCAGTGAAAAAAGACACAATAAATTGTATATAAAACGTTTACAAATCATATAACTAAGTGAAAGTGACACAAGACCTAATATTTGATGGCCAAAGTATAATAAACACCTGTGATAACGAATAATCAGTGCCTAATACAACAATAACCTACCTCAATTACTAATAAAATGTACGGTATCGAGTGAAAATGAGCATTATCAGTGACACTCTCTAAAGCATATTTGTCAAAGTGAAAGTGACACAAGACCTAATATTTGATGGCCAAAGTATAATAAACACCTGTG
This sequence comes from Paralithodes platypus, assembly GCA_032716605.1. NCBI lineage: Eukaryota > Metazoa > Arthropoda > Malacostraca > Decapoda > Lithodidae > Paralithodes > Paralithodes platypus. The sequence goes on from CM064582.1 coordinate 25,918,707, forward strand.
ATAACGAATAATCAGTGCCTAATACAACAATAACCTACCTCAATTACTAATAAAATGTACGGTATCGAGTGAAAATGAGCATTATCAGTGACAGTGACACTCTCTAAAGCATATTTGTCAAAGTGAAAGTGACACAAGACCTAATATTTGATGGCCAAAGTATAATAAACACCTGTGATAACGAATAATCAGTGCCTAATACAACAATAAGCTACCTCAATTACTAATAAAATGTACGGTATCGAGTGAAAATTAGCAATATCAGTGACAGTGATACCCTAATAAACATATTTTATATAATTGGCCTCAAAATAACTAGAAAATATCAAATAAACATCACATTCTCAATATCAAACACTAAAATCGTCTAAGGGAGATAAATACTTTGGCGCGGCGAGCGGCTAGGTGCGTCGTAGCCATGGCCGGGGCGACGCGTCCGAACGCGGGAAGAATTTGCCGCCGAAAAGCACTCGTCTTCCCGCGCTCACCATTATGCAACCAGAGGGGCTAGAGACCTCTACTCAACGCCATTCGACAGAGGAAGGTTTGTGGAACATTATTCTTTTTTATTCACAACATTACATGACATATTCATTGACTTACAGAGTAGTTAACATAGGCCAAAGATCGTCAAAACACCCGGTACCGGAGCACAGTCGTAAGCTATAGCCCCCGGGGCTGGAGGGTTAATTCCCATCCATTCAATCATTCATACGCAGACGACTCAACCTTACACTACTCCATTAGTTTTTCAGAACGCCCCAGCCAGCAATCCCTCAACGACAAACGTAATGAAGCCATAGAACTCTTAAATTCTGATCTAAATACTATTTCCAATTGGGGCAGAGAAAACCTTGTTAACTTTAATGCTTCCAAAACCCAATTTCTCCATCTACCTACCCGTCAGGATCTCCCAGCGGACTATCCCTTATTCTTCAACAATACAAAAATCAACCCTTCATCTTCTCTCAATATTCTTGGTGTCTCTTTTTCTTCTGCTCTCATTTGGAAGGACCATATTACCAGTCTTGCTAAGGCAGCCTCCCAGAAGCTGGGTGTGCTCAACCGCCTTAGGGGGTTCTTTTCCCCTGGACAGCTTCTTGCTCTGTACAGGGGCATAGTGCGCCCTTGTATTGAGTATTGTTCACATGTGTGGGGAGGTTCCTCTCACACCGCTCTCCTAGACAAAGTTGAAAGGAAGGCCTTTCGTATCATTAACTCCCGTCCACTCACCAACTCTCTGCAATCTCTCTCTCTCCGCCGCAATGTTGCATCTCTCTCGCTATTCTATCACTACTATAATAATCAGTGTTCCTCAGAGCTATCCCAGTGCATACCACCTCCTTTACGTAGGGCACGTGGTACCCGTCTTGCAACTCAATCCCACCCCTACTCTGTGCAACTCTCCAACCCAAGAGTGAAACGTTACTCTCAAACTTTCTTCTACTCAACAGCTGAGCTCTGGAACTCTCTCCCAGAATCAGTCTTTCCCTCTTCCTGTCCATACTTAGTGTACTCAAACTAGTATGAACAGTCTCGATGTTACGTAATCTGGGTTGATGTTGCGTTACCTATCGTTCCGTAGTCTTAAGTTGAATGCTTCCATAACCTTGGTCGAACGTTCCATGATTGGGTAGAATATATTATTCTATAGTTGTATATGGGAAAGTATTGTAGGATTATAATTCCCATATATATATATATATTTGTATTATTTAAGATTGTTTATAAGTATCTCATTGTGAAGAAGATGGGATACATTTTCCATATGTTATGCGCGTGCGCGGTATGTCACGACAGAGACAAACATAATGCGCTCGCACACTCTCCAACCAACCTCCGTCCCAGCTACACACGCTAAGCCTTCTTTCTTCTAGTTATTTCACCAGGTGTTTTCGCTTCACTTTTCATCTCATACTCCATAGTCACTACATCATCAGGATTGTTACTTAGCACAACTTAACGTAAATATCTAGCCTATCCTAGCCTATTGTAGCCTCTTTTCATACTCTGTTTACTATACTAACCACTTCCAGTCATCTAGCCTATTTTCCGCCATCCTCCAATCACCAGCTGAGTTCATCAAAGGGTAATATATTCTATATGGTTAATGTTCCTTTAATATCAATAATATACTGTACCGATTTGAAGGATTACTAATCTAGGCTATACTGATTTTGTTGATCAACTCTAACGTCATGGTGGGCAAACATCTCGTCGTATGACCTGGCGACCATGGCATATTCGTCTGGCATAAAGCACCGACGACAGGTGGCCAGGATCTCCGAATAGAGACGCTTTGATGCCTCGTGCGTGAGGTGTACCCCGTCGGGACTGAAGTCAGCCTCAGAGGTATTCATTGACTGATAGCGCTCCCGGGTGAATGGGATATGGCGCTTTAGCCATCGGTTAACAGCATTTCTAATGCGGTTAAACTCGTCCGTAGAGACCCCTCGTGGAGCCTGCCGCTTCTCTACCCCAATCACCCGGACTTCTCCCCCCGAGAGCCGCACCACCTCCTCAGCTAGGACCTCGATCCCCTCCGCAATCCCTCTCGGACTGACCCCGCTCCTTATCTCATTTCCTCCTATCACCAAGAAGGTCAAGTCGGGCTTCAGCTCTAAAAACTGACCCCAGGCTTCTGTTGATCTCAAGGTGCTGATGCTGGCACCTGGGGCGGCCAGAGGAGTCACGGAAAAGAAAGGCCTGTGGACGGCGTGGTCAACGTACAAATCCCTGACGTAGGAGTGGCCCAAAATTGCCACCTTCCTAATCGGGCCTGGGTACGCAGGCCTATCAACCACCGCAGGATAATCTTCCCCTACCCCACCACCCGCGGCACCATGACGCCAAAAGCCCTGGGCCATGAAGGACAGACGAAATATGGCACAAAAAAATTGGGGGTTGCAAACTAGTGAAAGGTCGAAGGACCAATTATATGGTTAATTTAGATAAGTGGACTGTATATTATTGATATTAAAGGAACATTAACCATATAGAATATATTACCCTTTGATGAACTCAGCTGGTGATTGGAGGATGGCGGAAAATAGGCTAGATGACGGGAAGTGGTTAGTATAGTAAACAGAGTATGAAAAGAGGCTACAATAGGCTAGGATAGGCTAGATATTTACGTTAAGTTGTGCTAAGTAACAATCCTGATGATGTAGTGACTATGGAGTATGAGATGAAAAGTAAAGCAAAAACACCTGGTGAAATAACTAGAAGAAAGAAGGCTTAGCGTGTGTAGCTGGGACGGAGGTTGGTTGGAGAGTGTGCGAGCGCATTATGTTTGTCTCTGTCGTGACATACCGCGCACGCGCATAACATATGGAAAATGTATCCCATCTTCTTCACAATGAGATACTTATAAACAATCTTAAATAATACAAATATATATATATATATATGGGAATTATAATCCTACAATACTTTCCCATATACAACTATAGAATAATATATTCTACCCAATCATGGAACGTTCGACCAAGGTTATGGAAGCATTCAACTTAAGACTACTGAACGATACGTAACGCTACATCAACCCAGATTACGTAACATCGAGACTGTTCATACTAGTTTGAGTACACTAAGTATGGACACTTCCTATGACTTAAATTGCTTCAAACTCTGTGTGTCCAGGCATTTTGGCTCGAACGTCCCTTGATTTTGGCCCTGTCACTCTTTCAACTATGGGGGAGGCACTCGCTATAGGCAGTTATGCCTTTTGCCTCCCTCAATCACATAGAAAAAAAAAAAAAAAAAAAAAATGCCCAAAATGTGCAAAATACGTAACTATAATTTGTGATTATAATGTATTTATTTCGTAGGCAGTATTTACTGATAAATATATTTGTCTTTCAAGCAAAAAATAGTGTAAAATCATCAATTATACCTAGACAAAACTGCATCATTACTCAAGGGGTTAACCAAAATTCACTCCCCTCAGTCACCAAAAGTCACAAGTAACATATTATATACATATACAGGGTGTTTTAAAACAACACTGCCAGACCTCATCTGCTAATTAGTAAATACAATAACGAAGAAGATTATCTAAGGACAAAATGCAAAATAATATACCATTAATGATTTAAACCGCATAGAGTAAAATAATTAGTGACACCCAGGTATGAGCTATAATCTGAACACGGGCTAGTGTCCCCCCTCCCCCCCAAATAGCCTACCTCTTGCCTCCCATCCCAGTTCGAGTTTTTTTTTCGAAGCTTTGGAGTCATAACGAATCTTCTCATGTGTTTAATCATCTGCTCGGCCATGGTGCTATCTTCTTCTGTCATAGTGATTTTATTTACCTTATAATATCACATAAATATGGATTGTCGTTATTTAGGTGTGTCTCTGCCTTTGTTATTTTATACTCGTTAAGTCCAAGTGACGTAAATTGTTTGTTTTGGGTACCATTAGATGATTTTAAATATTCATTAGTGAACACCGTATACTTGTATGTCTACAGCTACGTAAAATCGTCAAACTTCAACCATAAAACTGATAGACATATTTCGTTAGTAATCTGCGATAATAGTAACGTAATGAGGTATTTGTATTGAAACAGTAAATTGCGCAGGAACAATTTTTTCCCATTCAAACAGTTTCACGAACGATTGAATTACCTATAGCAGTGTTCGGATACCTGACCCAGACTTGAGATTCATTATTTTACCTCTTGGTCATCGTTACAAATGGTGCATATCTTTTTACGCTACTTGGATTATAATACTTAGCAGTTTTCGTCTAATTGCAAAATATCATTACCAATTTTATGTTACTTTGATTTTGTAATTATTCATATGTGATTAGGTCATTAGATATCTCCTCTTTACCTTTTTTACTTGGTAATCATTCATATTATGTATCATATGTTTTGTGCTGAGCTCAGAACCCTGTTTTGCTACATTTCTAAATAACCATTTATCTCCGTTACAATATATTATTGGTAAAAATAGAATAGAAATATGTGTATTATATATTTTGATCAATGTGGTCGTCATACTCTGGCAGTGTTGTTTTAAAACACCCTGTATAATTCAAATTATTCACTAAACACTTTCACTGGGTAGATGAAATAATCCATAATTGCCTGCCTATAGCTAGGCTTGGCGGGTCAGAGGGAGGGAGCCAATAATTTAAAGGGCCGGGACCCTGCCTCACAGTCTGGGGGCCGGGAAACTACTGAGTTAACAAAGGCCCGGGATCCTCAGAGAGGGACGCTATGGGAATGCTAGATACTTTATTTTGTAACTTACTGTTGCCTAACTTACCAGTCCAAATCGCGTCATAAACTTATTTTTGGTGAATAAATTTAAGTTATGGGTGGCAATATGACACAATTGCGTCATATGGTCGCTCTTCAGCTACTGTCGATATGACGCAATTGCGTCCTAAAAGCGCGAAAGTGTTAAGAACGGGATGTTACTTAACACCTTACGAGCGGCCTAGGCGGTAATTTCTATGTACCGCCCAGCGTTTTTTTTTTACCATAAATGTGGTTGTTTCCGTGCTCTTTTTCATGTATAAACAAGACCCAGAGCGTTTTACAAGTATGTATCCCTGAAAGGGCGTAAATTGAGCTTTCCAATGACACCTGAACCATCCTTCTACGATCACTGGTTGTCTTGCAACGATCGTGCAACCGAAGGGCAAAATCGCTAAAATACGGTAATTTTCTTACATTACAGTAAACTTCCGTTAATCCGAAGGGCAGCGGACCGGCCCTCGTTCGGATTAGTGGATTTTTCGGATTATCGGACTTTACCCCTATGAACCTGTGTATTAACCTAACAAGTGCACATGGGTGTAATTAGACACCTCTCCCTGTGCGCATGTATTTGAGGTGTTTCCGTCACTAAAATATTCATTGTACCATTAATAGCATTAATACTTATCCATATGCGCCTATTATGGGTTGATTATAAAGGTATTAACCTGAAACAACAATAAAACGAGTGAAAACAGCGTTTGGATGGTCATAATTGGAGATATAGCCCGCGAGTTGTATAATGTATGGGTGAGGCAAGCTGCTTTCCCGCCAATTTCCCCCAAGGCCACTGAGACACAGTCGATCGATACTCTCTCTCTCTCTCTTGCATTCGCTTGCTATCAGTGATGACCACACCCTGCAACCGGATTTCTAATGTTAGCACGAAAATATACCTCAGAATAAGGGAATAACAGGGAAAATAGGTGATAACTGAAGGAGAGGAGGAAAGTGGGGAAGGAGGGGAGGTAGAGGACTGAGATTTTGCATGGCCCAGGGGCCAAAAAAAAAATAAAAAAATAAAAAAATAAAAATATATATATTTTTTTTTTAAATATATATATTTATTTTCTTAAGAGTCTCCCCGCAGTTCCCGGGTTAATGGCCTGATGAAAACATTGAGGCATTAGGCCACCCAAATGACACACACACATATCATATGTTCATGAAATCACTTCAAAAGTTTACCATTGTCATTGTAGCCTATTACCTACTTCAAAACATTCAGATTAATGGTCAAAGGAATCTGCTGATATAAACGTAAACACCATATGTCCGCATCGTCTACTAGCGAGTTTGTCTTGCTCTTGAAGATCAGATCAGATGTGGTTCGGGAAGTAATGCCTTAACAAGGGCACTTCCCTGAGAGGTTCTTGTAATTTTCCTTTTGTGATTTTCCTTTTGTGACGTGCTCTGTTATATTATATTGTATTGAAAGCACCCTTGTCTTGTTGTCTTGAAAGCACCCTTGGGACGCTCCGATCACTGAACTATAAATAGTAGCGTATCGGAACGTCCAAAGGTGCGTTTTCAAGCTCAAGACTGAATGCGCTTGCAGAAAATGCGGTGCAAGCCAGTAGCGCATCGGAGCGTCCCAAGGATGCGTTTAAGAGCAAAACAAACTCTCTAGCAGACGATGTGGTGTTTACGTTTATATCAGTAGCTTCCTTTGACCATTAATCTGAATGTTTTGAAGTAGGTAATAGGCTACAATGACAATGGTAAACTTTTAAAGTGAATTCATGAACATATGATATGTGTGTGCTCCATTATGTGTCATTTGAGTGGACTAATGCCTCAAAAAGGGGACTTTGGGACTTCTTGAAATTCGGACCATCGGGTGAATTCGGATTTGGCCTCAAATTGAAAAATTCGGACTATTGGGAGATTCGAATCATCGGTCGTCGGATTAAAGGACTTTTACTGTATTACGTGTGTAGCGAGTGAGAGAGGGTGGGGGAGGGTGCAATAAATCTCAGTAGCTCCACGGCGGCCGTGGCGAGCGGTCAGGTGGTAATCTACGCTCCTCCCACCGCTCCGCTCTCTCAGAGCACATTATGTGCTCAAAATTGCACTCGACAATAGCCGGGCCCCGCCACATAGTCCATATTTATTTCACTCGACTATAGCCGGGCGCCGTCAGTTAAGGGTTAATACAGTACACTAAAATCTCGCATCCCACGATTTATTGGTACCAAAGTATTACCGTGGGACCGGAATTCGTGGGATGCAGAGTATTAAAGTAATGGGGAAAATTACAAAAGTACTGGAGGCTATCGTCGGGCGACTATTGACCTTCACTTTACATGTCAATAATCGAAAGTAAGTTGCTTTAATGAAAAGAAAGGTAAGTAAAACACAAACAAAACACTTAGAAAAGTTGATGAGGTGCTTATATAATGGATGTGGTGATAGACGGGAGGTGGATGTTAGTTACCACCCTCCGTGGCCCCACTCTCGTTCTCCGTCACCCCACCGTCGCCGCCAAAGCCCGTGAAATCATCGTCCATGGCATCAAGTTCGGCGTCTTGTAGAGCTTCCATTAGCTCTGCATCCGTGGGAAACGTGTGGTTTTTCGTGGGATGAGAATTCAGGTAGCCATTGGATAGTACCGTGGGATGCGTAATCGTGGCATCGAAATGCGTGAGATGCGTGACTCTACTGTATATTATATTCATGTTGAGTTTAGCTATAGAGTTACAAATATATGATTGATAGGTATATTTGAAAAATTTGTATCTCGATATTATACAAAAAAATCAAATGAACCTTTTCCAATAATGTTTATAGAGTACTGGGGGTTCAAAGTAACTTTAAATTATGTTGATATAAAAGTACAATTAACAACAAAACTCTGTCTAGATTATGTTGTTATATTAGTACGACAAAACTCCTGGTCTTTACTCTCCCAATAATAGTTATAATATACTGTACATACATTTAATACAATGATGATGACTTGTAAGCTAATGACAGTTCTTGTTCCAGGTTCACAACTGAAGTTACTCGTCAAGAAGAAGCAACATAGCTTATTTATTGATTGGTCAATAATAGTTCTTTATAGTATGATCACATCTTGGTATGGGATCTTGGGCTTTGAATAACTCAGAAGTGTAAAATATTGTTGTTAGCTACCATACAAATATTTTGTTATAAAGCTCTGTAAATAAACAATTACTGTCCAGAAGAGTTGTGATGGAGATGCTGGATGAAGATTCAGTTGTAAAGTTGGAAAGTGAAGAGACAACACAATGTGAAGAGGAAGGGTTGTACTTTAAAAGTACCAATGAAATTATATATGAAGAGAATGTGTTGGATTTTGAAGGAACCAATGACATTAAGTGTGAAGAGGAAGATTTCAACTATGACGGAAACAATGACATTAAGCGTGAAGAGGAAGATTTCAACTATGACGGAAACAATGACATTAAGCGTGAAGAGGAAGAGTTGGACTATGACGGAAACAATGACATTAAGTGTGAAGAGGAAGATTTCAACTATGACGGAAACAATGACATTAAGTGTGAAGAGGAAGATTTCAACTATGACGGAAACAATGACATTAGGTGTGAAGAGGAAGAGTTGGACTATGACGGAACCAATGACATTAGGTGTGAAGAGGAAAAATTGGACTATGACGGAAACAATGACATTAAGTGTGAAGAGGAAGAGTTTGACTATGATGGAACCAATGACATTAAGTGTGAAGAGGAAGAATTGGACTATGACGGAAACAATGACATTAAGTGTGAAGAGGAAGAATTGGACTATGATGGAACCAATGACATTAAGTGTGAAGAGGAAGAGTTGGACTATGATGGAACCAATGACATTAAGTGTGAACAGGAAGGGTTAGGCTTTGAAGGAGTCAATGAATTTGATTGTGAAGAAGTGCAGGATTTCAAGTGTGAGCATTGTGATAAATCTTTCTCACAAAAGGGTCACCTCACTAGACATTTACTAGTACATTCAGGAGTAAAACCATTCAAGTGTGATCATTGTGATAAAGGTTTCTCCCAGAAAGGTGACCTCGCTAGACATATATTATTACATTCAGGAGAAAAACCATACAAGTGTGAGCATTGTGATAAATGTTTCTCACGGAAAAGTCTACTCACCCTACATTTACTAGTACATTCAGGAGAAAAACTATACAAATGTGATCATTGTGATAAAGGCTTCTATCATAAGGGTGACCTCATCAGACATTTACGAGTACATTCAGGAGTAAAACCATTCAAGTGTGATCTTTGTGATAAAGGTTTCGCACGAAAGGCTGTCCTCACCAGACATAAACTAGTACATTCAGAAGTAAAACCATTCAAGTGTGATCAATGTGATAAATGTTTCTCACGGAAGAGTCAGTTATCCAGACATTCACTAGTACATTCAGAAATTAAGCCATTCAAGTGTGAGCATTGTGTTAAATATTTCTCACAAAAAAGGAAACTAGCCAGACATCTACTAACACATTCAGCAGTGAAAAAATTAAAGTGTGATCAGTCTTAATTGTTTTTCAGAAATTCACACTCAGAAGTAAAACCATTTAACCCATTAATTTACCTAATATGCCGCTTATTATTTACTTATAAATTTCTCCTAATCTCGTAATTAGCTGTCCAAAATTTATTTACTACCAATAAGCTCGTTCAAAGACAACTGCGGCGGTTGAAAAAACTAAAGCAAAGGTTTCTATACTCCCCTGGTGGTCACAAAGGTTGTTTAGTATCACAGGAAGACACAGGTGCATCTTCCCATACACGAAAGGGTTAAGGGTAGGCCACACCTTGAGCCCAAAATTTTCAATGGAATTTTGATTTTTTTTTTTTCTTCTTAAAATGTTCCTTTGGTCAAGAAGAACATGTGGAACCATATTTAGTGTGCAAAAATGCAGCTACACCCCCCCTCCCACGGCCCACGGCATAAAGGCATAATATTATGAAGTACAAAACCACAAATTTCAGAATCCAGTTACATAGTAAAATATTATAAAATATAATGGTTTACCATGAAATTTTGTTTTCTCTGATAGAGCGTGCGCAGAGAAAACTATAATAAGAGGAGTAACTGAAACAAAATTTCGCCAAGACCACTAAAATGAATGTTTGAAATGGAATCTCCTGTAACTTTTAATTACATTTTTCACCTTCTAGCCCCTCTTCTACGAGTATTTATTGACTTATATATGTATAATGATGCACACATATGCAACACACCTATATAAGCAACAAGTCATGGTAAAATTGCATTTTCTATTCATGGGACCGAACTATTGAACATAATTTAGGAAATATTTCGAGAATTCATGAATTTAATTATACGGTAATGCACAAAAATAATTTTGGGCACTTTATATTAATGAAAACCGTAATATTATAACGACTCTTTGTGTAATATGTGGTTTACCAATGCCTATCCACGTTTCAAGAGGTTTCAAGAGGTTTTAATATGAAATTGGGAATTTTAATGGAAAAACAACATTAATTAAATAAAAAAATAAAAAAACATAGAAAAGCAACCAATTTTGGTGAACATATGAGGAGGTCCGTCCCAGAGGGGCCAACTCGCCACATTTTCAAAAACAGCGCTCTAGCTGGTTCCCGCTCCGTGAAATTCTTGGGAATCATCTGGCAAAAAAAAACATCCGACTTTCGTCCTTATAGCAACTGCACATAGGGTTGAGCGTCCCTTGTTTTTGCCGTTTGGCAGACCGTTTATGGGTGGGAATCTGGGTAGACAGAGGGGCCAACTCGCCAACGCGCTCAGCCAATGAGAGCGCGGCTACGACGTGGGGAATTAAATGGCCGCCCGCCCGACCACTCACAGGCGCTGTACGAGACGTGCTTCAGTAGTCACGCTCAAACCGAGTTAGAGTCAACACACGAGTGACTACCTCCGCTACTTTAAACATCAATAACTCAAACTCTACTCGTGGCGAGTTGGACCCTCTGGCACGGACCTCCTCATATAGAGGATAGTACTACTAACTAATATAATAACAAACATATTTAAAAAACAAAATTAAGGGGGTTTTAGGATTTTTGAAAGATTGGGGGTGTCAAGGTGTGGCCTACCCTTAAGTGTGCTCATTGTGTAAAATATTTATCACTGAAACATCAACTGGCAAGCCATATCACAGACAAACACCATGTCGGTTCTTAGTCAACCTATCAATTGCCAGATGCTTTTATCCTTGAGGGGGTCACCATGAATTATTCACTTACATGCTCCGAAGGCAGTCATTTCTTCAACTCGTGTCCATTTGTTTAGGTACTTATAAAATTGGGGGTTCTGAACTATTCCTGTCTGTTTGCTAAGACAATTAGTTCAATCTTTTTTTGGTTATTTCTTTTGAGAAGGGAGAGTTGCAAGCCGCACCCATCAACCCCTTTTATTAACCCCTACTGTACCAGAGGGTAATACCATAAATGTACCCCCCAGTCCCAAGCAATGTGGCCAAAATGGCTTCAGAGGCAAGATATAACAGCCTCCCACCTCAAAAGATGGAGGAATACTGCCTCTCCTAGCCTGTGGGAGATTGGATATAGGCTGAGAAGTGTTGCTAAGGTCTTGGAGCAGTGCTTAAATTTTGTGGTACCAGGCACTGCCTGATACTGGCAGTTACAAGGACCGTGTATTACTGACGGCTTGCAGCCGTCACTGGGACTGGGGGAGTGATTTATCTACTGACGGCTCACTGCCGTTGCTGGGATTGTACGAGTTAACCTTCTATGACATACAGTACGATGCAGAGGGAATATTTTACCCCATCCCATAGGGTGAAGTGTTTTTGACAATAGTATTGGTTGCAAATTATTTGTTTATCAGACCTAACACCATTGCAAAATCTAAGTATATTATGATTATTAATCACCAGATTAATGTAGATTATTAACCCATTGGCTGCGGGTGACGTTCCGGAACGCATAGGCAATTTACAGCAATTTCCAGGCTTTAACCTAAGACGTGCGCATGGGGGGTATGAGACACCACAATCCTGTGCGCACGTATTTGAGCTGTTCCCATCACTAACATTGTTATTTTACCATAAATAGCGTTAATACTTATCCATATGCGCCTATTATAGGTTGATTATAAAGGTATTAACCTGTTACAACAATAAAACAATTGGAAACAGTGTTTGGATGGTCAAAATCGGCGATACAGGCCGGGAGTTACATAATGTATGGCTGAGGCAACCTCCCTGCCCTCCTCCCCTCCCCTTGTCTGGAGAGACACTGTTACGCAATAGTATCTCTCTCTCGCTGTTTCCCACGCTTGGTAACAGTGATGACAACGCCCTGCTACCAACTTGCTAATGTTAGCACGAAAATAGACCACAGAATAAGGGAATAACAGGGAAAATAGGTGATAACTGAAGGAGGGGAGGAAAGTGGGGAAGGAGGGGAGGTGGAGGAGTGATATTTGGCATGGCCCAGGGGCAAAAAAAAAAAAAAAAAAAATGTGGGTGTTTTAACCCGGTGAGACCCAGCGTCGCACGTGTTACGTCGGCAGTATTTGATCACCAACTCCCAGCGACGCATCACGTGCGTCCGACATATAAAAAACACTTACGTGGCTCGTAAGGTAGGAAATGGCGGGAGAATAGGAGGGGGAGGTACCGTAGTGTGTGTGGGAGCCGGGCCAGTAGGTGTGAGCGGGCCGAGACAGCCGCGCGGCTGGTGGTGGTGGGCTTAGTGGGGATAGTTTACACCCTTAGTTCACCGCCACTTTGAACCTTCATTACTCCGGTCGTATAGGAGCTAGAGGCTTGAGATTTATGTGAGACACTCCTTAGGATGTATGCCGTACAATGCCATACTCACTCAGTTTTTACCCTAGTGCTCCCGGGCGGGTGGTCATGCGGGGGAGACGAACTATTGAAACCCCCCCCGCCCCCCAAATGACCGAAATAAGTTTTTTTTTATTTTTGTCTTCATTTCTCACCATTCTCTTCCATTTTGGCTCAACAAATTTTTTTGAGGCTCCCCCCCCCCCCAACCCCCCATCGGGGGCCCCCCCCCCCCCAAAAAAAAAATGTCCGAGGTGATTTTTTTTTCCTTTTTTTTCATTTCTCATCCTTGTCTTCCATTTTAGCAAACAAAAAAAATAAGTGAAAATGGCTTAGGACTGGGGTGAACAAAATATTATAACTAGCCGGGGCTCAGCGGGTTAAATTAATTTTTTTTTCCCCTGACTCTTAACCTAAGAAGTGCGCATGGGGGTAATTAGAAACGTCCCCCTGTGCTGACGTATTTGAGCTGTTTCCATCACTAAAATATTCATTTTACCATAAATAGCATTAATACTTATCCATACGCGCCTATTATGGGTTATTATAAAGGTATTAACCTGAAACAACAATAAAACGAGTGAAAACAGCGTTTGGATGGTCAAAATCGGAGATATAGGCCGCGAGTTATATAATGTATGGGTGAGGCAACCTGCTTTCCCGCCAATTTCCCCCAAGGCCACTGAGACACAGTCGATCGATATTCTCTCTCTCTCTCTTGCACTCGCTTGCTAACACTGATGACAATGCCCTGCTTGCAACTCGCAATGTTAGCACGAAAATATACCTCAGAATAAGGGAATAACAGGGAAAATAGGTGATAACTGAAGGAGGGGAGGAAAGTGGGGAAGGAGGGGAGGTAGAGGAGTGATATTTTGCATGGCCCAGGGGCCCAATTTTTTGTTTTTTGTTTTGTTTTCGATGTTTAACCCTCTCACCACGGAAGGGCTCTTGAACGCCCATCAAAAAGCATATAACAGCTGCCCGGAAGGGCTCTTGAACGCCCAGTGGTTGAAAGCCTGTGAGCTTCGTGTGCGAGGCGTCGGTCCGACGCATGTAAACAACAGCCGGCTGGACCGACGCCCCGCATCTCCGGCCACAAGAAGGAGAGCGTCACTTGTTCGTGTGTGCCTGTATGTTGTTGTTAAGTATCGAAAAGTAGTGTAAAGTGGCTGTTTTGGCCATAAAGTTATCTCCAATGAAATCATCATCACAACTCAACCAGTTGACTTAGAGAGCTCTACTTAATGCCATTCTACAGGTAAATAACACAGCTACGCTTGGGGATGCGCGGGAATGCGGGAAGCAGTTAGATTAACACATATACGGTAGCCTAGCCTAGACGTTTTTCGGCCAAAACACCCGGGTTTCGAGGAATATATATATAATACATAGCCGGGGCTGGAGGGTTAAAGTTGATTTTTTTTTTCTCTGACTCTTAAGAGTCTTCCCGCAGTCCGCCGGGGGAACTCTTTAAGAGTCTTCCTGCAGTTCCCGGGTTAAGAGTCTTCCCGCAGTCCGCCGGGGGAACTCTTTAAGAGTCTCCCCGTAGTTCCCGGGTTAAGAGCCTGTAAAAGCCGTAGAAATCGAGTGTCAGTCGGCGGGAGCGTGAGGGACCCACCTCCGACCCTCAGAGCAGCGAGCCGCTCACTGAGGGAGACTGTGTCTCGCACGGGTGTCTCACAACAGTGTTGCCGAGCGAGCGAGAGCTAATAATTAGCGGTTTTCCCGCATGTTTATGGCAACGCTGCCGGTGAACCCCGCCACCTACGAAGCTCGTTCTGGTCTCATTTTGAAGCTATTTTTGCCTAGTTTTTGGCAGAATACAGTTCATATAATGCAGATTCTTGATTAATCATTCAGGAGTACCTGAATTTGCCCTAAATAGCGCAAATATAGCCGCAGCGTAAGTGTTAATATAATCATGGCATTTCATTAATATATATTTTTGTTGCCATATAATTCTAATTTATTGATGCTTCTTACTTATAATGGATTAACTGATAATTAATTACAATTAATTATTTAATACATGTCATTGTACAGTACATGGTGTTGAATTATATGGCCTTAATTATTAATTTGTAGCAGGTAATAATCAAGTCAAGTAATTGTCCCATATCTGACTAATAATTAGGAGTAAAAGTTAAAAGAGCTTTAATAACAAGTAAATAATGCAATAAGTATTCATCAGCAATGCTTTTTTAATTCTGAATGTTACTGCTCAATACAATCCCAGTCCACTTCATTGTCAATACTTGTCTCAGCCAATCAGCTATGATAATATGATGCCATGTTGTATCTCCTGGGCTCCAGGCCTGGGTTCTTCCTCCAGTTACCAAGTTAAAGGACACATGGTCAAGGGTTTGGTGTTTGGCTTGGAAACTCTGATGTTAGATACTTCATGGCTACTACCAACTAGAGAATCCTCCCCTCTAGCCCTTTGAGTTGTTGCACCCATAATTATGTAGTAGACATTATGTATGTATTATAATGCTTGGATAAACAAGTCTGAAGGATAATTCCATTTAGTTAGTACCTTTAATTAGCTGTTACCATCCATATTATATATCATTAGTATGAGGCCTGTATGATTATTATTATGTATTTAGTAGTTAATAAAGAAACAAAGTGAGGCTGTTTACTTTCCAATTTCCTTAGTGAATCTATTTGTCAATGGGTCCCATCTCCCAATGATGTTTATAAGAAGCATTATTACCACCCTGGTGTCAAGCTTTTTATTAGTCCTCGGAGATACCCAAACTGCAGCTTGTTTTACAGAAGACGAGGAATTTCCTCTCATTCTTGACAATACACTATGAAGAGCCTACAACAGGGTACATTAATATAACTTAAAAGTGTGTCAAATTGTAAAACACTTTTCTGCTCACGGCATGGCTCTGATCTCATAAACCCATTCCCCCTGTTGCTAAAGCAATAACAAATATATACTTTTCCAATAATTGTTTATAGAATATATGGAGGTTCAAAGTAATATCATAATAAGGACATTATCAAAAGACCACTTTGATCTAGTAGTAGCATTCTCCTAAAACAACTTTGCATGAATATTCTATTTCTGGATAAGGACTAGCAATGTTCGTAGCCTTGGATAATGGTTCTTTATTCATAGTAAGGAGATTTCTTGGAATACTGTATTAACTCATTTAAACAAGTTGTTCTAGATCTGAAGTGACGGCGTCTCTTCCGTAGATTGACCTCCCTACTGCCAATCTAGAGGTTGGCAGATTGGGAGGCACAGCGTCACATTTTTCCTTTGCCCCTCAAATTTCCCTTCATAATTGCTGAGGGGCACAGGGCCTTGGTGGGGCTAGGGTGGGTGCCTTGATGATCAGGGACTTCAGTGAACAGTTGTTGTTGTTGTTCCCCAAGCTGCCTGGCCGAATAGCCCCAAGGCCCCGAGCAAGGCCAAGGCCATAACCGAGCGCCCCCACAGAACCCTCCCTGCCGACCACAATAAAGCCTGGGTGACCGAAGCCACTCCATGGCGGGGAGCTGAGGAGGGTGCGGAAACGCCCGGGAAACCAAAGACCCACCCAGGGCCCTGTGCCCCTCAGCAATTATGAAGAGAAAGTTGAGGGGCAAAGGAAAAATGTGACGCTTTGGCTTCCAATCTTGGTAGATTGGGAGGTCAATCCACGGAAGAGACGCCGTCACTTGAGATCCAGAAAATATATACCGGTAAGTAAAAGGAACAGTCGGAGTAAGCTATGGGTATGGCAGAGATCACTCAGTTCTCACTCTGATAGACCAGCCCATCACCACATGACTAGAACCCAATCCTCTCAGCATCAGCTAGGAAAGGCCCTAGAAAGCAGCCTTTGGCGGGGGGATAGCTCCCCTATTTCAACCCCTTTCGGGGTTGGGCACCCGCCCTCAGTGAACAGTTACTACAGATTGCTAGACCGCGCCGTTCACCAACAACACTGGCGTCTGCCAAATAGCACACTGGCTGGGCCGAGACTTGAACCATCTACCTCATGATTTGCAGGCGAGTGCTCTACCAACCGCGCTACGGCCTATGATTCTAAAAGAGATTTGATGGGGAAAACCGACTCATGAAGCTCCACCTGTTTCAATTATTTGAGAACGCATCTGTTCATCTTACTTTTGTTTTGTGTCCCTGTTTTAGAATTGGAGACAAGCTAGCTTGGTCATATTGCCTGTAGTGTATAGTTCTGTTTGGGTTATTAAATATTTGGTGATGATTTTGTTGAACACTTGCTACTTGACCTACTACACTTAAGGGGACTACACACACTCTGACACTAAAAAAATAAAAGAAAAAATATTATATCTTTCACCTCGATACTTTCAGGGTAAAATCAAATTATCAATGACGACTTTGTGGGAGCATGAGAATGTGGTTCGTCATGATGTCATTATGATGTCACAACTTCTTGCGGTCTTATTATTTGTCCTAGAGACACCTGCTGTTACATGTAAATACTAGAATACCATACGAAGAGCGTGTAATTTTGTTTTTCTTAAAATGTCCAATACGTCATGAGATATCGAGGTCATAAAATGTACGTCGCGCCGATCGCGATTTTTTTTAATAAAATTCCCCGACACTCAAATTTTTCACTCTAAAAAATTACACAATGAAGGCACAGCCAATATGTGTTAACATGAACGTTTACAAGCAGCTCCAATACAATACAATGGAGTAGTTACACTTGGAAGTTGCCAATATATGATTGTGGGAAATTGCAGACGAAAGTAAAATATATATAACATTTCAATTTTCTGGTTGTGCGTCATGAAAAAAATTGCTAAGTTACTCATAAAAACTAAGTTTTCTGATTTAGGTATTAGAAGAAAACGTAAACTAGCCAGTAATTTAGGGTGAACTAGGATTTGTCTATATCTAACCTCTTATAATACGTATCATAGGTTAATGTCAGAGGGATTTTTTTTTTTGGTGGGGGGGTTATTGATGTCATAGTGATGTCATATGGGTGTTTATGCCCTCTTATGTTATTCTCCAATGTTGAAAGAAGCATTTTAGACCCCCCCAACAAAAAACATCATGACATTTTGGTTGTGTGTGGGGGGGGGAGGGGGGGGGGGGGGATGTCATATGTCATATGTGTGTTTATGCCATCCTATGCTATGTTGAAAGAAGCATTTTAGCCAAAAAAAAAATATCTTGAAATTTTGGGGTTGGGGGGGGTGTAACGGTCTGTTTCTATGACTGTTATGTTACACATATTGTTATGCCCTGTTTTTCTACAGGTTTAACTTGGGTAATGTGAGTTCTAAATGACTGGGTATATAAGGCTGCATGCACAATACAAGGTATGAGGAATAGAGAACACAAAATAAACACACGGTAACACGACACAAGTTCAAGTTTATTGAAGTAAGTAAATAAAGAGCATGGAAAGATAGTAATTCTCGTACAAAACAAATAATAGAGGGGAACTGCTAGCATTAGCGGATCTGGATGGAGCCTAGTCTCCCACTTCCAACGTTCAGGTATACTCTTCTGATCACGGGTTTAATTAGCAAGTTTTATTTTACTGGAAGACCTCAATATATTCATGTAATTCAATTTCACTGATTTGATCTCTTACTGGCTGGTCGCGTGCCCAAGTAGCAGCTCACAGTTAGGATTAGACACGTGTATATTGTAGAACACGGAATCTCTAGTAACCTCATGGGGGTACTGATCTAAGTTTTATATTCTTATGGCAGAAATACGTAGAACACAAATCAGTGGGCGAACGTTAGATATCACTAGAGTTTTAATATCTGAATAAGGTAATTACGAGAGTCAATGTCGCCTGTTAATTAATGAGCACTGATACGCTTAGTACGTCCCAAATGGAATGGTTAAATATGAGTTACACTGGGCAAGGTTATAGCCACTTTATAGAAAGTTAATAAGTGAGTGTCAAACTGGTACTATAACACTTAGTACTAGCAACATGAATCTTGAATAGTATTTGTAGATCTGGTCCTGGTTATCTTGCTTCCGGTGATGTTGGGGGCTAACGACTGGTTCCTCGGCCGTCCAGGTGGTCCAAAATGTAGGAAGTTCTCAAGTCGGATCTCTTGACGATCGTTGCTGGCTACACACTTATATACCCACGAATTTGTGTGAAGGTTATAAGGTGCACGTTAGGACTTATACATGGACAGATCTTCTATTTAACTTCTGCCATGGAGTCTGCCGGCTCGGGAATCTCTCAACTCAGGAACAACACAAGGGCAGAGCTAGAGGTTAACTTCAGGGTAGTGACCACTGGTTGGTGTCTAACTTTCAACTGATTTGACTGGGGGCGGGAGCTAGGTTTATAGGTTCGGTTCTGGACCCTGTAGACAATAGGGATCTCGAGTCTTATGGACTTATTTGAGCTCTCAATAGATATGGGGACTGGGTAAGATGGTAATTACTGTTGTGGCACATGGCTATAGGAAGCCTTCAATTTGTGATATAACTGAGCCTTAGTAAAAGGTACTATTTTGGCTATACTGGAAGTATTTATGGAAGGGAGACTGGATCTACTTTGCGGGGAGGACTGGGACAGCTGTGATAGGGGCGTCTCTCTTATATTGCTCAGTCTTTGTTCTATTGCATAGCTGAGGTGCTAATTTGACTATCCGAGTATGCAAAACGGGTGGATGGGTTATTGTGGGTATAGAGAAGTGAGTAAGGGGGTTAGACATGCATGGTTAGTTCATTGATAGGAAGAATTCCTAGGCTACCTGGCAATGACCCGGAAGTCAAAACAGGGGTCAGGTATACCTCCGCGGGGGTGGGGGTCTCCCTCCTCGGCTGGGTAAAAAGGGGTAGCCGGGCGCTCTCCCTCTGGGATGGTCGTCCGGCGGCTGTGGCTAGAGGCTTGCCATATCACCAGTGTTTGTAATAACCCTCTGTTTATGAGACAGATGTGGGTGTTCTTAATATCAAAACCGAAGGTGCCTTGGCTAGCTGGGTGTACTCGGTTGGCTGTTAATTGCATGGCTTGCTGGATGTGGTGGAGACTGGTTGTTAACTCTGCCACATTTATCTGGAAGTATGGCAATAGAAATTAGTTACTGGCGAGGCGGCGAGCCTCGCACCGACGACCATGGGGTGCAGGGTTGTGAATGGGTTGTAAGAGAATAGATGGCATGCAAGGGGTTAGTAAAGTGCTAATGTTGTTCTGGCCTACTAAGTGAAGGTAGGCTGGATAGGAGTATATACTGTATATAACAGGTTGGAGAGCGTTAGCAACGGAAAATTCAAGGATCTTCAAGAGGTATGAGAGAGAGGCTAGGTCGGACAAGAGTCGAGAAGCGCGGGTGTCTTAATGAGATGGGGGGAAGCTCAGGGGCTACAGGGAAGTTTGCCCCTAAGGTCCCTGGGCGTGGGGGTGGCATTAGGCTACAATTGATATTGGAGTTTGAAAAGACAGTGAAAGTACGTTAGTCAAATGCTACCGGGGGATGCAAATACGGGGTGGTATATGAGTCTGGAAAAGATAGAATCATGTGGACTGTGGGGCGGTGGGGGAGAAGGAGGTTAACTGTAGGTGTGCACGTGATGTGTGGATAAAGTAAGGAAAAACATGGTGTATTATTTCTCGTACATACGAGGGGTTATGGACCTATTATTTGACACGCTTTTTGTGTACGTCTATGTGTCCCTGGGAACTGCGTTTTCTATGAAATATAGACCCAAGGAAAGCGGCAGTTCGTAGGGGTACTGCGTTATTGTTTCGAGGTACTATGATAGATACTGGTAACAAAGGTTATCTATACAATCTCTGGTTGGGGTAAGGATTATGTTACAGCATGGGTGTATTAACTTCTAAGGTATATAACATCTACTTCTCGGATGCAAGAACATACATAGATATAATTATGGCTGTCTGATGTGTTGGCATTGGCTCAACGTAGGGACAGGGCATGGGTGTTTTTAATATGAATGTATATTCTTGTTCATCATCGTATAGGTAGAATCGGGCGGGTAAGGGGTGTAGGACACGAAGTAATATGGCGTAGTGTGGACTGTGGATACGAAGGAGGTAAGCTGAAGACGTATGACAATTATGGAAAAGTAAATGGAAAACGGTGAACACAATGGCGTATAAAGATACTTAACCTAAGGATTGAATACATAGATTTTATGGGTGATGAGTCTTCAGAAACTTAGTCTGGCAAGACAAGATATGTTAGGGGATGTTAACATTAATACTTAAACTAAGGATTAAATACATAGATTTTATGGGGGGATGGGTCTTCAGAAACTTAGTCTGGCAAGACAAGATATGTTAGGGTATGTTAATATGAATATCTTAAACCTAGGGACAGCATGGGTGTATTAACTTCTAAGGTATATAACATCTACTTCTCGGATGTAAGAACATACATAGATATAATTATGGCTGTCTGATGTGTTGGCATTGGCTCAACGTAGGGACAGGGCATGGGTGTTTTTAATATGAATGTATATTCCTGTTCATCATCTTTGTAGCTAGAAGTGTAGGGCACGAGGGGGTAGTGTACGTGAGGTGTGGAAAATGGTCAGTTTAGAAGGGGTATGTGGGTGCGGCCTGGAGCTGCTTAGCCCTGCGGGCTTGGGCCTGTCTGAATTGGCTGGCTCGGTCAGCTGGTCCTTTCGTTCTGTGGACCTTTCTTTCGGGTGTTTCCGTGTGGTGTTCGCTCGTGGCTTCTGTGGGGGGCTTCTTGTTCTGGGGCATTTTGCTTCCCTCTCCTTCATTATAGGCTCGTCCTTGAGCCTCAAGGGTGAAGTAAAAAGAAGCATAGTCATGGTGGGTCATTTTAAGGGTATTTAGAAGGTTCCACCAAGCAAGAGAGCGACGGTCAGGTTTCTTTTGCAGGTCAATGTATACCTGTAAGAATGCGTCCTCTGTGTTGTGGCGGGCGGCTGCCCGGGCTTGATGTGGGCGTGGTACACGGTCCAAGTGTCCAGTGGGTTTTTTTACTTTAACCTTCCGTATGAACGGTTTATAGCTTTCCCCCGTGGGGGTCGGAGTGAGGTGTGTTGGATTGACAGGAGGTCTGTTTAGTGTGGTGAATTGGTTACTAACCGAAGGGGGATTCACGCGTGACAACAGAGCTGGGGATGAAGGGGGAATGTGAGTCTGGGTTTTGTTTGGTTTTCTGGGGCGGTGTTGTAGGTTGGGAAAACATAGTGAGGCAATGCGCAAGATCGGTTTAGGTAAGGTGGGTGAAGGAGGTGTGTAGGAAGGAGGGGGTGTGTGTGTTGTGTGGCTTGGGTCCTGAGTGTCAGAACGGGGTGTTATTTTTGTATCGCTGTCTCTAAATCTGATGGGTGTGTTGATTATTCTACCTCTGGCGGTCCTGGTGGGAAGGTAGATGTTTGTCGTGGGACTTGAGTCGCTCGACGATGTTTTATATTGAGGGGAAGAACGTTTTACAGGTAAAGGACATGTGGGGGTTCTCTCAGGGGTGTTTTGGGGGGGGGTTGGTTGGGGGTTCGGTGAGATGAGGAGGTTGGTCGATGTGTGGGTGGGGTGGTGGGGATCGTGGAGGGGAAAGGGGCGGATGCGGGGGGGTAAGGAGTGTAGATTTAAGTTAGAGGGTTGGGGGTAGGGACATGTGTGGGGTGTGTCGTTTGATGAGGTTGGTGATTTGCTGGTGGAGGCCGTGGGCGGTTTTATGGGTGTTTGGTGGAGGTTGAGAGGGGATGAGGTTGAAGAGGAAGGCATGTGTTTTGTTGCGGGGGTGGGGGTGGTTACTTCTGGGCTATAGTTAGAGGGTTTAAGGGTGATTATTCGTCTTCTTTCCGTTTGTGGAGGAGAAGTCGACGAAGAAGAAGAGGAGGAGGTTAGTGGTCTGGCACCCCTACGGAATTTGGTTAGCAGGGTGTGTTTCCTGGAGGTTTGAAACAGTTTGTGTCGTGGGCGTAGGTTGTAGCGTGAGGTTACTGAGGTAGATTGTGTGGTGTGTTTGGGTATGTACTTGGTTTTGGGTGGGGTGTGTGGTTTTCTTAGTGTGGTGCTTGGGGAAGGTATGTCAGGGCTAGACGGCAGAGTCTCTGTTGTGGTCGGGGTTGTGGGGGGAGGCTTTCGTATTTGGATAAGCGGGGGAGGTACTTGATTATCAGAAGTGAACGAAGGTGTCATGGTGGAGGAGGGTGTGATAGTGGGGGCTTGGGGTTTGTGGAGGTTAGTTCGGGGGGTATGTTGAGGAATGGTCTGTCTGTTCGGTGTCGGAGGGCTTAGGTCTTTAGGGGTTTGTGTGGGGATTTTCATAGCTGGAGTGTATGGTGTAATAGGGGTGTTTAATTTTGGTTCAGCCATGTGGGGTGGGGGATTGTCTTGTGGTTGGAGTGGTTTAAACGCTCGGACGAATCTAGTTCGGAACGTGCGAGTCACGCCGTGATAGTCGATGGTGACTTGATAGGCGTTTGGGACTTGTGTGATGGTGTAGGGCCCGACATAGCGAGGGCCTAACTTGTTGGTGATAGGGAGGTTGGTTACCATTACGGTGTCATGGATGGCGAAAGGGTTTTTGTCATCGATGTTATCAGTTTTGGTGTCCTGACAGATCTGGGCGGTATGGAGGGTGTTTTGCAGATGTTGCAGTGGGTCAATTGTGGAGGTGGTGGAGGGAAGGTGAGCGTGGTGGTGGAATGGCAGTAACAGGGGGGCTACGCCGTAAACATGTTCATGAGGGGAAATACCGTCTTCTCGGGGACAGGTGTTCATGCCCCATTGTATCATTTTTAGTTGTGATGGCCAGTCTGTGGTGTTAAACGCAATCATTTTTGTTCGCAACTGATTGTTGATGGTGCGATGGCTGCGTTCCCATATAGCATTTCCTTGAGGCCAGTATGGGGATGAGTGTTTAATCTTAATGCCACATTGTTGGGTGAACTGTTGCCAAACGTGTCCACTAAACTCGGGGGCATTGTCGGATAGAAGAGCAAGGGGCAGACTGAATATAGGGAATACTTCTGTGGCAAGCAGTGTGGCGACTGTGGTGGCTGTGTGGTCTTTAGCTGGGCAGGCGATTACAAATTTGGAATAGACGTCCACAAATGTGACGATATAGCGCTTGCCAGCGTAAGGAGGAAACGGGCCCATGATGTCGAGGGATAGGACTTGGAATGGTTTGGTAGCCGACAAGGTACCAGCTGGGTCTGGGGTACGTGATCTATCCTTTCCCAATAAACACGGTTTGCAGGATTCTGTCACTCGTGCAATTTTGGAGGGGTTGGGGGTCCAGTATTGGTCTGTGAAGATTTTTAACATCTTCTTTTGTCCCAGGTGTATGCCGTTTCCCTCGTGGATGGCAATCATGTAGTCATGGGCAATGGTGGGGTCCAAGATTATGTGACCAGTGTCTGTGGCAAGTTGATCTCCCCAGCGAGTCAGTCCACGGAAGATATTTAACGGTATCCAGGGGGGTCTGATTCTTGCTTCCCAAGATTGAATTAGGGAGGGGGCTGGGGGTAGATACCAACTGAGTGTTTTGTAAGGCGGCTTGGTTGGTGGTGGGGTCTTTTGGTACTGGCAAACGTGACAGGGCGTCTGCATTAGTATGGAGTTTGCCTGGACGATATTGTATGGTAAAGTCGTAGTCCTCTAGTGTCTCCCTCCAACGTACCAAAATGGCTGAGTTGGTTTCGCACCTACGCAGCCATTGTAAAGATTGATGGTCGGTAATTAGTTCGAGTTTTGCGCCCAACACAAATGACCGGAAGTGGCTGAGTGCCCAAATGATCCCTAAGCACTCTCTCTTGGTGGCTGCGTAATTCTGTTGTGGTTGGGTGAGGGTGGAGCTGGCATACGCTATCACATGTTCCTCTCCGTCTCTGACTTGAGCTAAAACTGCACCCATGGCGTACAGAGATACGTCGGTATAAAGACGGAAAGGTTTTTGGTAGTCAGGGAAAGCGACAATAGGGGCTTGGATTAGCTTTTGCTTCAAAGTGTTAAACGCGAGGTCTCTTTCAGGTGTCCAGGTGAACGGGGTGTCTTTGTGGGTAAGTTGGTGGAGGGGTCTGGCTATGGTGGCAAAGTGGGCGACGAAACGTCTGTAGTATGTGGCTAAACCTAGAAACGAACGTATTCCTTTAACAGTGGTGGGTGGGGTTTGGTTTTGTATGGCTTGAAGTTTCTTTGGGTCTGGCGCAATACCATGTTCAGATATCACGTGTCCGAGGAAATCTACCTTATTCCGGGCAATCACACACTTTGAGGGTTTTAATTTCAACCCGGCGGCTCGGATTCTTTGAAGGACTTGTCTCAACCTGAGGAGGTGTTCTTCCCAGGTTGGAGAGTACACAATAATATCGTCCAGATAGGCTAGGCAGGTTTCCCAGGTTAGGCCATGTAATACCGCTTCCATCAAACGGGAGAAAGTGGCGGGTCCGTTACAGAGGCCGAAAGGTAGGACGTTAAATTCATAGTGATGGCCACCACTAGTGGAAAATGCTGTTTTCTTTTGGTCCTCGGCCTTGATAGGCACTTGCCAATACCCGGCTTGCAAGTCGAGGGTAGTGAACCATTTGGATCCGTGTAGGGAGTCAAGGGAATCGTCTATTCGTGGTAAGGGCGTAGCGTCTTTAATGGTTACGTCATTTAACCGCCTGTAATCGACGCAAAAACAGGTTGTCCCATCTTTCTTTTTGACTAAGACAACAGGGGAAGACCAGGGGCTAATGGACGGGGTGGCAATCCCGGCCTCTAACATTTCCTGGACTTGGCGTTCCTCTTCCTGACGTTGTATGGGGTTCTTTCTACGGGATGGTTGTCGTATGGGGGGGCCTGTGGTGTTAATAATGTGTTGTTCTATATCAGTCTGTCCGATTTCGGTGGGTTGTTGGGCAAACACGTCACTGAATTCCAGCAGTAGGTCGTACATGCCGTTCTTTTGGTGGTCAGATAATGTCTCAGGGAGAGGGGGCAATTGGAGGCTGGTAGGGGTGTCGTTAAAATCTATGGGGAGGTCATCGAAAGTTTCGAGGTCTCCTATAATGAGACCTTTTGGTAGTGTCAGGGATTCTTCTGAGATATTTGCCACGAGAATGTGGTTGATGCGAGCGGAAATGATGGCGGGTTGTAAGAGGCAACGATGGGGTTGGGGGACGTGGTAGTGGGGGAAAATATCATGTGCGTTTGGGGTATGGGCCGCAGGTTCACCCATTTTTGATGGTGGGGGGGAATTTGACATTTATCCTGAACTACAGCTGGGCTAATGATGGTGGGGGATTGACTGGCGAGCAGGTGCTTGCTACTTATAAGGGGGGCAAGATCGCTTTGGTGGGGGTCACGCGTGAGGGGGGATTAACGGCGCGTGTGGGAGGATCAGTGGGGCATGGTGTAAGGGGGTTAGAAAACGGGAGTTGTTGGAGGAAACGTGAGATATAGAAGATGGGTTATTGTTGGAGGACTGATGTAAGGACATGTGGTGGTTAGAAGGAATTTGGGGAGCGTTGTCGGTGGCAGTGACGGTTTGTTTGGAGTTTATATGGATTTGGTGGTTTTGTTCGTCATGAGAGGACGAGTCAAGTGTGGGGTTGTGAGGTTTTCTAGGGGTGTGAATTGTGTGGGGGTGGAAGGGAGCTACTGACGGAAAACTGTCACAAGGGGGATCGGGGTGGGGGTGGACTAGCTGGGCATTTCTGGGGGCATGGTGGGAACATGGTTGTGTCTCTCGGTCGGCACGCGTGAGGGGGGGATTAACGGCGCGTGCGGGTGGTTCAGAGTGGTGAGAGGTGAGCGAGTTAGAAAACGGAATTTGGGGGGGGGACTGTGGAGGGTTGGTGGGGAAAAAGTTAGGTGTAGAACATGGGCTATTGGTGGAGGACTGGTGTATTGATGTGGTGTTGTTCACAGGACGAACGTGGGGAACTTTTTTGGTGGCAGTCAAGGTCTGGTTAAAAGTGATGTGGGGCGGGTGGGTTTGTTTGTCATGAGAGGGTGAGTCAAGTGTGGGGTTGTGAATTTTTCTAGGGGTGTGAATTGTGTGGGGGGGCAAGGGAGCTATTGACGGAAAATTGTCACAAGGGAATTGTTGTGGGTTGTGGGATAGCTGAACATTTCTGGGGGCATGGGGGAAATTTTGTTGGGTACATTGATCGGCATTTTTCCTGGAAATATGTGTACATAAACATTGGATGGAATGATGGTTACATATATCAGAGTCTGCCCTGAAAACATGGGAGGATTTATCCGGGACAGCATGAAGAGAATGGAGGAAATTACCGAGAGGGAGTTGCTTGGACTTGTCTTCTTTCGTTTGTTGAGGCATTTGTTTACTGAATGGGGTGAGATTTGGAGGGGAGTCAGGGCAAGGGGAGGGTTTAGGGGTCACCTTAGTGCTAGCTGCAATTTGGTAACCCTGACTCAGGGTTTGTTGAGGGGGAGGGTGTTTTTTTTTTTTTTTTTGAATGGGTTTCTGCGTGATGGGTTTGTCAGAGGCTTTGGGTTGGAATTTTTTGAATGATATCAGTCTTTGGCCGCAGTCGACCTGGGCCTGGAGTTTTTGAAGGAGGTCAAGTCCAAGGAAACCATCGTAATGTTTACAGTTGGAGGAAAATACTGTGAAGGTGTGATAACAACGAGCATGGGGGGCAGGAGTGGTTACTGATAGGGGTAAAGTGTCTCCTAGGAGATTTAAGTAAGTATCAGCAGCTGAGATTAGTTCTGTTTTGGTGTTTAACAAAGGGCCAAATAGTCGGTGATGTTTTCATAGTAAGATTTGAACAAACATGACTTGGCAGCTCCCGTGTCGATTAGCAAACGGACAGGAATGTCCTTGATTTTGGCCAGGTAATAAATGTGGGCTGTGCGGTCAGTTATGGTGTCCCCCGCCGAGGCCATCTTGGGCGGGGGGTACTTTAAAAATCCTGTGAATCGGTATCTACCACCTCCAGGGTTTCCTCGGTATCTTCTGAGATCATGTTAGGGGCTATTTCTTCCGTGTGTCTTTCCTCCATCTCTTCCTCTTGTCCCAACTCCTCTTCATTTACAGAAATGCGAGGAGTAAAGGGGCGAGGTTTGGCAGAGTCACGAATTTGATGGAAAGCACACTGAGCATTACAGGCAGGGAAATCATAGGGGTTGATAATTACTAAGGTAGGGTTTTTACTTTGGTAGGTGTTGTAGTTCCTGTTCCGGTTGAAGATTCTGCGTGGCTGGGTAGGTTGGAACCGGGGTCTACTGGGTTGGGGCTTGCCGGGAGGGTAGGTGGGTCTGTTGTTGAAGGATGAGGCTGGGTAGGCATTCTTGGAGTTTTGGTGGTCGGGTTGCTGCGGGTGCGTGTGGGAAACTTCTTGATTGCAGCGATTTGGGTGGGTGCTTCTGTGCGCACGGCCAAAATACGTCGGATCGTGATGAGATCTTTTTTGTATCCGACGAAATCGTGCACACGGAAATGGTCTTTTACTGCTGAGGGCAATATCGACACAAGGTTGACCAGAATTTGCTGTTCTTGTTGGATTCTGGTCAACGTGGGGAAAGAAATTTTTATGTGTTGGGCAATCTTATTCACTGTGGCATCTAAATCGCCTTCGAATTTAGTGTCTTGGATACGGGTGTGGGCCACGAAAACGCCCAACGAAGGCTTAATGGCTTCTATCACTATTGGGCGAAATTCGTCCCAGGTGAGAGCAGGGTGCACTTGATAGGCAACCAGGGAAATGGCTTTTCCCAGGTGCGTTAATGTTACGGCTATTTTTTCTGCGTCCGTGGTATAAACTAGGTCAAGTACGGGTTTCACTATGTCCATGAATGTTTCGATCTCATAAGTTTCTCCATCATAATGTGGGATGGGAATGTGAGAACGGTGCGCCATGATGTTCTCGTGTTCTGGCTGTTCCAAACTTGCAATGTAATGCAACCTTTTATCCGAATCAAGAACCACCGCTGCCGCCAATGTTATGCCCTGTTTTTCTACAGGTTTAACTTGGGTAATGTGAGTTCTAAATGACTGGGTATATAAGGCTGCATGCACAATACAAGGTATGAGGAATAGAGAACACAAAATAAACACACGGTAACACGACACAAGTTCAAGTTTATTGAAGTAAGTAAATAAAGAGCATGGAAAGATAGTAATTCTCGTACAAAACAAATAATAGAAGGGAACTGCTAGCATTAGCGGATCTGGATGGAGCCTAGTCTCCCACTTCCAACGTTCAGGTATACTCTTCTGATCACGGGTTTAATTAGCAAGTTTTATTTTACTGGAAGACCTCAATATATTCATGTAATTCAATTTCACTGATTTGATCTCTTACTGGCTGGTCGCGTGCCCAAGTAGCAGCTCACAGTTAGGATTAGACACGCGTATATTGTAGAACACGGAATCTCTAGTAACCTCATGGGGGTACTGATCTAAGGTTTTATATTCTTATGGCAGAAATACGTAGAACACAAATCAGTGGGCGAACGTTAGATATCACTAGAGTTTTAATATCTGAATAAGGTAATTACGAGAGTCAATGTCGCCTGTTAATGAATGAGCACTGATACGCTTAGTATGTCCCAAATGGAATGGTTAAATATGAGTTACACTGGGCAAGGTTATAGCCACTTCATAGAAAGTTAATAAGTGAGTGTCAAACTGGTACTATAACACTTAGTACTAGCAACATGAATCTTGAATAGTATTTGTAGATCTGGTCCTAGTTATCTTGCTTCCGGTGATGTTGGGGGCTAACGACTGGTTCCTCGGCCGTCCAGGTGGTCCAAAATGTAGGAAGTTCTCAAGTCGGATCTCTTGACGATCGGTGCTGGCTACACACTTATATACCCACGAATTTGTGTGAAGGTTATAAGGTGCACGTTAGGACTTGTACATGGACAGCTCTTCTATTTAACTTCTGCCATGGAGTCTGCCGGCTCGGGAATCTCTCAACTCAGGAACAACACGAGGGCAGAGCTAGAGGTTAACTTCAGGGTAGTGACCACTGGTTGGTGTCTAACTTTCAACTGATTTGACTGGGGGCGGAAGCTAGGTTTATAGGCTCGGTTCTGGACCCTGTAGACAATAGGGATCTCGAGTCTGATGGACTTATTTGAGCTCTCAATAGATATGGGGACTGGGTAAGATGGTGATTACTGTTGTGGCACATGGCTATAGGAAGCCTTCAATTTGTGATATAACTGAGCCTTAGTAAAAGGTACTATTTTGGCTATACTGGAAATATTTATGGGAGGAAGACTGGATCTACTTTGCGGGGAGGACTGGGACAGCTGTGATAGGGGCGTCTCTCTTATATTGCTCAGTCTTCGTTCTATTGCATAGCTGAGGTGCTAATTTGACTATCCGAGTATGCAAAACAGGTGGATGGGTTATTGTGGGTACAGAGAAGTGAGTAAGGGGGTTAGACATGCATGGTTAGTTCATTGATAGGAAAAATTCCTAGGCTACCTGGCAATGACCCGGAAGTCAAAACAGGGGTCAGGTACACCTCCGCGGGGGTGGGGGTCTCCCTCCTCGGGTGGGTAAAAAGGGGTAGCCGGGCGCTCTCCCTCTGGGATGGTCGTCCGGCGGCTGTGGCTAGGGGCTTGCCATATCACCAGTGTTTGTAATAACCCTCTGTTTATGAGACAGATGTGGGTGTTCTTAATATCAAAACCGAAGGTGCCTTGGCTAGCTGGGTGTAATCGGTTGGGTGTAAATTGCATGGCTTGCTGGATGTGGTGGAGACTGGTTGCTCACTCTGCCACATTTATCTGGAAGTATGGCAATAGAAATTAATTACTGGCGAGGCGGCGAGCCTCGCACCGACGACCATGGGGTGCAGGGTTGTGAATGGGTTGTGAGAAAATAGATGGCATGCAAGGGGTTAGTAAAGTTCTAATGTTGTTCTGGCCTACTAAGTGAAGGTAGGTTGGGTAGGAGTATATTTTTTAGTGGCCCCTCCATCATTGACGAACATGCCTATTACATAAGGCATCCTCTTCAAACACTAATACGCCGTAGTTTGAATCTACCGCGCAGAGCATTTAAATCTGAGGAGCCTTCATCATGAGCGCACGCGACCTCACTCATGGCTTCAGTCATTATGAATTGGGTTCTCACTACGAAAAAACTTCGTAAAAAATAAAAACAAAAAGAAAATAAGAATAACTATCCAATAAGCTTTCCATCATATCGTGGATGTACTTGTGTGGATCTTTGACCAGACGCTGATTCAGGCGTCATTCTTCCTTCTCTGCTCTGCGCTCAACCTGCCCGGACGTGTTTCCCCACGCTCCGCTGGTTCCGCATTTGCTGCGTCCCTAGTGAGTTTTTTCTCATTTGTTTACTCCGGGATGTATCGAGTAAGGTTAGGATATGTGTAGCAGGAGTGTCCTGGGCTGGTTGCCCGCAGTGCAGTGTATTTTGGGTCGTGTGTTTGGGGCATCTATTTCGGATGTACCCTCGTGGTCCTGTTGTGGACATGTGATCTTTTCACAGTTGAGTTAGCTTGTGATGCAGGCGACTTTCATTACGCATTATTTTATGCTGCCTTTTATCTTTCTGATGAGGTAAGCGTTGCTTCTGACGTTCCCAGCGTATTTTTCTTCACTTAGTGAAGTTTTTTCTGGGTCCCGAGTCAGTCTTCCCTTTGTCGGAAGTCTTTACTACAGTGGTGTGTTGGCGGTGGTTCCTGTTGTTATATTTCCAGTGTTTTTGTTTATATTTCAACATTTCTTATGCCGTCTGCTTAGGCCTAGCCAGCCGCTCGTAGCTTTGCCACATGTACAAGTGTATTGTTTATTTTATAAATATGTCCTACTGTCATGGGTATCCTGGTTTAGTTGTGTATTGGCTAATTCCACGGACTATGTATGTTTCCTGGTTTAGTTGTGTATTGGCTAATTCCACGGATTATTGTGTGGGCCCTGGGCTAGTCGTGCTTGGCTTGCTCCCAGGTCCGTTGTGCGTTCAGTTGGTTTCTGAACGGGGTGGGTTACTTTCCGGCGGGTTTTTCTCGGTTTCACCATGAAAAACCCGGCCGAGAGCCGTGTTGGGCCACGCGTGGTTTCAACACAGGCTTGTGTCTCCGGTGAGGAGGTGTCTGTGGCTCTCCAGGACTGTGTCTCTGTGTTGGTGCCTGTTTCAGGCTCCCTATGATCCCCGGCGGTCTGGCTGTACCCATCTAACATTGTTCATGCGGACAGATGTTATGAAGTTTTTCTACCCGGTTTTACAAACCAAATAGAACAAACCTAGCTGTTGATTGAGGGCTTTCCTCCCCGGCGATCTTTTACAAAGAAGTGGGGACAGGAACTTATGGGGTTAACGTTGTTTACATCTCACCCGGCGGGTGCACCTTGGTAGGGTGGGCTGAACGTCTTGGTCATTCAATTTAGTTAACCGAACCATTTTAAGTGGTACTTTAAGTATCTCCGCCTTCAGCCTGACAGCGATTGAAGGCTCAATTAGGTTTAACATCTTTTCACAAATTTCTCACACCCGGCGGGTGCTCCTGGGAGGAGGAAATAAGGAATTTACAATTCCATATAGTTAACCAGTTAATTGAGAGATACGTTAATGTATCGCCGCCTTCAAACTTACGGCGATCCTTTGTGACAATTCGTTAGAAATCAGATCTCGTATCAGCCTGCCCTGTGTTATTCTGCTAAATAATTCTGGTGCCGGTGTCTTTGTGGGGGGTTGTTTTTCCAAAATTGAATCTTGAGACAGTCACCACCAGAAAGACTATGTTATAAACGCCATACTGGTCCTTTATATTATGTCAGAGGGTATTCTTAACTTTCTTAGGACATGTTCGATATTCGGAAATCTTTATAGGATCCCGCCGCGTAGCGAGCTGTGATCGTTGTGACATTACGGCTCGTTACCCGGCGGGTTATTGACACATGTGTGTGTGTGTATGCGATCATGTTGGGTTAACCTTATGAGCATTAACTCCTGGAAATTTTCTTTTTTTCCAGAGCTGGGCCCCGGCGGACCAATACAGACCCTACAGTAGTTTCCCACCAGTCTCTGTCATGGCTACCTTTGCCCCAGTTTTTGCTTTATGCATTACCCCTACCTGTGCCGGTATCCCTATTTTTGCGCACACTCTTTGCATCAAGTGTGTTAAATGTCTAGACCGTTCAAGGGGTCTGTGGGTCCCTCTTTGGGATAGGCTTTTTGTTGAGCACCCTCCCCCTAAACGTCTCTCTCGAGTAACTAGTCGTAAGCCGGCAGAGACTGGTCAGATTTCTGTGTCTGCTCCTACTGCTACTGCGAAACGTCAACGAGAGCCTACACCCCCGGCGGCAGCCTCCTCGTCCCGGGAGAGATCTCGGTCTAGGTCACCTCTCAGACACCAGCCATCTAGTCTTGCCTCTTCACCATCGAGTAAGAAGAGTAAGACAGAAAGTTCCACCAGTGGTCACGGCGATAAATCCTATAAATCCAAGAGTAGTTCACGGTCACACCGCAGCCATAGATCTTCAAAGAGGGATTCCCATGATAAAAAGGCCTCACGACATTCACCAGTTTCTAGTGCTTCTCATCGTACCTCTACCCCAGACAGAGTTTGTGTTCGGGCTCAAGGGTCCAGTATAGTGCCTGTACCTAAAGATGATTTACCCATTAACATTTTAACTCTGGAATTAGAGAATTCATGGGGCTCAGGGGTTGAGAGTGTTGCAGACTCCCAAGGGAGTGTAGGCCAAGGCCTAGGTGTTTGGCGTTATTCTCAGCCAGGACCTGACCACCCACTTCCGGCTCAAACTATTCACACAGTGGCTGACGTCCACCGGGACGCGGCGATCCCATCCTGCAGACTGCAGGACATGCTTTGCCTTCTTACGCATCAAATCAACCAAGCTACAGACCAACATGGTGAAACACATACAATAGCACTGGATATATCAAAGGCATTTGATAGAGTCTGGCATCAATCCTTATTGTCGAAGATGTCACACTACGGCCTTGCATCATTAGTTCCACTAATTACTTCATAACAGAAAAATATGTGTAATGGTAGATGGCCTTTATTCTCAATTTCACTCAATAAATGCTGGTGTTCCCCAGGGATCAGTTTTGGCCCCAATTCTGTTCCTCATTCATATCAATGATCTCATATCTACCACTCATAATCCAATACATTCCTACGCAGATGACTCAACACCACAGTTCCTTCACATTTACCAATTCTTTCACCCAACCCGATCTTATAAATTCAAAATAAACACTGCAATTTCTCTGACCAGTACCTTTCTAGAATTAATGGATGGGGACAAAAGAATCTAGTTTCCTTTAATGCACAGAAAACCAAGTACATCAATTTTCTAACCGACAGAATCTCACTGACTCCCATATATTTTTAATTATGTAAATATTCCCACTTCCCCTAGTATTGACATTCTCGGTGTAACATTAACTACTAACTTGAGCTGGACACATTATGTTAGAAGCATTGCTAAGAATGCCTCTAAAAAACTGGGACTCCTGTACAGAGTTCGAGAATTCTTCACTGACGAGCAGTTGGCCGTGATATATAAAAGTCATGTGCGTTCTCAGATGGATTACTGTTCACCTCTGTGGGGTGGAAGTGGAGTGGTTGCATTGAGGCAGTTGGACAAAATTCAAAATAAAGCTATTAGATTAATCAATAACCCTGCAATCACACAGGACCTTCCTACATTATCCATACGAAGAAACGTTGCATCCCTTGCATTATTCTACAGATATTTTCACAGCAATTGTTCCGAGGAACTTGGTTCAATTGTGCCGCCTCTCCACATCTTTCCCCGTAGAACTAGGGCAGCTGAGAGCGCCCATGAATTTACATTTTCTCCTCCACTATGCAGAACTTCTGCTTATCAGAATTCATTTATCCCCAGAGCTACTACTCTTTGGAATTCACTTCCCTCGAATTGCTTTCCACAAACTTACAATCTACAAATGTTTAAATCCAGTTGTTACAAACATTTTATGAATGGAGGATGCCTTTAGGCACATGGACCTTTTTGTTTTATCTGTGTTTTTCCTTCCTCCGTTCATTGTCTCTTAATAAAAAAAAAAAAAAAAAAAAAATGACTTATCTTGGCAACAAGGTGATACCCCAGCTTCGGCGGGATCTTCTCAGGAGGAACAGGATCAAAAAGACGAGGTTTCAATTATCTCAGATATGGAAGGGCAAGAGTCAGGTTCAGGCTTAGACGCCGCACAAGATCTTAATGATTCACTAGTTAGTACATCATCAAGTCAATTTGTCACTGCACAGGAAATTGATGGGCTACTCAGTAATGCTTTATCCAAATTGTTTAGCCAACAGCAGGAAACTCCCACAGTGGACTTGGGAGCTCCCACGACAAGCTCTACGGTACGGCCTCTGATGACTTCTATTGCTTTAACTCAGATCCCTCACCCTCCCCCTCTGTCACCATCAGTGGTTACTAGGCCTGCTACGGCGGCATTGACCACTTCGAATGTAAGGGTTATAACGGATGTCAATCCGCCCCCTCTAGACAGAGCGCCTCTCAGAAAGGTAGCTATGCCCTTGCTTTACGGACCAGACGAGTCATGGGTCCTTTTGACCCCCACTAAACCAGAGATCGCCCAACCTACCTTGTCAGGGGAACTCCCAGTACTGCGTGAGTGGGTCATCCAGGGCAATAAATCTAGGAAATTAAGGGCCTTGGATACTTTGGGCAATGTACTAGATGTCAACATAAAGGCTATACCTAGTTATTACACACCAAGATTATTTTGTTTATGCTGCTAAGCCGGCTTTACCCTCTGCCTCAGCTTCAAAACGTTTTTCAGACTGGTCTAAGCATGATGGATTTAATGACATTAAGACTCTGTCAGCTCTCACTCCAGAACTCGATTTGCTAACCATCACAGACACAGCAGCTAATCCAGTCTTGAAGGTGGGGCAGTTGGGTCCAGGACCTTGGGTGGAATGGGAGGCAGAGGCTCAAAACTTTGCGACCACATTTACTTCCAAAACTTCCCACCAGATCCCTCAAGATACTCATTCTTGGTTCTCCATGCCAGTGTGTTCTGCCGGCGGAGTCCCTTCAGCTTTGTTTGCTTTCTTAGCTGCCCCTAAAATTAATCTCTGTGAGCTAAAAGAACCTTTCACTACCCCTACCCCAACTCACCTAGAACGAAAATTTAGGCTAAGGGGGAAAGCTTTTCGCCTGTTCTCTCAATACATAGTGTCTCAACAGATAGCAAAGTCTTTGCTCCGGTCCACTCAGGCAATCGCAGATGCGGACGTCAGACGATCGGTTGAATTGTCCCGGCGACTGCTTCTTCAGTCGTCAATCCAATCTTTGGGTGACATCCGCACCGCCTTGCTTGAGGCGGTACGAGCGAGACAAGACCTCAGAATGTCCTTAGTCCGAAAACTGCCTGATCGCATTGCGAATCAGGTGGTCATGTCACCAGTGCTCACTCCCTCTTTAATGTCCCCTGACGTGTGGCGAACGGTGTTTAATATGGCTCAGGCCTTTAAACACAGTCCCACCCCTTCTAAGAAACCTGCCTTTAACTTCCCCAAACCCAGGCCAGTCGCTAAGGCTCAGCCGGGGGGATCTAAGCCCTTTCTTCCACCTAAGTCCTCCTCCTCCCCTCAAGGTCAGTACAGGCATAGACAGAGTAGGTTTTCAGGTCAGAGAGGACGCGGCCATAATAAGCCAGGTCAGGGCCCGTCTTCGGCCAACGCCAGCCAGCCGGCGAAGCGTCCACCACCACCAACTCCACCACCATCAAAAAACTAAAGTCTCTCTCACTCCGCGTGGCAGTCTTAAGGCCGGCGGATCCGAGGGTAGTACAGCCGGCGAACCCTTGTCTGCTAACTGGGTCGTTCCGAACGTGTCACCAAGCATGGCCGTTAAACACTTGGGCACGGATGGTGGCACGCAAAGGCATCACTTGGCAGTGGCTCCGGCGACCTCGCTTACGTCAGCCGACAACGGCGAATTTTGTTTCATTAGAGGTGGAGTCACTGGTCCAGGAAATGATTGCCAAGAATGTCATCATCCCGGTCCCCCCAAATTACCCTGTATTCACGTCCAAGCTATTTTTGGTTCCCAAAAGGGACAGTGTTCAGATGAGACCAGTCGTAGACCTGTCTTATCTGAACCTTCACATTCACAACGAGTCATTCCGTATGTTAACAGTACACCAAATCAGGCTAACACTTCCGCCCGGAGGTTGGATGTGTTCCCTAGACCTGACAGACGCTTATTGGCACGTATCGGTAAACAAAAGGTTTCAAAGGTTTCTGGCCTTACGGATCAGGCACCAAAATTTTGTTTTTCAAAGGATGCCATTCGGTTTGAACCTGGCACCTCGATTATTCACGAAATTAGTCCGGCAAGCCCTGATGCCGTTATTAAAGCAAGGAATCAGAGTGTTGTGGTACCTAGACGACTGGCTGGTGGTGGCAGAGACAAAGCAATTATGCATCAAACATGTCAACATAATTTTAAATCATGTCAAAACTCTAGGGTTCAAGGTAAATCTGGTAAAGTCAAACCTTGTTCCCTCACGAGTAATTCAGTGGATAGGGCTGGTCTGGGACACAGCTGCTCTCTCTCTGAGTCAGAGTGTGGACAATCGCAACAGGTTTCGCAGGAAACTGTTCATGTTTCTTCACAGCCTGACTATGACACAAAGGGTCTGGGAGTCTCTGGTCGGCTCTCTCAACTGGATTCAACTAACTGTAATGTTGGGCCGGTTGAAAGTAAAACGTTTAATATTGGAAGGCAACAAATATTTCCCACTCTTACCGGCGGGAAAGTTATGGCCCATCCCAAAATTAATCCACACCTTACTAGCGGTCTGGGCGAAGAGGGAAACGTTGCACTCAATAATGTCATGGACCTCTCCTCCGCCAACAGTATGGGTAGTCACGGATGCGTCAGGCACAATAGGTTGGGGATTTCAGTCAAATCAGGGGCTTTGGTCCCACTTAGAAATCTCCCACATCAATGTCAAAGAATTACTAGTCCCCTTGGATTTCCTTCAGGCTCACGGCCCTGCTTTAAGGGGCAAGTCGGTGGCCTTCAGAATGGACAATCTGAACGCAGTTCACTGTATTCAGAAACAAGGGTCAACGAGGTCAAGGAAGTTGCTAAACGTGTCGGAAGAGATTTTTACTCTAGCCAACAGACTAGACATTTATCTTCACGCATCTTATCTCCCAGGCGTAGCAAACGTCTGGGCAGACGCTCTGTCCCGGAGACAGAGCACGACAGTAGAATGGGAGCTCAAGCAACCCATTTTCAACCAAATGATTGCAGAGCTCTACCATCCACAAGTGGATCTGTTTGCGTCCGAGGAGACTCACAAGCTCCCTCTATACCTCACCCGCCGGACGAAGACGCCGGCAGGGGGGCCGGACGCTCTGGTGACAGACTGGAACAGATGGAGCTCCATCTATCTGTTTCCGCCGCCAGACGCGTCACTAATGTGCCACGTAGTGAACAAGCTACGAGATTATCGAGGCTTAGTCTCGCTAGTCGCACTCCTGTGGCCGGCGCAGTTGTGGTACCAGCAATTAAAGACGTGGTGCTCGCACCCGGTGTCGCTCCCGGTCGGGTATTTCCACTTAGACACGATTGGCAACCTAGCGACCTCGCTGACTTTTGCATTATGGACATTCAGGAGGCCAAGTGGCTAGCACCATACGGTAGAGAGGTGACCAATTAATTATTAAATCAATATACTCAGTCTACGAAACGACAGTACCAATCACATTGGCAAACCTTTACTTCTTGGATCATTAGAACAGAACAGACTGTGCCATCGGTAGCTTTAGTTTTCAATTATTTAAATTATCTGTTTGAGCAGAAACGTTTATCTGTGGTAACGTTAAAAAATCACTTAACTGCGATTAGAGTGCCCTTTTTAGACCTTACAGGTCTCTCCATACCGGTAGCGGAAGAAACAGGTTTTATGAGGGCATGTTTTAAACTCCGCCCACCTCCCCGTCAGCTCATGCCTACTTGGTCTCTGGACAAGGCATTGTCTTTACTTCACTCTCGTCTGTACCAAAATACTGCAGATTTTGCATTACTCTTAAAAAAGGCTGTATTCCTTTTGGCTTTGGCCACCGGGAACAGAGTGTCTGAGCTGGCGGCGATGAGCAACACACCTAATTGCCTTAGGTTTGGTAGACTTAATGAATGTATTCACATTGCACCTTCCCCGGGATTTGTAGCCAAGAATGAGCACAGTGCACACGTGTTTTCTGAGTTCACGGTGCCGGCGTTAAAAAGGGGAAAGGTGCACCATAATCTATGTCCAGTGCAGGCTCTAACCAAATATTTGAGAGTGGCTCCTCTCAACCCCCAAGGTGCTTTATGGGTAGCGAGTACGGGTAAACGCTTACTGAAACGGAGATTAGCTTCTCTTCTGGTCGAAGTCATTAAAGAGAGTAATCCCAGCGTTGTGGGTAGGGCCCACGATTTACGCAAATGGGCGGCCTCTTTAAGTTTCCTGAAGATTTTTTCAGTAGAAGATATTGCGTCCACACAGTTGTGGGCGTCTAATCATACGTTTTTGACTAGATACTTGTCAGTTGCTCTGGACAAACCTTCCTTACCATGTATAGCTTTAAGGCAGAGGGTCTAGGTGGCCCTACTGTCACTTTTGTTTACTTTCAAGGAAAAGGGGGGGGGGGTGTAGTCAGTGTAACATAGGACACCCTAGACCCCGCCAGAGTATAAGAGCTGTGATACAATTAGGGTTAATGTGATATGAAAATTTCTCTGCGAGAAATTGTGCTAGTACAATGTTAGTACAAAACAATGGAGTTGTTATAGTAGTTTTAGCTGTGAAAGCAATTTAGTATTAAACAGTGGAGATTCTTTGCAAATTATTTTTCACGAATATTATGGGGTTTATTATGTGCACATGTAAACTTATAACTTGTTATTTTTTGTCACCACTCGTTGAGTGGGGTGCCTTGGTAACTACAGATCTGTTCACAGAATCTCCAGAGTTACCCTTTTTTATCAAGCAGGCTTCTTTGAAGCACGCACCTGCTTGAACCCCCTTTTTTGTATTTATATGGTCTGCGCCGTAATTAAATATATTTTTTCAAAGTAAGAATACTATGTGGTTGTTTGATTATCTGCTTTGCTAGAGTTATGATATGATTACGAATGTCCCCCTCCAGTCTTAGAAATCAGGCATGTTCGTCAATGATGGAGGGGCCACTAATAAATTATAGGTTTGACTCCTGTAAGGAGATAAAGAAAACCTAATATTTAGTAGTGGCCCCGTAATCATTGACGACTGGGGCCCTCCCGACCGTCCCCTTCCCATTCGTTGATGTATTAAGGATTTTGGTTTACTTGATATGTCAGTGAAGGAAGAATGACGCCTGAATAGGGATACCTGAACAGGAGGGTGGGATACTTACTCCAGGTTCTGCATAGACCCGCCGGGACCCAGCTCTGGAAAAAAAGAACATTTCCAGGAATTAATGCTCATAAGGTTAACCCAAACATGTTCGCACACAAGTGTTAAATAACCCGCCGGGTAACGAGACGTAATACTCAACGACTACAGCTCGCTACGCGGTGGGGTTTCCTAAGTAAAAGATTTCGAATATCTTAATTTGTCCAAAAGATTTATGAATACCCTCTGACATAATATATAAAGACCAGCCTGGAGTTTATAACTGATTAAGTCTTTCCGGTGGTGTTTGTTTCAAGATTCAATTTTGGAAAAAAAAAACTAAAAAAGACGCCGGCCCCCGAATTATCTCGTAGATCAAAAACTGGGAAGCCTGACAAATATACGAGATCTAACTTCTCCCGAAGTATCTTTTTAGATCGCCGTATGTTGAAGGCGGCGATACAAAACGTATCCCTCAATTGTCTGGTTAACTAACTGAATTGTAAATTCGTTATTCCCATCCTTCCAGGGAGCACCCGCCGGGTGTGAATATTAGTTTAAAAAACGTTAACCCCAATTGTGCCTTAAATTGCCGTATGTTGAAGGAGGCGATACACAATGCATCCCTCAATTGTCTGGTCAACTAAACTGAATTTTGCAAATTCGGTCATCCCACCCTACCAGGTTGCACCCGCCGGGTGATTTAAAGTTTAAAAGTTAACCCCAATTGTTCCGAACCCCACATCTTTGTAAAAGATCGCCGGGGAGGAAATACAACAACAGCATAGTTTTATATTGGCTTTGCAAAACCGAAAAAACTACAAACAACACGTGTCCGTATGAACACTGTTAGATGGGTACAGACAACCCGCCGGGAATCAGAAGGAGCCTGAAACAGGCACCCCAGAGACGCCGTCCTGGGAAGCCACAGACACCCACTCGCCGGGGAAACAAGCCTGTTTTTAAACCACGCGTGGCCAAAACTCGGCAACCAGCCGGGTATTTTCATGGTGTAACCGAGAAAAAACCCGCCGGAAATAACCCACCCCGTCCAGATACCATCTGAACGCAACACAGGACCGAGGCGTAGCCAAAACACAACTAACGCCGGGCCCAACATAGTCCGTGGAATTAGCCAATACACAACTAACCCAGGACACATAAATAGTCCGTGGAATTAGCCAATACACAACTAAACCAGGACACACATCACACAGTAGTACATATTTAGAAAATAAATCAATAACACTTGTATATGTGGTCAAGCTACGAGAGGCTGGCTAGGCCTAGGCAGACGGATAACAATAACATGTCGGAATATAAACAAAAAGCACTGAATTATATCACAACAGGAACCACCGCCAACACACCACTGTAGCAAATACTTCCGGCAAAGGGAAGAACTGACTCGGGACCCAGAAAAGATTTCACTAAATGAAGAAAAATACGCTGGGAACATCATCAAAAATATGCTACCTCATCAGAAAGATAAAAGGAAGCAATAACGCGTAATGAAAGCCGCCTGCATCACAAAGCTAGCTAACTGTGAAAAAGTTCATCTGTCCACAACCGGACCACGAGGGTACATCCGAAATAGATGCACCAAACACACGACCCAAAATACACTGCACTGCGGGCAACCAGCCCAGGACACTCCTGCTACGCATATCCTAACCTTACTCGATACATCCCGGAGTAAACAAATGAGAAAAAACTCACTAGGGACGCAGCAAATGCGGAACCAGCGGAGCGTGGAGAAACACGTCCGGGCCGGCTGACCGCAGAGCAGAGAAGGAAGAATGACGCCTGAATCAGCGTCTGGTCAAAGATCCACACAAGTACATCTACGATATGATGGAAAGCTTATTGGATAGTTATTCTTATTTTATTTTTGTTTTTTATTTTTTACGAAGTTTTTTCGTAGTGAGAACCCAATTCATAATGACTGAAGCCATGAGTGAGGTCGCGTGCGCTCATGATGAAGGCTCCTCAGATTTTAATGCTCTGCGCGGTAGATTCAAACTACGGCGGATTAGTGTTTGAAGAGGATGCCTTATGTAATAGGCATGTTCGTCAATGATGGAGGGGCCACTAATAAATATACCTCTCCTCTATGGCTCCTTGGCAGTCTGGAAAGGGGTGCAGGCCTCCCACCCGGAGCGTGCTGTCGACCTCCCGGCTGGTGAGAGGGCCCTTCCTTCTGGCTGGTCGGTGCAAATTAATGACAAGTCACAGTTCAGGGCGATCAGGGTTGTTCAGGTGGCGGACGTGGAGGTTAAAGCTTACCCGAGTAGGGCTGATCATCAGTTCTTCTCGGTTAAGCCCAAGTCTCCGTCTGCCTGTAGGACCAAGCTCTGGTCAGACTTCGGCCGCCAGGACATTTTGCAGGATGTTCAGTCCCTGTCTGTTTTGACGGGGCTGTCCTCCTATGGGATGGGTTTCAGGCCTGCGCTTTCTGTCGAGCTCGAAAACCGCTCCCCTTGGAGGCCTGGTTTGCTGAGGCCTTGGACTTCGCTAACCGGACTGTCGACAAAGCTTCTCCTCCCTCTCCTCCGGATTTGTCTATGCTTTTGCCTC
Organism: Paralithodes platypus; assembly: GCA_032716605.1. NCBI lineage: Eukaryota > Metazoa > Arthropoda > Malacostraca > Decapoda > Lithodidae > Paralithodes > Paralithodes platypus. The sequence continues at coordinate 25,961,675 of CM064582.1, forward strand.
CTCTCGTCTCTGGTCCTGGGTCAGCGCCCCCAAGCTCGAGATCTCGCTATCGCGAACCCGTTCTTCTCTCTCCCCGATAAGGCAGCTGTTGACAAGGATTTTTCCTTGCGCCAGCGGGTGGTAAACTTACGGTCTTGTGTCTTGGACCTGTTCCAGACGTCAGTTCACCACCTCCGCCTTATCGAGGCGACAGCCCCAGGTGACCTTCACGAGGGCTCGGACCACGTTCGGCAGATCCACCTTTAGCTCGCTGTCTGTGGTCCCTGAATTGAAGGCGATTTTGTTCGAGGCGGCTCGACATCGCCAAACGGTTAGGTCCTCATTCTGCCGTAGAGCCCCATTGGATATACGCCAGGGTCTTCTGTACTCTGAGCTATATACTGAGGGGCTGTTTGAGCAGTGCGCCTGGGAACGTTACGCCTCTCTGTCAGCGGACCCTGCTTACGACGCACAACGTCATTCCGCTTCGCGAGCAGGGTCTTCACAGTCCCGTCCTTTTGACGGTCCTCATCGTAGTGCTTTTGGAGTTGGAGCTGGCAAGAAGGTTCACAGAAAAGGGAAGGCCAAGGCCCAAGCAACGGCTCAGCCTCGCGCTTCTTTTCTTCGCCTTTTCGTCCGGCGGGGCTGGTCAGCCCTCTACCTCCGGACGCCCTTCGGCAGGGTCAGACTCACGCTGGACAGAGGATAGGGTAATACGTCATTTTCGTTGAAGTGTGTGTGGGGGGGTGGGATAGGGGAGGTCAGCGTGGTGCTCAGGACCGCTAGGGCCGTACTGGAGGGGTCTCCACGTAAAACAATTTGTAGGCTCTCCAGGTAGGTCTCTTCTTCCTTCTCGCCTTGCCGACAGGGTTGCTCACCTCATCACGTTAGCTACCACCGGTTGTTTTCGCCCTTCAATGGCCTCGAGGGATGTGGGGGCGAAAGATCACCAGGAGGGGTCTAACCTGGAGATTGAAGTCCAGACCCCCCACTCAGTTCTTGTCACATCGGCCACCTCCAAAGAGACAGGCCGGAGCCTGTCTCTTCGGAGGTGGCCGACGTGATCGCGTTGATGCATGAGTAGGGGATCGTAACGGAGGTGAAAGCCAATCACAAGGTTTTCATCTCTCGTGTATTCCTGGTTCCAAAGAAGGACTGGGACGCGATGTGGCCGGTAATAGATCTGTCGGCCCTCAGCGGGTACATTTTGAACACGCGGTTTCGGATGCTGACGGTACATAAGGTACGACTAACACTGCGGCCTCTGTCATGGGTGGTGTTGCTGGATCTCAAGGATGCGTATTGGCACATTCCAATCCATCCTCGTATCCAGCGCTTCTTGGTCGTTCAGTCGTCCGATCGCGTGTTCATGTTCGACAGACTTCCCTTAGGCCTCAACATTGTGCCGCGGATCTTCACGAAACTGGTAAGACAGGCTCTGGATCCTCTCCTGCGAGGCGGCATCCAGATCCTGTTTTACCTGGATGATTGGCTGACAGTTTCCGACACCCTAGTACAGTGCCACAGGACACCCTCACAGTCGTACAACACATTACACAACTGAGGTTCAAGGTCAATGTTCCCAGGTCGCGTCAGACTCTGTCACATGTAGTGACGTGGGTAGGCCTTGACTGGAATTTAACCAGCGCTACAGTGACCCAGAGTCAAGTCAACACTGCGAAGCTTTGAAGGATGCTCTTTACAGTGAGGCACTTGATCTCCCTCGCAAGGAAGATCTGGGACTCGTTGGTGGGATCGCTGAATTGGGGTGCACTGACCGTTCCCTTAGGGAGGCTCAGGCTACGTCGCCTAATTCTACTGAGCAACAAGGCTTTTCTGTTGTCCCCCCAGGATCGGCTAATGCCGATCCTGCGTGCCATACACTGGGTCGCTCGGGGCATGCTCTCAGAAGCGGTGCCCTGGACTGCCCCACCGCCGACGGTCTGGATAGATACAGATGTGTTGAGCGAGGTGGGTTGGGGCTACCAATCAAACATGGGGCATCAAAATCAGGGAAGATGGTCAGGGCACACACACATATACATCAATGCCTTCGAACTATTGGTTCCTTTGTTCTTTCTGAGGGATCACACGCTGGCCCTTCGGGGCAAGTCGGTGGCCTTCAGGATGGACAATCAGACAGCGGTCCATTGTATCCAAAAGCAGGGGTCCTCCAGGTCACAGACTCTGTTGGGGATCTCAAGAGACGTTGTTCTTCCTAGCAGAATGGCACAACATCTCCCTGCACGCCTCTTACAGTACTTGCCTGGGACTGCCAATCTCTGGGCGGACGCTCTGTCAAGAGGACAGGGCGTTCTGGTAGAATGGGCAATGAAACGGGATGTGTTCGACGACCTGGCAGCTTCTTGGGGTATTCCGGAGGTTGACTTGTTTGCATCAAAGGAGACGAGCAAGTTGCCTCAGTACCTATCCCTCCGGAGGGGGGTCCGGACGCTCTCACGGAAGACTGGAACAGGTGGCAGTCGATATACATATTTCTGCCACCAGACGCACTCTTGATGTGCAAAGTCCTCGCAAGGATGAGGCTGTACCGCGGCAGGGTCTGGTTGATCGCGCCATTGTGGCCGGCACAGGCTTGGTTCGCCCAGCTGAAGCGATGGTGCCCGAGTACAGTGCCTCTGCCTGTCTCAAGCTTCCACTTGAGCCAGGTTGGAGACCTCGGGACCTTGTTGGCATTCGCATCGTGGATATTCGTGAGGCGAGGTGGCTCCCAGTCCACGGACGGGATCTGACTGACTTCCTGAACCGTTCATGGGCAGCTTCTACATGGAGGACTGACGAGTCCCACTGGAAGTCTTTTACGAAATGGATACTGGACACTGGGCAAATGGATGGGTCGCATACACTTGTTCTACACTACTTTTTTCACCTTTTCCGTGTATGTCACTTCGAGGTTAACACTATAAGAAACCACATGTCTGCCATCCGGGAGGTCTTTGAGTCTGTGACTGGGCTGGTCATTCCCCTGAAGGAGCTGGATTTATACAGGGAACGTCCACTGCCGCACCAGCTCCCTCAGCAGTGGGATCTGGGTTGGGCTCTGGACCTTCTGGCTTCACATACATATACACGGGACACAACACCAGTGCGGTTGCACGAGCGTACATTGTTCCTCGTGGCTCTGGCTACTGGAGATAGGGTGTCGGAACTAGCAGTCATGTCGCGGTCCCAGGAATGCATGCGATTCTCCCCGCCATTGAACGTCGTCACGTTGGCCCCCTCCCTTCATTTTGTTGCCAAGAATGAGCGGGAGACACACATTTTCAAGTCTTTTAACATCCAGGCTTTAAAACATGGTCATGCTCACCATGTGTTGTGTCCGGTGAAAGCCTTGCACACATATGTGGAGTCTGTGGTGCCGGCGTCGGGGACAGCTGTGTGGGTGTCGCCAAAGACAGGTGGGCGGTTGTCGAAGGTGCAGAATGGGCGCCACCTTCGTCGGGTAATTTGTGCCAGTAACCCTGATTGTGGGGGTTCTGCACACGTATACGACCCTTTGCAGCCTCCTTACGGTTCCTGCAAAGTCGGTTGTTGCCCGATATTGCCTCTGCTGGTTTGTGGTCATCAGTCAATACTTTTGTCTCCTCCTACCTCTCCATGTCCATCGTCAGACCCTCCAGGCCGGTGGTACCTCTCGGGAGTCGTGTCTCCAAGGGCCATGGCTGGGTCGCAGGGCTCCCCCCTGGCAACTCTTTATTTTACTTTGTTTTCTTTGGGAAAAAGAGGGGGGGGGGGGTACAGGTTTGAGACACTGGTCACGAGCTTGGGGATATGTTATATGTATAATTGTATACAGTATAATCCCTTATATCCGAAAATCACGAATCTCAGGACATTTCGGAAATACGAATATTTCGGATATTCGAAAATTAGGCCTAGGCCTTTTTTTTACTAGGCTAGGCCTATTTATTTATTAGGAATTAGGCCTCTAGGAAGTCCAAAGTTTAACTAACTATTAAATGTTTACTAACATAGAAGAGCATGGCAGGCAAGCTAAACAAATCTCTAGTAGGCCTAGCCTTCATTAAATAATCAATGAATATACACAAAATAAAGTGTTTAACTCACCATTGAAGATTGATGCAGAGGTAGTGCTGTAATCCAGGGTGATGCAGAGGTAGTGCTGTAATCCAGGGTTTTGCCATTTCCAAACCACCAACAGAGGTAGGCATGTTGGTTCGTTTTTTTTTCAGTGGTTTCCCCAGTAGGCCTATTCCACTATCCATATCAGCAAATGGTTTTTGTCATCCACTTGCACTAGCCTATGCTAGTTATCAGACACATCCCTCCGCTTGAACAAGAATCGATCGAGATTAATCTTCTTCTTCGAGGGAGTAAAGGTACACCAGCCAGTGAAGGATTCTTGACTTCCATTGACTGGAATCTCTGGGGTGACTGAAGACTGGGGTGAGTGGAGGCTCTGGGGTGAGTGGGGACTCTGAAGTCTCGGAGTCTGTAGGCTCTGGGGTGACTGGAGGCTCTGGGGTGACTGACGATTCTCAGCTTGATGACGACGATGACTCTGCTGGCTTTGTACAGAACTTGCGGATGTCTGACTGGCGGATTTTGTCACTCCGTCTGTTCTGAAAGACTTCATATATGGCTCGGTGGGTTAAAGACTTCATATATGGCTCGGTGGGTTAAAGACTTCATATATGGCTCGGTGGGTTAAAGACTTCATATATGGCTCGGTGGGTTAAAGACTTCATATATGGCTCGGTGGGTTAAAGACTTCATATATGGCTCGGTGGGTTAAAGACTTCATATATGGCTCGGTGGGTTAAAGACTTCATATATGGCTCGGTGGGTTAAAGACTTCATATATGGCTCGGTGGGTTAAAAGTTCCTGAGCTGTGAAGCTGCTGTTTCTCTCCAAGAACTTTATCACCGTTCGGTATGCCGTGTCTGCAGCTTCCCAGGTATAGCCGTGTTCCACCTCCTCTTCCTCCGAGTCCGAACTGCTGCACTCCTTCTCGCTTGGGGAGATCACAGAATTTATGATCTCCTCATCAGTGAAGACCTTGCTGACTGGAGCGTCCGCATCGGCATTCAACCACTGGTCGATCTCCTCAGCATCCACATGGCGAAGTGGATGGTTCCTGGGCGCAGCTGCGATGACCTGTTTAGGCGACTCTTCTTGGGTCTCATCAATGAGATTTTCATCAAGCTTAGTCAACAGCACAATCTCGGGCCACATCGGTTTCCATGCGTTGATTAGGGTTGTGTTCTTTACTTTAAGCCAGGCAGCAGCGATGGAAAAAATTGCCTCCTTAATGTTCACACTTTTCTGGAAATCCAGCACAGAGCCACCAGTGAACCTCACACATTTCTTTGAAAAATCAGTCTTGTAGATTTTCTTCACTGCCTGTATTATTCCCTGATCTTGTGGCTGGATCACAGAGGTTTTGTAGGTAGTAGGGGTAGGCAGCCCCGCCCAGGGAAGTACTACCGCCAAGGTTTCGGGAGACTCAGGGAATAGCCTGAATTCCATTTTCTCTCCCAGGCCTTGGTAGCTGGATACATATCTTTCTGCCTCACACATCAGGGGTATCAGGAAAACCCTCTTTATATAACATACACATCCAACTTCACGACATTGCCCTACATTGCTATCCTCTATCCATAAAACACTACTCTTCCCACTACATATCATACATGTAACACCATACACCTTACCCAATAAACATGGCAGTACAATTGTTAAGAGCAAACCTGGTGGTCCCTCGGATATCCACCCCCGGCAGGGTTGGGTCATTGACACAGGGCCCTCCCGGTCGTCATCATGCGACTGTGTCAAGAGCATTGCAACGTCCCAAAGCTGCTCGTCGGTGCAGCTTTTTCTTTAGCAATATAAGGAGACTTCACTCTAACATCAATTCTGTACACCAATTTCTTCAAGCAGAATCCCCTACTCTCCTTTTTTTGACAGAGACTCAAGTAACATCCACATCTGACACGTCTAGATTTAATTTTCCAGGTTATCAACTGCTCCAAAATTTCAGACCTAAAGGAGGTGTATGTCTATCTATCTATCTATCTATTGCCTGACGCCGTGATCCCCGAAGGGGTGGCCACGAACGAACCGCCCCCATGCACCTCTGTCCCCAGTCAGTCGACGCCCCTCCCCCCAACCAGCACCGCCTTCGTTCATGTAGTTCCTCACTCCATCCTTCCACCTCATATTCGGTCTACCTCTCCCCCTCTGTCCCTCCACCTCGCTCTCGTACACCCTCTTAGTCATTCTCTCGCTTTCCATACGTTCCATATGGCCGAACCATCTCAAGTTGTTCCTTTTCACACTTTCCAGCACATCTACCTCCACACCACACCTCCTTCTTACTTCCTCATTAGTCTGTCTATCCCTCCATGTAACTCCGCACGCACTCCTTAAGTAATTCATTTCCACTGCTCTCACTCTTGGTCTGAGTCTCTCAACCAACGTCCATGCTTCGCTTCCGTAAGTCAGTGTCGGGATTACCACACTGTCATGCAAGGACTTCTTCACTTCCATACTGACCACCCTATTTCTTGTTACTGCTTTTAGCGTATGTTGCTTCGCAAAATCTGAAATTGCCCTGGAGGAGGTTACTAGTTTCAATTGTCCCTATTTTGATTATTCTATATACAAATTAATTTCTGCTGGTAAATTTAAATACATATGTTGCATCTACCGTTCCCCAAATACTCCTCCAGAGCAAAGTCTTTTTGATTCTCTGTCCTCACAACTCAGTGTCCTCAACTTAAATGCTTCTTCTGAAATCACTGTGTTGGGTGATTTTAATGTCCATAATGTTGAATGGCTCACTCATTCAGCCAGGACTGATGATGCTGGTCTTGAATGTGAGTTATTTGCAGACTCATTTAATCTCACTCAACTAGTCAACCAACCCACCCGTGTACCAGATAATCCTAATCATAATTCCCACCTACTGGACTTATTTTTAACAACCAATTCAGAAAATTATTATGTTACAGTGAGGGCCCCGCTTGGATCTTCTGATCACTGTCTGATACAGGCCACCTGTCTATCACCTACCACACCTTCCCACTCTGAACCTGTTTTGGTGACTAAATGGCATTACGATAGGGCAGACTGGGAGGGTCTTCAAGGTTTCTTTATTGATATTCCCTGGACCTCTTTCTTTTCTAATGATGCACACTCCACCTTGAGCCACATACAAGATTTTGTAAAAATTGGAATGGAAACTTTTATTCCTCATCAAAAGTACAGTAAAAGATCTAATTCACCTAAATGGTTTGACCATAATTGTGCTAGAGTAACTGAACAAAAAGCAATAGCCTACAATGCATACACAAGATCAAAAACACATGAAGCCTTTAATTACTTTAGAAACATCAGAAATCATGCCAAAACTGTATTAAACCTAACTAAATCAAACTTTCTCCACAAGCAGGCAAATAAACTTCTAAATAATCCAAATGATAACAAAATATTTTGGTCTACTCTTAACTCATTTAAATCCAACTTCACTACTGCTTCATCCATTCCACCATTAAAATCTCCGACTGGCAATCTTGTAAGTGACCCACGAGGTAAAGCTAACCTTCTTGCGGATATTTTCTCCACCAACTCAACCTTAGATGAAATAAATCAAGATGTCCCTGTACTTAATTTTAATTCGCCTGAAATTCCCTCACTTAAGATCCACACCAGACATGTCAAAACTATTTTGCAGAATCTCTCGGTAGATAAGGCTCCTGGTCCAGATGAAATTCCTCCAATAGTACTTAAGAATTGCTCCTTGGTGCTCGCTCCTGTATTGGCAAAAATTTTCCGTCTGTGTACTCATACCTCATGCTTCCCAGTACCCTGGAAAGAAGCAAACATCCATCCAGTTCCTAAAAAAGGTGCCTCTTCAGATCCATCAAACTACAGACCAATAGCTATAACTTCCACTCTTGGTAAAGTCTTTGAAATTATATTAAATAATCACATAATTAAGCATCTTGAGAATAATAAATTAATCAGTGATAGGCAATATGGTTTTAGACGATGTCGATCAACTGCAGACATGCTTTGCCTTCTTACGCATCAAATCAACCAAGCTACAGACCAACATGGTGAAACACATACAATAGCACTGGATATATCAAAGGCATTTGATAGAGTCTGGCATCAATCCTTATTGTCGAAGATGTCACACTACGGCCTTGCATCATTAGTTCCACTAATTTCTTCTTATCTTCATAACAGAAAAATATGTGTAATGGTAGATGGCCTTTATTCTCAATTTCACTCAATAAATGCTGGTGTTCCCCAGGGATCAGTTTTGGCCCCAATTCTGTTCCTCATTCATATCAATGATCTCATATCTACCACTCATAATCCAATACATTCCTACGCAGATGACTCAACACCACAGTTCCTTCACATTTACCAATTCTTTCACCCAACCCGATCTTATAAATTCAAAAATAAACACTGCAATTTCTCTGAACCAGTACCTTTCTAGAATTAATGGATGGGGACAAAAGAATCTAGTTTCCTTTAATGCACAGAAAACCAAGTACATTAAATTTTCTAACCGACAGAATCTCACTGACTCCCATATATTTTTGAATTATGTAAATATTCCCACTTCCCCTAGTATTGACATTCTCGGTGTAACATTAACTACTAACTTGAGCTGGACACATTATGTTAGAAGCATTGCTAAGAATGCCTCTAAAAAACTGGGACTCCTGTACAGAGTTCGAGAATTCTTCACTGACGAGCAGTTGGCCGTGATATATAAAAGTCATGTGCGTTCTCAGATGGATTACTGTTCACCTCTGTGGGGTGGAAGTGGAGTGGTTGCATTGAGGCAGTTGGACAAAATTCAAAATAAAGCTATTAGATTAATCAATAACCCTGCAATCACACAGGACCTTCCTACATTATCCATACGAAGAAACGTTGCATCCCTTGCATTATTCTACAGATATTTTCACAGCAATTGTTCCGAGGAACTTGCTTCAATTGTGCCGCCTCTCCACATCTTTCCCCGTAGAACTAGGGCAGCTGAGAGCGCCCATGAATTTACACTTTCTCCTCCACAATGCAGAACTTCTGCTTATCAGAATTCATTTATCCCCAGAGCTACTACTCTTTGGAATTCACTTCCCTCGAATTGCTTTCCACAAACTTACAATCTACAAATGTTTAAATCCAGTTGTTACAAACATTTTATGAATGGAGGATGCCTTTAGGCACATGGACCTTTTTGTTTTATCTGTGTTTTTCCTTCCTCCGTTCATTGTCTCTTAAAAAAAAAAAAAAAAAAAAAAAAAGTTACATTTGGAGGCAAATAGGTCACAAAAATGTTCCCATTCACCAATTCTTCAGCATCTGGATGGGCTCGGCAATTATCCAACAACAACATCACCTCTGAGTCCTCAGGAAGGCCCATTTCCTTCAGGTGATTTTTTACTGAAGGCACAAATTTGTGATGATACCAGTGCTTAAAAATAACCCTGGTCATCCATGCACTTGTCTGGTTGTCATAGTCCACAGGCAAATGCACAACATTCTTGAAGGAAGTTGGCTTTTTAGCTTTGCCCAAGACTAGAGGGCGAAGCTTGTGTGTCCCAGCAGCATTCGAGCAAAACAAGACAGTTATCCTATCCTTGTTTTTCTTGAAGCCCACAGCTACTCTTTCAGATGGGCCAGCTAGTGTAGATTCTGGCATCATTCTATAATAGAATGCAGTTTCATCAGCATTATAGATGCATTCTGGTGGAATGTCGTCGTGTTCATGCAACAGGTCTCTGAAGGTTAACTTAAATTCCGCGGAAGCTCCGTCGTCAGCAGACTTTTTCTCACCACACACATCAAGGCGCCTAATTCCGTGTCTTTCCTTAAAACGGTTAAGCCAGCCATCACTAAAGCCACACTCTTCTTTTATGCCCATCTTTTCATGATAATCTCTTGCTTTTTCAATGATTATTGGACCACTCATTGGGCATCCTTCGGCTCGCTTTACCAAAAACCACTCGTAAAGCACTTTGTCAAGCTCCACAAATTTGGCTTCTCGTATTGTATGCCGCTTCTCCAAGGTCTTCTTAACGTCGGCATTGGCCACAAAGCTCAGCAACTTGTCCTTTTGTTTCCTTATATCATAAAGCGTTGTAGAACCGCAATTATACAGGCGCATCAATGTCGTCCTACTGGTTCCTGCATCCATCTTGTGACATATTTCTATCTTCTGTTTAATGGTGAGTACAACCCTTTTCCTCTTGTTTGAAGATCCTGTCGACATCTTGAGTATACTAGGCGTTGATTTAGATGATTTCGGAGGCACCATAGCGTAGATGATAGGTGATTCACAGCGATAAACACGGAGCGTCACGAGCAAATTTTACGGACAATGGCGAGAGATACAATGACGCCAAAACAACACAGGGAGGCGGGAGGCTGCGCGGTGCGACACCTTGCGGTTGGGCCGTAAAATTGCCGCCCCGCATGAACGGGAGAGCGGTCTGTTTGAAATTACGGTTGGATCCCGAATTTCTGCGGTTATTAGAGTTTAGGAAAATAGGATGATTATGTACGGTTGACTGAGATTTTCGGTAGTACGAAATACGGTTATAAGGGATTATACTGTACTGTACATAATTGTAACACATTATTCCCATGTGACCTACTTTTCCCATGTTTATATTTTTGTTGGTTGTAAATATCTACTCTTTGGAAGAAATGGAATTTTGGTACAGTACTGTTTTTTATTTTGAAATGTTTCTTGCAATGTTGTGAATGACGAGTCACATGTAAAAACTGCTCTTTTTAACTACTCCTCAGTTTTTCACTCTTTTTATTAAACTATCTTGTTTACTTTGTGTTCTTTGTCATTCATATTTTTGTTTTGTACATTAGTATTTGGTAGTTGGGCTTGGATGTCCGCCTCCAATTTGTTACGCAGCCTTGACGTTGTATTTTCCAAGACTACTAACAAATTGGGAGGTTTGACATACCTCCCAACCTACCAAATAGGAAAACCTACTATTTGGTAGTAATCTCGGAAAATCCAACGTACATTGTGCCCTCCCACAAGCCGTACCCCTGCCCATCCTCGCATAGAATGTGATAACAATAGAAGATCTCTTGTGCGCAGTGGGTCTGCGCCAATACAGAACACAGGATGGGTTTGAGCTGTACCTAAGGTAAATTCCTTTTTCCTATCTTCTATGCTTTTTTCACCTTCGGTGGTAGGCCTAATCTTGGTTAGTATACAACGTCTCCTAGAGCAAGTTAAGGTTGGGGTGATGACTTAGCAGTCAAATTAGACAAGTCGTCACTGCAATTAGGTTAATAGCCTTGACATTGGATTTTCCAAGACGACTACCAAATAGTAGGTTTTCCTATTTGGTAGGTTGGGAGGTACGTCAAACCTCCCAATCTCGTACCCTGCGAGTTTTGCTCCAGAATTCAGTCCAGATACTTGGTGACGTTTGCATGGCCTTGTTTGAAGCTGTGCGAGTGCGCCAGGATCTGCGAGTGTATCTGGTCAAGAAACTATCTGAGAAGATTGGTAGGAGATTAATATTGTCGCCAGTTTTATCACCTACTGTTGCCTCCCCAGATGCTTGGCGCATGGTTAATTGATTGTTGGACTCTTCACGCACCACTGCTTCTAGATCGAAGAGTGAGTTAGCTCATATAGCTACGCCTAGTAAGAGTCACCCATGTGGGGTTTTCAGTCATCACAGTCCTCAGGTAAGACTCAACTCTGACCTTGAATCAGTGGCACAGCTAGAGGCTGCGGTCAGGTTAGGGGCAAGGGCAAGTGGTTTAGAGGTCAATCTAGGAGTAAACCAGGCAATGATGGCAGAGCCTCTCATCCCCCAACCCAATCTTCTGAGTCAACCCCTTCCCAACCAAGAAACTGATAACCCACAATGCTCCTCACTCCCAGGGCTCACCAAGGGCGAGTCGGATCCAAGAGTAGCTCTGCTGGACAAGACCAGTATCATAACTGGAAATTTCCTGGCAAGGCCCCGCAATACATGGGCAAGGACAGTGGTACGCAAGGGCCTCTCTTGGCGGTGGACCCGGAGCCCTAGTTTACGTCGACCAACAGAATTCAATCACGTGTCTTTAGAGGTGGGGAAACTGATCCAAGAGATGGTTGTAAAGTGTATCATTGTCCCGGTCAAATCAGACTACCCAGTATTTACATCCCGGTTATTCCTAGTGCCAAAGAGGGACAACGAATAGATGAGGCCGGTCATAGACCTGTCTTCTCTGAATCGCTACGTCACAATCAGTCCTTCAGGATGCTGAATGTGAATCAGATTAGGCTGATACTGCCATTGCAAGCTTGGATGTGTTCCTTAGATCTAACAGAAGCCTATTGGCATTTCCCCATTAACCTCTGAAGTGCGCATGGGGGTAATTGGAAACGTCCCCCTGTGCTGACGTATTTGAGGTGTTTCCGTCACTAAAATATTCATTGTGCCATTAATAGCATTAATACTTATCCATATGTGCCTATTATGGGTTGATTATAAAGGTATTAACCTGAAACAACAATAAAACGAGTGAAAACAGCGTTTGGATGGTCAAAATCGGAGATATAGCCCGCGAGTTGTATAATGTATGGGTGAGGCAATCTGCTTTCCCGCCAATTTCCCCCAAGGCCACTGAGACACAGTCGATCGATACTCTCTCTCTCTCTCTTGCACTCGCTTGCTATCAGTGATGACCACACCCTCCAATCGGATTTCTAATGTTAGCACGAAAATATACCTCAGAATAAGGGAATAACAGGGAAAATAGGTGATAACTGAAGGAGAGGAGGAAAGTGGGGAAGGAGGGGAGGTAGAGGACTGAGATTTTGCATGGCCCAGGGGCCAAAAAAAAAAAAAAAAAAAAAAAAAAAAAAAAATTCTCTGACTCTTAAGAGTCTCCCCGCAGTGCGCCGGGGGAACTCTTAAGAGTCTCCCCGCAGCTCCCGGGTTAACAAGTGCTTTCAAAAGTACCTTGCCATGAGACAAGGCAATCAGATGCTTATGTTCCAAAGGATGCCCTTTGGACTCAACCTGGCACCTCTCATTTTCACAATATAAGTTCGACAGGCTCTGCTACCCTTGCTACTAAAAGGAATCACAATTTTATGGTATCTCGATGATTGGCTAGTGGTAACAGATTCCGATATCTTATGCCTGAAACGTAAATCTAGTGATAAATCATGTCCAGACCATGGGTTTCAAGGTGAACTTGGCAAATTCCCATATTGTTCCCGTGAGGGTCATCCAATGGGTGGGTCTACTTTGGGACACCGTACAGCTGTCCATAAGCCAGAGTGCAGACAACTGGCAGAGATTTCGCAGAAAGCCCTTCCGATTTCTGAACAGTCTGACTACCACAAGGAAGTTGTGGGAGTCCCTGGTAGGCTCACTCAATTTGATCCGGTTGACGGTAACTATTACATGTTAGATTCGGTAATTATTATAGGAATCATTATTTACAACTCTCATATAATTTTAAGTTGATTTACTTACAGTGGTCTACATATTTATGCAGGTGACTGTACATCCATGGGAGTATTCATTGTAACTTTCTGGTTCTTTTTGTCATGTCAGTCTTGCTTCCCACACGTTTTAACCCTCTCCGACATATGACGCAATTTTGAGCCTATTAGGGATACTTTAAAACCTTTGTTACCATCAGGGGTATTTAGAAACCTTTAGTTTAGTTACTTCAACCTCTGCAGTTGTCTTTGAGTTAGCTGTGGGCAGAAAACTAATTTTGGAGAGGTAATTATAAGAGTGAGAGAACTCTATTTCTTATTGCTAATCTGGCAACCTCTGTGTTATATGAGTCTGAAAGGGTTAAGCTTACCTCGCACTTACGATTCTCTACATGCTCTGTTCATGTGACCGGAAGGAGTGATGGGATTTTCCAGAACCAAAAAGGTGTGTGGCAGGGAGGAGAGGTAGGGAGGCTGGGGGAACACTTAGACTCCAGATATGGGGACGATCATAGCCCCCGAGATTCCCTCTCAACTTAGGGAATTCTCTTTGTAATATTTTATTCATCATTTGTTACTTGAATAAATCAACGTGGCTTGGATTCAAAGTTTCCTTTACCTGATTAAGTAGAGGAATGGTGGTGGCATATCTATCACATCTATCTATCTTATCTACCTATCTACGAGAGAGCAGGACACAGACCAGAGAACCTACCAGTACTTCAATCAACCTAAACTACATAAAACCATAAGGAAAGACACCCTCAGTCTTCCTAACTTGGTATCAACAAACCATTACATAACATTGGCGCTAAACGTCTTTATAACATAACTTTGGGCCGTCTAAAGGTCAAGAGTTTGATCTTAGAGGGAAACAAGCATTTTTCGCTCTTGCCGGCGGAAAAGCTATGGCCTATCCCAAGATCAATCCACAACCTACTAGCAGCCTGGGTGAAGCCAGAAGTAATTTCTTACAGTTTTCTTACAGTAGATCCTCTGGAAAAAGGCAAACTAGGCCTGTGTATCCAGCTCAGTACCAGTACTTGCACTGCTGCGGTCGTTCATGGTATTGGCGGCGGCGGTAGCAGACGCAACATTTTTACTATTCTGTATTTTTGTTTTATAATCAAACTTCAAATCTTGTCTTCCCCATGCTTTATCAAGATTACTTTCAAACTCCCTTATTGATTCGGAATCGACTACATACTGGGGCAGTGCGTTCCACTCATTTACCACTCTATCACAAAATGAGTTCTTTGCCTTCTCAAGTAAATTTTCTTAGAGTGTCCTCTCGTTCTTGATCCCTCCCGCATCAAGAAGATACCTTCACACACATCCTCATCATACTTTCCTGACACTATCTTAAAGTCTCTATCATATCCCCTCTCTTTCTCCTATATGCCAGTGTCGGAAGCCACTGTTCAGTGTCCTCAACCTCTGCTCATAGCCCGCGTTCTTCAACGTTGGTACCAACTATGACGGACAACTCCTCGTCGACAGTGTGGGTGGACACGGATGCGTCCGGTACCCTAGGATGGGGGCACCAGTCGAATCTCGGTCACCAAGGTCAGTGTCTAAGGTTCAAGTACAAAGACCTTCATATCAATGCCAAAGAATTATTATTCCCTCTCTTTTTTCTGAAGGAACACGGCTTAACTCTGGTGGGGAAGTCAGTGGCCTTCAGAATGGACAATCTGAATGCAGTAACATGCATTCAGAAACAAAGGTCAGCGAGATCTTGAGTGTTACTGAGGTTGCCAGAAGAGATCTTTCTGCTAGCCACCAAGCTAGAGATGTATCTCCACGCAACGTATCTGCCCGGTGTAGCGAACATTTGGGCTGACGCTCTGTCACGACGATTGAGCACCCTAGTAGAATGGTCCCTCAAGCAAAACATCTTTCAACAGATGATTGCCGGGCCATACCGTCTACAAGTGGACTTGTTCGCATCAGAGAAGAATCACAAGCTACCTTAGTTCCTCACTCGCTGGATGGAAACCCCGGCGGGAGGACCGGACGCATTTCAGGTGGATTGGAACAAATGAAGCTCCATTTATCTGTTTCCGCCACCCGACGCATCTTTAATGTGCCAAGTAATTCACAAACTACGCATATATCGCAGCATGGTCGCAATGATAGCGCCCTTGTGGTCGGCCCAATTTTGCTACACGCAATTGAAGACGTGGTGCGAGAACCCAGTGTCGCTCCCGATCTCGTATTTCCACTTAGACATGATTGGAAACCTCAAGACCTTGCTAACTTTCGCCTTGTGGACAATCAGAAGGCAAAATGGCGAACTCAGTACGGGGAGAGCATTACTCAAAATTAATTAATCAATATGCTTCCTTTACTCAACACCAGTACCAATGTCACTGGAAGGCTTTTACTACTTAGATCACAGAAACTGGCCAAACTAGGTCCTCAGTATCTCTGGTTTTTAAGTATTTGGATTATTTATTCGAACAGAGAACCTTATCAGTTGTCACATTAAAGAATCACCTCATGGCAATCAGATGGCCCTTTTATGATTTAACAGGACTCATGATTCCGGAGGCGGAGGAGAAGGGGTTCATGCGTGCATGCTTCAGGCTACGACCACCACCGTGCCAACTCATGCCCACCTGGTCACTAGATCAGGCATTTTCTATGCTAAATTCCCATAAATACAGTATAATCGTAACCCATCGCTGGACTTACTTATAAAGAAGGCTGTGTTTCTGATGGCCTTGGCCACTGGTAACCGGGAATCTGAGTTGGCTGCAATGAGTAAAGAACCTACTTGTCTCAGGTTCGCTAGGCGCAATATGAGTGTCCACATTGCCCCAACGCCCCATTTTATTGCTAAAAACGAACATGCTGACCATGTTTTTACTGAATTTGAAGTGCCAGCTCTTAAACGCGGCAATGCGCATCATTTGTTGTGTCCAGTTCAGTCGCTCATACTCTATATGAGAACTTCCCGGCCGGCGCAAGCCGGGTCTCTCTGGGTTGGATGATATCCAACAAACCAACTTATGGTCCTCTAATCATACCTTTCTGATGCGGTACCTGTCCATGAATTTGACCAATGTATAGCTTTAAGGCAGAAGGTCTAGTTATCGTTGGTGCTATTTGGGAAAAGGAGGGTTGACACCTCCTTCCTACCTAAGGTTAAGTGTTCATGTGATAGGATAAGCGTTATTCCTTGTTCCTAAGACTAAAAGTCTAATCATAAGGATGCAATTTTATTTTTGGTACTCATTATTTTGGTGATATAGTGTACTGTACATATTTATTATTTTTGTTTATACATATCCTACATGAGAAGTATATTTGAGTGTGTTAGACCCAGAGCTGGGCACTTCCGCCAACACTTAAGCAAATAGCCAATTTTGCCATGGCGGAAGTGTCATTTTGGTGGCGCATTAGCGTTGGCGCCAAAATGGCTGCCTATTTGCGGGTTTGTAGCTCTGGAAAGTACCTCCATGTTGCCAACCTCGAGTCCGCAAAATTTGGTTCCCACCACCTGTGTTAAACACAGACCCGCGGCCCCTGCACAGTACACTTCCAGCGCCCGCCAAAAAACAAGCCAATATTTCTTGTTATGCGGGAATCTAGTGTACCTTCTATATTTCGTGATTTTTCGTATGTGATTTGATGTGTGAAAATGCTAAGGAAGACATGATAATACAGATTACTTAATAAACATTGCTTAAATGTAAACACAAATATTTGAAGACCTGGAGAGATTCGATCGATCGACTGCGTAACTCACAAATCAATCGAATCCACTCCTGAGCTAATATATTTTAACACTAGATTAGCGGGCTAGCGGTTTATTTATATGTACCGCCCAGCGGGGTGTTTTTAGCCAAAATAGGGCTGTTTACGTGATCATTTTCATGCCTAAATAAGACCCAGAGCGTAAAACAAGTATCTATCCCTGAAAGGGCATAAACAAAGCTTTCCAATGACACCATAACGATCCTTTTATGATGGCTAGTTTTCTTGCAACAACCGCGCAACGCGAGTGCAAAAAGCATGTAATTCGGCACTTTCCCCATACAATTCCGTATGTAGCGAGTGAGAGAGGGAGGGAGGAGGTGGGATTCGTGTCAGTAGGTTCGCCGCGGTGGTCTGGAGCAGTCATACGCTCGCTACTCTCCTGCCACCACTTGTCTCTCTCTCTCAGCAACATTACGTGCTGAAATTGCCACACGACCTATGTCGAGCGCCGCCAGATAGTCCAGATTTATTATACTCGACTTATGTTGCGCGCCGCTAGTTATGGGTTAATTATCAATAGTCTAGATTATATATTTTTGGATATGGATATTGTCAAAATACCATTAATACCGAGATGTAGAGAGCTGAGTTACGCTAAAGACGAATATTAGATGAAATATGCGAAAACCCTTTAATTAGGATAGCCTATATTGTAGTGTTATTGTTTATCAAACGTCATGTGTTCGTGACCACATGATAGGCGTCGTCTTTATTTATGAATTAGATAGGCTATTTGAAAAGCTTATGGTGTATTTAAAGTGAATAGTACATTAATCTTACCTTCTAAGGCTTTTATAAACTAATACAGTCCTCCCTCGGGTAGCGCGGCTTTGGACAGTGCGGTTTTGGTCTAACGCGGGTACCCCTAGTGTGCCGAGTCAGCATCTAACACTGTTTTATATATGTAGCGCGCTCTGTGGTCGGCTGGGGGCTCGGCATCTCTCGCCATATCTCAGCCGTGACGTCAGACTCGGTAGACTCGTTCCAATTTTGGAAGCAATTCCACATAAAAATGGGAATTGACTTCATTGTCGAGAGTTGGAACTCAATCAACCAGCCCATCATTTCATAGATATGATCTGTAAAATAGGGTTAGGTTGTCTGTTACTAATGTTTGATCCATATTTGGTAAGGTTATTGGGTGGTAAATGTTCAAAAAGGTGACTTTGGGGAAGTCGTCAGAACCAATAGAATTAATCCCATCAGTTCTATGCTTTGTGTAGCGTGTATTTGCGTAGCGCGGCGCGGTCCCAGTACGATATACCCGCGCTACCCGAGGGAGGAGTGTATATATAAAATGAAGCGGTTAGGCTATAAGCCTAGGCTAGGCCTAATATTCGTGTCCAAGTTAACAAATTTCCATAGCCTAGCCTAGGCCTACGGTCTCGATTTCAATCATATGGGTGAGTAATTATATCCTACTGTCTCGATTTATTTATTTCCATTTGAATTGATACTTCTATTTAGGCCTAGCCTAGTGCGATTTTTATTAGTGCGTGATTTCATGGTCTCACTTGCGAAATAGGCTAAGCTATAGCGGCGCTTCACTTCAGTTAGGCTAGGCCTAGTTAGTTAATTTGATTTATATTAATGTTTTCTTAACCTAAACTAAGTTCATTAGGTTACCCTAATCCCATCAAAATACCTCAAAGCATGTAGGCTAAATATTGCATATAGGCCTAGGCCTAATCACTGAGTCATTTTATTAGTGTCAAATAGGCTAGTGTTAATTTTGAAAGTATCATATAAATGTACAATAAAATTTTATTTTATTCTGATCTGAAGCTATATTCTGAGCATCATAATGAATATAGGCCTAGGCTACTCTACTTTCTATTAACCTCTGAACTGCGCATGTGGGTAATTAGAAACGTCTGCCTGTGCTGACGTATTTGAGCTGTTTCCATCACTAAAATATTCATTTTACCATAAATAGCATTAATACTTATCCATATGCGCCTATTATAGGTTGATTATAAAGGTATTAACCTGTTACAACAATAAAATGAGTGAAAACAGCGTTTGGATGGTCAAAATCGGCGATACAGGCCGCGAGTTACATAATGTATGGGTGAGGCAACCTCCTTTCCCGCCAATTTCCCCCAAGGCCACTGAGACACTGTCGATCGATACTCTCTCTCTCTTGCACTCGCTTGCTAACAGTGATGACAATGCCCTGCTTGCAACTCGCTAATGTCAGCACGAAAATATACCTCAGAATAAGGGAATAACAGGGAAAATAGGTGATAACTGAAGGAGGGGAGGAAAGTGGGGAAGGAGGGGAGGTAGAGGACTGATATTTTGCATGGCCCAAGGGCAAATTTTTTTTTTTTCCATGTTTAAAATTGATTTTTTTTTTTCTCTGACTCTTAACCCTCCAGCCCCGGCTATGTATTATATATATATTCCTCAAAACCCGGGTGTTTTGGCCGAAAAACGTCTAGGCTAGGCTACCGTATATTTGTTAATCAGACTGCTTCCCGCATTCCCGCGCATCCCCAAGCGTAGCTGTGTTATTTACCTGTAGAATGGCATTAAGTAGAGCTCTCTAAGTCAACTGGTTGAGCTGTGATGATGATTTCATTGGAGATAACTTTATGGCCAAAACAGCCACTTTACACTACTTTTCGATACTTAACAACAACATACAGGCACACACGAACAAGCGACGCTCTCCTTCTTGTGGCCGTAGATGCGGGGCGTCGGTCCAGCCGGCTGTTGTTTACATGCGTCGGACCGACGCCTCGCACACGAAGCTCACAGGCTTTCAACCACTGGGCGTTCAAGAGCCCTTCCGGGTACCTGTTATATGCTTTTTTATGGGCTTTCAAGAGCCCTTCCGTGGTGAGAGGGTTAAGAGTCTTCCCGCAGTTCCCGGGTTAAATTACTTAATCTATCTAAAGTAGACCTATCTATTCTATTTATATTGCCATCCCCAAAGGGGTGGCCACGAATGAATCACCTCCTTGCACCTCTGCATCATCTGCATGTGATCTGGCGTACCTCCTCCCGAATGGTGCAAATTTGTGAATAATGATTATTACTGAAAGACTCTCCCCGAAAATAAGTCGCCCCAACGTTTAATTGCCTATGCCGGACAAACGAAGTGGCCTATCTATAGGCCTATATATTATATATACTGTATATATATATTTTTGTTGATAACCAAACCTAACCAAAACGGGGTAAGTTCCTCATACAAAATGTGGGACAAAAGTTTTTGGGGCTCTCCAGTAACCTAGACTAAAATAAACTGTAGGCCTATTAAACTTTAGGTAAGAGTTGTGTTAGTGGGCATACCATCCGCTTTGTTTACATAGTCGCACGCTCACAGTTACATACGTTTCTAATTTGACTGTTTTTGTATTGCTACTATTTGCCCCTGCTGATAATATACTGTACAGTATATGATGATGACAATAAGTCATTGGGTATGAGGGAGCAAAGCCCCCCTCAACCAATATTGTAGAATTTGTATCCCACGGCCGTCGGCCGGTAACAAAACAATTTATCCAACACCTGGCCTGGCCGTGGGATATAATAAACTCAACCCATTGATTTACCCTTGATTCTGTAGTTTAAATAAAAACAAATAAAAACAGGTTTGCGTTTGCTGAGTTGCATTTGGGAACCGGAAATTTCACTAGGTTTGCTGATTTGTGTTTGTGGAAGTTATGTTCTGGGTTTGCAAATTTGAGTTTGTGGACTAGATTTTTTGTTTGTGGTGCCCAGCTCTGGTTAGACCACTACCTTTATAAAGGCTTCGGTCTAACATACAATGGGTATAGGGGTATTATAGGGTGGGGGGGGGGGGTTTGTCGGACCATTATGTAGTAGGGGAGGTGTGGTGGAGTGGTCTTGCCACTGGACTGGTAATCCAAAGGACCCGGGTTAAAATCCCGATATGTTAATGGTTAGATATTATTGGGATGGAATTTGTGCTGTACCTAGTATCAGTGCATTACCACAAAGCCCACCGAAACGCCAAATAAATACCCTCATTAATCCCTGATTAAGCCGAGAACGGCGAGAAGACTCTTAGAGGTTTTGGTGGTGAAAGGCAACGAATCTCTTAAGATCCAAGGCCTAAAAAGAAGCCTTTTAAAAGGCCCCAGTTGCACTTAAAACAAAGGAATATGTGACTGAGTGAGATAATTCCCCTCCATACCTCCTATCACTCCTCCACATGTGTCAACACCCCCTCCTTCCCCCCCTCCACTTCCTTCAATTATCACCTATTTTTCCTCTTATTCCCTTGTTTATCGGTTTATTTACCACGCCAATATCTCGCAACCGGTTCCAAGGTATTGTCCTGCACCTATCAAGTGCGTAGTGAAAGAGAGAGAGTGAGAGAGAGGCTTCAGTCTGCCTCTAGGCTTCGGAGAGAGAGGGTATATGTTGCGTTCGCCTCACACTTCATGACTGGACGGTCGGCAATAATTTGTCTTTTTCACCCCCCAAATACTATTGCCACTTGTTTTATTGCTGTTACATGTTAATATCTTCATATTAAACGTAAAATAGGCGCATATGAATGAGTAATAACGATATTTATCGTAAAATGACTATTTTAGGCGGGAATGAAGCCTAATATCGTCGCTTGACGGTAGGGTGTTCACTACTAATAGCTCGCGCCAAAGGTTAAATAGCACTGTATGAATATTCCCATATTCAAAATATGGTAAAGGGGGGCAATGCCTAATGAGTTCATCGCTTAATAGGTGGCGTTCTGAGAGTGAGGGTCTGAGTCTAGGAGGTGAAACAATGAAGCACTGGAGCGAGGCAGCTTCAGAGATGGGGCTGCTTCAAGCCATGAGTGAGCAACTAAACCCCATGCATCCTGCAAAGGCAAGATGGCAGGGGCTGGTTGCAGCTAAAAGTGCTTCACGTGTCTCACTCCCTAGTCTGGAACGAGACCTCACAGGCTTCACCGTTCATAACGGTTGAATATACAGGCTCTCATCCTATGCCCTAGAGGGAGTAGTTGGAATATAGAATAAAAAATAATAAAAAAAAATTAGGAAACAGAAGAAGTAGGTGAGAGCTGGAGGGAGGCGAGAGGAAGGTGGAGTGGTGAAGAGGGTGGAGAGGTTGCAGGAGGAGATCAGGGAAGAGTTCAAGAGAGAAATAGAGAGACGACTAGGTAGGTTTGACCTGGAGGGTGTGGAGGAGGTGAGCAAGTTGTTTAACCCGGCAAGTGTGGATCTACTTATGTAAGGTGTACCGTTGCGCTGCGGAACTCCTTATATAATCCAAGGCCTAAAAAAAAACATTTAAACCAGCCCGGCCATGCCAAATATCACTCCTCCACATCCCCTCTCTCCCCCCCCCCCCCCTCCTTCAATTATCACCTATTCTCTCTCTGTATCCCTTATTTCGTTGATATATTTTCGTGCTATCAATAGCGATTTATAAGCAAGCTGTGCTTGTATGTGCTACACAGCGAATGAAAGAGAGAAAGAGAGGGAATAACACGACAGTGTCGCTCCAGACGTCGTGAAGTGCGGCAGGCTGGCAGGCTGCCTCAGCCTTCAGTTATGTAACTCCCGATCTAATTTGCCGATTTTGACCATCCAACCGCTGTTTCCACTTGTTTTATGGTTGTAACAGGTTAATATCTTTATAATCAACGTAAAATAGGCGCATATGGATAAGTATTAATGATATTTATGGTACGATGACGATTTGAGTGTAGGAAACAGTCTAAATACCTCCGCACAGGGAGGGGTGGCCACTACCCCACCTGCGCACTTAAGAGGTTAAGGAAGAGATATGTGCAGCATGTGAGGAGGTATGTGGAATAAGGTGAAGAGGGATGGGAGTGAAGGGTTTAGCATGGTGGACTGAAGATGTCAAAATAGCTGTTGAAGACAAGAAGAAAGCGTATAGTGAGTGGTTAGGTAGTAGAGTAGAGGGAACAAAGATTTGAAGAGACAGAAAAGAGAGAGGTACTTGGAGAAAAAGAGAGTAGAGAAGAAAAGTATGAGAAGAGCAGATGAGGAATTTGGCAGGAATCAAGTGTAAAATTGAGGGAGTGTAAGAAACTGTTCTGGAAAGAGGTAAAGAAAGTTAGGGAAATAGTAAGGGTGTGAGAGATAAGAATGGGCGATTGTTAGCCGAGAAGCAAGAGAGAGTCGAGAGATGGAGGGAGTACTTCAACAAATTGTTAAACATAAGGAATGAAATACCAGCAAATTTAGTGGGATAGGGTATGGGAGGAAGAAGTAATGGAGGAGGAGGTGGGGATCAGGAGGTCAAAAATGTGTGAAGCCATGGAAAGAGTGAAGATGGGGAAAACATCAGGTATAGATGGAGTGTGTGGGGAAATGCTAAGGTATGGTGGTGAGATACTTATCGAATGGGTATGGAAAATGTGTAAACTAGCATGGGAGAAAGGAACAGCGCCTGATGACTGGGAGATACATACATACATACTTACATAAAATGTTAAGACTAAGTGCTCCACACATATGTGTAGTTTCAGTCTCTTGTCCTAATGGCGGCATTCCAGACAACCCTGTTAACCCTGCAGCTACGGGGAGACTCTTAAGAGGTTTTACTGGGCGACTGCGGGGAGACTTAAGATCCTAGGACTGAAAAAAACACTTTTAAAAGGCCCCAGTAGCACTTGATTTTTTTTTTTTTCCCCTTCCATGCCTCATATCACTCCTCCACATCCCCTCCTTCCCCCCCTTCCCCCCCCCCCCCCCCCCTTCAATTATCACCTATTTTCCCTGTTATTCCCTTATTCATTGGTATTTGCGTGTAAATAGAACGGAAAGACAGTGTGAAAGACCTTGGGGTATTAATGTCTGAAAATATGGGTTTCAAAGTACATAACCAGGTCAAAGTGGCGGCTGCGAAACGTCTAACGGGTTGGATTCTGCGTACTTTTAAAACACGCGGTGAATTGCCTATGATAACGCTCTTCAAATCTCTAGTGCTACCGCGGCTTGAATACTGTAGCGTATTAACATCCCCATACAAAGCAGGTGAAATAAATGACGTAGAGAGTGTACAAAGAAATTTCACTTCGCATATAAGTTCGATAAAACATCTACACTATTGGGAGCGTTTAAGAGCACTGAATCTGTACTCACTGGAACGTAGAAGAGAACGTTACCTAATAATATACACGTGGAAAATCGCAGAGGGTTTAGTACCAAACCTACATACTCCGATAGTCATGAAATTCAGTGATAGGAGAGGCTGGGAATGCGAAGTCCCCCGGATGAATAACAGGGGTGCTATGGGCTCTCTGCGAGAGGGCTGGTTATCACACAGAGGCCCACGTCTCTTCAACAAACTCCCACGGCGAGTAAGAGACATGAGGGACATCTCGTTAGACAACTTCAAGAGAGCCCTAGATCTCGAACTGCAAAAAGTGCCAGACGAGCCCATCCTCGCAAGGGAGCGAGCTGTCGCTTCAAACAGTCTACTGCACCAAATCACCACCCATAACGAGGGGCGTCGCGCGCCTTGGTGCCGCTAGAAGAGCGGCGAACACATCATCATCAAAAAGGTAAGGGTCTCCTCAGCTCATCATTTGTTATTCTATCCTGCAGTTTGGCCCCACACATCCATCTCACCATTCTCTTCTCATTACGTTCCATTCTGTTGACATCCTCTACTTTAACGGTCCATGTTTCTGAGGCATACGTCATTGCACTTCTAACACATGAGGCATACACCTTTCCCTTCAGGGGGAGAGGCATTCTTTTCATGGTCAGAATTGGCAGCAGTTTTCTGAACTTCCCCCAGCCACATCTAATTCTAGCGACAGTGGCAGCCTCGGCCACACCACCGGCAGAGACATGCATAATAGTCATCCTGTATGAGGGTAAAGTGGAGAGGGTTGTGTGGTAACCACCGGGGGATATGTCTGCTAAGCGCAGTAGGGTAGTGATCGAAAGAGTGAGAGGGAGAACGGAGGAATGGGTAGGTGACGATCAGGCCGGGTTTAGGAAGGGAAGAGGATGTGTAGATCAGATTTTTGCCCTGAAATGTGTTGTGGAGAAGCAACAAAAGTTTTTTGCTACCTTTATGAATTTGGAGAAGGCCTATGACAGAGTTGATAAGAGAAAGTATGTGGAATGTATGGAGAATTTACGGAGTAGATGGCAAGTTGCTGTAAGCAGTGAAGAGCATGTATGAGGGTGCAAAGGCGTCGGTGCGTGTGGAGAATGAACAGAGAGAGGGGGGTTTGATGTCCCCATGGTTGTTCAATATATATATATGGATGGAGTCATGAAAGAAATACAAGGAAGAGCAGTGGGTGTTGGTGTACCGCTGACAAGGGAAGGAAACAAGTGGAAGATGCCTGTACTGCTGTTTGTCGATGATACAGTTCTGATGAGCGATAGTGAATGTGAGTTGCAGGGTCTGGTAAATATGTTTGGAAGAGTGTGTGAAAAACAGAATATAAAGGTTAATGCGGGGAAGAGCAAGGTTATGGTCTTTAACCCGAGAACGGCGAGAAGACTCTTAACCTCTCCGCTGCGCAGCCCCTGTAGTATACACCATACCGCTGTGCGTAGGTATTATGACTCTTTCCTCACTAAAATCGTTATTTTACCATAAATATCATTAATACTTATCCATATGCGCCTATTTTACGTTTAATATGAAGATAGTAACGTGTTACAACAATAAAATAAGTGGGAAAAGTGTTTGGATGGTGAGAAACTTGAAATAAAGTAGAGCGGTTCAGTCATGAAGTTGGAGGAGAGAGAGACCACATCCTCCCTCCACCAGCTCTGGTGAGAGACTGTATGTAGTGAGGGCTACGAGTATCTCTCCCTCCTCCACCTCCACCCTCCCTCACCACCTTGTAACTGGGTGGTGAGTTTTGGCGCCATAAATAAACCGATAATTACAGGAATAAGATAAAAATAGGTAATAATTGAAGGAGGGGGGGAAAGAGGGGATGTGGAGGAGTGATATGTGGCATGGCCGAGGGGCAAAAGAAAAAACAAAAATTCAAGTGCTACTGGGGCCTTTTAAACGTTTTTGTTAGGCCTAGGATCTCAAAAGTCTCCCCACAGTCGCCCAGTAAAACCTCTTAAGAGTCTCCCCGCAGCTGCCGGGTTAAGAGATTTTGGTGGTGAAAGGCAACGAACCTCTTAAGATCTAAGGCCTAAAAAAAAAACTGTTAAAAGGCCTCAGTATCACTTAAAACAAAGGAATATGTGATTAAGTGAGATAATTCCCCTCCATGCCTCCTATCACTCTTCCTCATGTATCAAAACCCCCTCCTTCCCCCCCCCTTTCAATTATCACCTATTTTTCCTCTTGTTCCCTTGTTTATCGGATTATTTACCATGCCAATATCTCCAACCCAGTTCCAAGGTGTTGTCCTGCGCCTATCGAGTGCGTAGGAAGAGAGAGAGGCTTCAGTCTGCCTCTAGGCTTCGGAGAGAGAGGGTATATGTTGCGTTTGCCTCACACTTCATGACTGGAGGGTCGGCAATAATTCAACTTTTTCCCTCCCAAATACTATTCCCACTTGTGTTATTGCTGTTACACGTTAATATCTTCATATTAAACGTAAAATAGGCGCATATGAATGAGTAATAACGATATTTATCGTAAAATGACGATTTTAGGCGGGAATGAAGCCTAATATCGTCGCTTGGCGGTAGGGTGTGCACTACCAATATAGCTCGCGCTTAACCCAGCAAGTGCGGCAAGACTTATATAAGGCCTACCGGTGGGCTGCGGGAAGCCTTATATAATCCAAGGCCTAAAAAAAAAACATTTAAATCAGCCCAGTATTATATATATATAGGGCCTATATATATTTTTTTTTTTTTTTTTTTTTGTATTGCCCCTTGGCCATGCCAAATATCACTCCTCCACATCCCCTCCTTCCACCCCCCCCCCCCTTCAATTATCACCTATTCTCCCTGTTATTCCCTTATTCTTAGGTATACAGTAGGGTCCCGCATAAAACGAGAAATTGGTTGATAAACGAGGGCGTTCTATGCGATTTCGTTCTATGTGAACACGGCATTTTGGTGGCCCAATATGGTCAATGTTCACTGTAAGCGTAAATTTCCGTCAGGAGCGTACGATATTTTGTACGTTTTGTACGATATTTCGGCGCTCTATATGAGAACTCCACGGATTTGCCCCACTTTGGCGGCGGACTCGTTTTATGTGATCACATTCGTTCTGATCGAAAATTAAATATTAATATTTTAGGTCGCTCGTTTTAATCGAGACTCGTTTTATCTGAACACGTTTTATGCGGGACCCTACTGTATATTTGTGCTAACATTAGCGAGTTGCTAGCAGGGCGTGGTCATCTGTGTTACCAAGCGTGGGAAAGAGTGAGAGAGAGACTGCCACGCAACAGTGTCTCTCCAGCCGTCGTGACGGCTGGTTGGCTGGCAGGCTGGCTCAGCCATAAGTTATGTAACTCCCGGCCTCTATCGCCGATTTTGACCATCCAAACGCTGTTTCCACTTGTTTTATTGTTGTAACAGGTTAATACCTTTATAATCAATGTAAAATAGGCGCATATGGATAAGTATTAATGATATTTATGGAACGATGACGATTTGAGTTTAGGAAACAGTCTAAATACCTCCGCACAGGGAGGGGTGGCCAATACCCCACCTACGCAGCGGAGAGGTTAATAGGTTAAAAGAGGTGCAGCCACAGAGTGTAAGGTGAAGTTGAATGGTCAGGCTATGGAGAATGTCAGCTTATTTAAATATTTGGGCAGTGTGTTGAGTAAAGATGGATGAAGAAGTGCAGGAGAGGGTGCAACAGGGAAAGAGGGTTGTAGGAATGCTGAAAGTAGTAACAACAAATAGGGTGGTCAGTATGGAAGTCAAGAAGTCCTTGCATGGCAGTGTGGTAATCCCGACATTGACTTACGGGAGCGAAGCATGGACGTTGGTGAAGAGACTCAAACCAAGAGTGAGAGGGGTGGAAATGAGTTATGTGAGAAATGCGTGCGGATTTACATGGTGGGATAGATAGAAGAATGAGGAAGTACGAGTGAGGTGTGGTGTGGATGTAGATGTGCTGGAAGTCTGAAAAGGAACACCTTGAGATGGTTCGGCCATGTGGAATATATGGGAAGCAAAAGAATGACTAAGAGAGTATGAGAGTGAGGTGGAAGGACAGAAAGGGAGAGGTAGACCGAGTGAGAGGTGGAAGGATGGAGTTAAGAAGTATATGCGTGAAAGCGGTGCTGGATGGGAGGAGGGACCTCGACTGACTGGGGACATAGGTGCATGGCCAACCCTTTGGGGATCACGGCATCCAAAAATAGGTAGATAGATAGATAGATATTTGATAATATTTTGAAATCCTTTCGAAGAGCTTTTAAATATTTATCAAAGTAATAATTGTAAACCTGAAAACCATTAATACATAAGTATCTAATTTTTGCTAAAAACAGTTCTTTATTTTTAAACTGTCCTGGTAATACAAATACGATAAATATAATGCTTAACAACTAAAATATATTAATACATTTAATTTTTACTTATATACTATATATACTGTATGTGTGTGTGTGTATGTAGGAAGCAAATTTTCTCGTAAACATGCTGTATTAACACTTAATTCGCGGTGACCGTCATATGACGGGAGAGAGAATATTGGCCACCCCTGCGGTGCCCGTCATATGACTCGTGCCTTTTTTAGGCCATTATGAGCGAAGAGAGAGAGAGCGGGCATTGCAAGGACAACAGGCAGGCTCGGTCCGCTCACGACAGCGGCGATACCCATACTGAGACCTATTGTATCTGGCCTCCACCTCCACGCCTCTCAAAATAAGGATAAAACCGTCAAATATACAGTACCTCATTTTAGTGTATTTTCCCTTCCATTTGCACTCGTTGTCGTACAAGGATGATTCAGATGTCATTGGAAAGCTCTATTATCGCCCTTTCACGGATATATAATTGTATTACGCAATTTTCCTTAATATTTTTCTTTCACAATAAGGGTGAATGAAGACAACTTCTCCATAGTTCTCCATATTTACTTTTTATATCTGTTACGTTTCGCCTACACTTTTAGGCATCGTCGGGTAAATTATAAAAACATTTGCCAATTATTAGAATATAGAGATAAAAGTGAAGTGTAGCCTACAGTGTGGAGGTAAGTGAGCTAATGACTGGGTGCAATAATGACAAGTTATAGAAACGGTTATAAAGGGGGGAGGGAAAGGGGGGATACATATGGTGGGGTAAAGGGGGGGGTGAGGGGTAGCTAAGGTTAAAGATTTATTGTTAAATTGTTCGTCATGTTTCGAATTCTTTCGGATTTTCTGACTTGTGCTGGTTCTGAAGGTGATGGGTCTTCCGTCGGTGTGGCGATCGTAGTCGGGGATTCAGGGAGATGGGTACGTCGGCAGATAAAGTGGCACGGTTGCGACCATATTAGACTGGATATTAATAGAGGGGGACCTGTCGCGGATATGGATGGCCTCAAGCACCTGTAACCTACGTTTTTTATTAGATGAAGCAATAATTGTGGTGTTCGCCTTCAGTTCATCCTTTGTGATGATTTTATTATGTTAGTTCCAATGATGTTGTTTAGGTCCTCCTTCGTTTGTGTGGTTTGTGATGCGACTTGCCAAGGTACATCTGATCAGACCAATGTAGCATACATTAAGGGATGCGCAGTTCCCAGTGGTACAGTGATACTGGTACACCACATTGGTTCTCGCCATGACGTCCCTCGGTTCGTTGATGTTATTACACATTACTAAGTTGGATGATTTAGTGCTTTTGTAATATATAGAAGGTATTAGACGGCCATAACCCTCAGCAGGGTTACAAGTCTTCGAGATGGTGTCCTTGATAGCCTTTTCGTCTTGTTTTTACGCAGGTGTGTAGGTTTTGTAGTAAAACACGTTGATGTCACAACTTTTTTTGTTATTGTTGTCTCTGTTGATTTATTAAAAATTGATGCAGCTGTTTTCTCAAGATTGTGTCGAAGGTGATATTGGAATGGCTATTGTTTACGAGGATCTGTCTGACCCTCTTTATCTCACAATCGAGTAAGGTCCAAGAGGAACATGTACGTAGAGCTCTATGGATGTATGCTCGCATGACACTCTCTTTGTAGCGATCACAGCACTCTCCACCATCATTTAGACAGTGGCCAGTGATGGTAGGTTTATGGTACACATCCGTGATGAATGTATCCTCTTCGATGGTAACATTGACGTCAAGGACAGGAAAGTAGACTTGGAAGGATATTCTCGTTGTCGGTACACACAAAGATGTCGTCTATGTACCTGCTGTATACTTCCGGTTTGATGCCGTGTTGGTCAAGTGCTTCACTCTCCATATGGGCCATGAAATCCTGGGAGAATAATACAGTACACCTAAAAGGGTAGCCTATATTCAGTATATATATATATATATATATATATATATATATATATATATATATATATACTGTATATACATATATTTATTTATTTGTTTATTTGTAAAGGTGTGCACAAAAATGTTGATGTCAATTCCATAATTTTGTGGTCTTGTACAATAATTTTGTGTTTTGAATCTGCCAATACTATGGTGCACTTAATTCTACACCTTTATTTACATCCAGGGATCCTCATCAATTGGTACCACCCAACTTGCGATATCATGTGTGACGTCATCCAAGAACACTTTATTGCCTTTGGATTCTGGAATGCAACTGAATAAAAAGCTTTTTGGAGATTAACATGAAACTTAAGTAGGCAATTCATGAGGTCCCAGAGTGTTAGCAAGCAGTCAACTATTACATTCTTATGGTATCACCACCAGTTTGTTCAGGTCTCCTGGTATTTTAACAGATAGTCTCGAATTGCCTCTGGAGAATAAGAGCAAGACCTTGCCTGGCACAGAGAGCAGTTCTTGTAGTCCTCTCGATTCCCTTTCCCTTTCAGATTGCCTAGGTTCAAGTCTCGTCAAATTATTAACACAATTGCACACCTAGTGATCATATTGGTGCATATACTGTAAGCTCATAAAACTCATGTCTTATTTACTTCCATTTAATCTCAATTGAATTCATAAAATATTTAACAAGGTTCATATAATAATCGTAACTTTTAATCTAATGTCATCTCTTGTTTCAGGTTCACAAATGAAGTCAGTCGTCAGAAAAATGCATGTCAAGAATTGTAAATTCATTGATCATTAGTCTGTGCATTTGAAGAGCATTGGACTGTACACATCTTTCGAGATGAAGAAATATTCAACATACTTAAAATGTTGTAAACAAAGGAATATTTAATTGCGAATAATCAAATAAAAAAGTTATGATGGAGATATTAGAGGAAGGACCAGTCGTGAAGTTAGAAAATGAAGACCCAGCACAATATGAAGAAGAGGTGTTGGACGTTGAAGGAATTGGCGAGATTATCGAGTGTGAAATAGAACTGCTGGAGTACGAAGAAGCGTTACAGAATGAAGGCACTAGGTACGACAAAAACACAATCCTCAAGTGCAAGGATGGACTACTGGACAACGACACTAGTGGCTCCGGCTGGAACAATCAGAGAGAAACCTACCACACAGGAAACTCAAGGCAAACTATAAGAAAATACCAGTGTCAGTTATGTGGTAAAATATTTGGTTACAAGCACCACCTCACCCAGCATGCAGTAGTGCACTCAGGGGTGAAAGAGTTTGGCTGTCAGGTGTGTGGGAAAATGTTTGGCTATAAACACCAACTGACTCAGCACTTGGTCATTCATTCCGGAGTGAAGCAGTACGAGTGTCTGGTTTGTGGAAAGAGGTTCGGATACAAGCACCACCTCACCCAGCACTCAGTCATTCATTCTGGGGTGAAGGAGTTTGAGTGCCAGATGTGTGGGAAACAGTTTGCCCATAGAAGGGGGCTCAACTCGCATCTGGTCATCCATTCGGGTGATAAGAGATTTAAGTGCGATCAGTGCGATAAATATTTTTCACAGTCGAGCCACCTGGCCTCTCATGTAATGATTCATTCAGGGCTGAAGGAGTTTGAGTGTCAAATGTGTGGGAAACAATTTACTCATCGAAGAGGTCTGGATTCCCATTTGATCATCCATTCGGGTTATAGAAAATTCAAGTGCGACCAGTGTGATACGAGTTTTGGCCAGGCCAGTCACCTAACCTCGCACCTATTAGTTCATTCAGCAGTGAAGGAGTTTGAGTGTCATGTGTGTGGCAAGCTGTTCACCCATAAGAGAGGTCTCGACTCTCATTTAGTCATTCATTCCAGTTTTAGAAAATTTAAGTGTGATCAGTGTGAAAGACGATTCTCACAGGCAAGTCACCTCACCACTCACCTATTGGTTCATTCAGGAGAGAAAAATTTCAAATGCAATCAGTGCGGCAAGTGTTTTTCACGGAACATAAACCTCACCAGACATATACTAGTTCATTCAGGGGAGAAGAAGTTTAAGTGTGAATATTGTGGTAAATGTTTCTCCCAGAAGAGTCACCTTACCAAACATACTGCAAGTCTTCACAAGGAGTCTGCTCCTAGTGCTTCGGACAAGTTGTGTTGGTGGTAGCTACCTGTATGGTTCATTAATTTTATGTACAATGTAATTAAAAAGTATTACGATCATTAAGAAATATTTCCAATTTCAAAATTTGATTTAAAGAATTTTGTTGTCCATAGTAAAGTATATAATATGTTAAAATTTGTCATCTTAACTGGATGAGAAATTACCTTGTTCATATCTTTATTGATGAACTAGGCCTATGACTTGATTATAATAATGGAATATTCAAGAAGTTCAGTTGAGAAACATCATTATAGGTTTGACTCCTGTAAGGAGATAAAGAAAACCTAATATTTAGTAGTGGCCCCGTAATCATTGACGAACATGCCTATTACATAAGGCATCCTCTTCAAACACTAATCCGCCGTAGTTTGAATCTACCGCGCAGAGCATTTAAAATCTGAGGAGCCTTCATCATGAGCGCACGCGACCTCACTCATGGCTTCAGTCATTATGAATTGGGTTCTCACTACGAAAAAACTTCGTAAAAAATAAAAACAAAAAGAAAATAAGAATAACTATCCAATAAGCTTTCCATCATATCGTGGATGTACTTGTGTGGATCTTTGACCAGACGCTGATTCAGGCGTCATTCTTCCTTCACTGACATATCAAGTAAACCAAAACCCTTAATACATCAACGAATGGGAAGGGGATGGTCGGGAGGGCCCCAGTCGTCAATGATTACGGGGCCACTACTAAATATTAGGTTTTCTTTATCTCCTTACAGGAGTCAAACCTATAATTTATTAGTGGCCCCTCCATCATTGACGAACATGCCTGATTTCTAAGACTGGAGGGGGACATTCGTAATCATATCATAACTCTAGCAAAGCAGATAATCAAACAACCACATAGTATTCTTACTTTGAAAAAATATATTTAATTACGGCGCAGACCATATAAATACAAAAAAGGGGGGTACAAGCAGGTG
Organism: Paralithodes platypus; assembly: GCA_032716605.1. Taxonomy (NCBI): domain Eukaryota; kingdom Metazoa; phylum Arthropoda; class Malacostraca; order Decapoda; family Lithodidae; genus Paralithodes; species Paralithodes platypus. The sequence continues at coordinate 25,995,360 of CM064582.1, forward strand.
CGTGCTTCAAAGAAGCCTGCTTGACAAAAAAGGGGGTAACTCTGGAGATTCTGTGAACAGATCTGTAGTTACCAAGGCACCCCACTCAACGAGTGGTGACAAAAATAACAAGTTATAAGTTTACATGTGCACATAATAAACCCCATAATATTCGTGAAAAATAATTTGCAAAGAATCTCCACTGTTTAATACTAAATTGCTTTCACAGCTAAAACTACTATAACAACTCCATTGTTTTGTACTAACATTGTACTAGCACAATTTCTCGCAGAGAAATTTTCATATCACATTAACCCTAATTGTATCACAGCTCTTATACTCTGGCGGGGTCTAGGGTGTCCTATGTTACACTGACTACCCCCCCCCCCCCCCCTTTTCCTTGTAAGTAAACAAAAGTGACAGTAGGGCCACCTAGACCCTCTGCCTTAAAGCTATACATGGTAAGGAAGGTTTGTCCAGAGCAACTGACAAGTATCTAGTCAAAAACGTATGATTAGACGCCCACAACTGTGTGGACGCAATATCTTCTACTGAAAAATTCTTCAGGAAACGTAAAGAGGCCGCCCATTTGCGTAAATCGTGGGCCCTACCCACCACGCCGGGATTACTCTCTTTAATGACTTCGACCAGAAGAGAAGCTAATCTCCGTTTCAGTAAGCGTTTACCCGTACTCGCTACCCATAAAGCACCTTGGGGGTTGAGAGGAGCCACTCTCAAATATTTGGTTAGAGCTTGCACTGGACATAGATTATGGTGCACCTTTCCCCTTTTTAACGCCGGCACCGTGAACTCAGAAAACACGTGTGCACTGTGCTCATTCTTGGCTACAAATCCCGGGGAAGGTGCAATGTGAATACATTCATTAAGTCTACCAAACCTAAGGCAATTAGGTGTGTTGCTCATCGCCGCCAGCTCAGACACTCTGTTCCCGGTGGCCAAAGCCAAAAGGAATACAGCCTTTTTTAAGAGTAATGCAAAATATGCAGTATTTTGGTACAGACGAGAGTGAAGTAAAGACAATGCCTTGTCCAGAGACCAAGTAGGCATGAGCTGACGGGGAGGTGGGCGGAGTTTAAAACATGCCCTCATAAAACCTGTTTCCTCCGCTACCGGTATGGAGAGACCTGTAAGGTCTAAAAAGGGCACTCTAATCGCAGTTAAGTGATTTTTTAACGTTACCACAGATAAACGTTTCTGCTCAAACAGATAATTTAAATAATTGAAAACTAAAGCTACCGATGGCACAGTCTGTTCTGTTCTAATGATCCAAGAAGTAAAGGTTTGCCAATGTGATTGATACTGTCGTTTCGTAGACTGAGTATATTGATTTAATAATTTATTGGTCACCTCTCTACCGTATGGTGCTAGCCACTTGGCCTCCTGAATGTCCATAATGCAAAAGTCAGCAAGGTCGCTAGGTTGCCAATCGTGTCTAAGTGGAAATACCCGACCGGGAGCGACACCGGGTGCGGTCACCACGTCTTTAATTGCTGGTACCACAACTGCGCCGGCCACAGGGGTGCGACTAGCGAGACTAAGCCTCGATAATCTCGTAGTTTGTTCACTACGTGGCACATTAGTGACGCATCTGGCGGCGGAAACAGATAGATGAGCTCCATCTGTTCCAGTCTGTCACCAGAGCGTCCGGCCCCCCTGCCGGCGTCTTCGTCCGGCGGGTGAGGTATAGAGGGAGCTTGTACTCACCTAATTGTAGTATACAGGATTTGAGCCTAAGCTCGTGTTGTCCTGTCTCTCTCTCTACATTTATCCAATTTTGCTTTAAAAGTTTGGATATTTCTTGCTCCCACCTCCTCCCCATCCAACTTATTCCAACACTCAATGCTTCTATACGGGAAGCTGAACTTTCTTACATCAGACTTACATATAACTTTCCTCAACTTACAATCATGACCCCTGGTTCTTCCCTCGTCCCTCACCACAAAATCTCCCTTGTCGATCTTCTCAAAACCTTTCACACACTTAAACATCATGATCATGTCACCTCTCTCTCTCCTCTCCCTCAGCGTTGGCAGCTTTAGCCTCTCCAATCTCTCCTCATAAGGCAGGTCTCTAAGGCTAGCTATCATCTTAGTGGCAACTCTCTGAACCCTTTCCAGTTTTTTATTATGTTTTATAAGGTGTGGAGACCACACCACTGCTGCATACTCCAGTCTTGGTCGTATTATTGTCCCTATTATTTTTGCTAACATCTCTTCATCTAAATAATTCAGAGCTATTCTCATGTTAGTCAACACTGCATAGGTTTCACCAGTTATTTTATTTATATGCTGTTCAGGTGACAAGCTGTCTGCCACAACTACCCCTAGGTCTTTTGCTTTCACAGCTTTACTAATTATTTCATCTCCTATTTTATATCCCCAAGAAGGTCTATATTTACTTTTTCCCATCTCAAGAACCTGACACTTACTCGTGTTGAATTCCATTTTCCAAGTTTGACTCCACTCATATAACTTATCTAGGTCTCTCTGTAATTCTTCACAACTACTCCTACTTGTAATATGCTTCATTAATTTTGCATCATCAGCAAACATAGATATATATGAGCCTATTCCCATTTGAAGGTCGTTGATGAAAACCAAAAACATGATTGGGGCCAACACCGATCCTTGAGGCACTCCGCTTTTTACCCTTTTCCACGAGGAGAACTTTCCTTTTATTACTGTTCGCATTTCCCTCCCAATTAAATAGTTTTCCATCCACTTTAATAATACTCCCTCAACCCGCCCCACAGTCCTGAGCTTCCACAACAATCTCTTATGAGGCACCTTATCAAATGCCTTCTTGAAATCTAAGTAAATACAATCTACCCACCCCTCCCTCCCTTGTACAATGTCAATTACCCTATCATAGTAACTCAACAAATTTGTGGTACACGAATGACCTTTTCTGAACCCGAACTGCTTGCTTGAAATTATTTACCTCTCCTCCAACATACCCACCATCTTTTTCTAATAATCTTTTCACAAAGCTTGCATATAACACTCGTTAAGGATACCGGTCGATAATTTAGCGGGTCTTCTTTATTTCCACTTTTATATATTGGAGTTATATTTGCTTGTTTCCATTCTAAGGGAAGTTCCCCCTTGTTTAATGAGTGTTGAACAATATTAAAAATAGGTCTCACTAGTTGTTCAGAACATTCTCTTAATACCCATCCAGCAATGTTATCTGGGCCCATAGATTTTCTCACGTCCAATTCTTCCAACAATGATTTTAGTTCATCCTTGTTGACTTCTATCGACTCTAGTCCCTGTATCTCGTTCAATTCCACCACAGGTTCTACATAGTCATCCTCCTCCACAAACACGGATGTTAATGTATCATTCATAATTTCACACATACCCACTGTGTCTTCATATAATTGACCCTCTACCCTAAGCTTTGTTATTTTGTCCTTTATTTTTGTTTTGCCGTTGATATAACTATAGAACAGTTTGGGTTCTTTATTACATTTGTTTACTATATCTTTTTCAAAGTTCTTTTTCTCCTCTCTTATAGTCTTGACATAGTTGTTTCTAGCATTCTTATACTCATTCCATTTTTCCTCAGTGTGTCTCCTTCTCACTTTATTCCATGCAGAGTCCTTTTTGTTCTGGGCAATGTGACATCGCATGTTAAACCACTCTTTCTCCTTAGCCAGCTTTCTATCCTTAAATGTTGGTACATATTTATCTACCCCCTCCCTGTAAATGTCTAGTAACATGGTGTATTTTACCTGAATATTCTGTTCTTGCTCAATAAATGACCAATCTATATTTGCAAAGTATCCTCGTAATGATTCATAATCCGCCTTACTATAATTTAGTCTATATTCCCTATGTTCCTCCTCTCTGCCTTCCAGAAATTCCACTGTCAATTCAAATTCAATCACAGCATGATCGCTTTTTCCCATGGGACTCAAATATGTTAGGTTCTTTATTTCTTGGGGGTCTTTGGTGAATAATAAGTCGAGTCTTGATGGTTCATCACCTCCTCTAAATCTTGTATTTTCCATAACGTGTTGTGTTAATAGATACCCCATTGTTAGTTCAAGAAATTTGCTACCCCAAGTATTTTCATTTGAACCCGCATCCAAACATTCCCAATCCACCTCCCCGCAATTAAAGTCCCCTGCAAGAATAAGCCTATTTTTCCTTTTACAAATAATTTCTAACATACGCAAGGTTTCCAAAATTAATTCATTATATTCATCGTTGCTCCAAGATTTAGTCTTAGGAGGTAAATAAACTGATACAATGTCCAATTTTGACCTATCATTATCCTCAATTTCAACTGCTACCACTTCAGCAATGCTATCACCAAGTTTTAATTCTTTAGCAGTAATTTTATTATCTACCATGATCAACACTCCTCCTCCTAGCCTTCCTAACCTGTCTCTTCTCCATGTACTGTATCCTGCACAACTAATTATATTCGTGTCTACCTCCTGGTTAAGCTTAGTTTCAGTCAAACATACTACCCCGGGCCTCTCTCTCTTTACATATTCGTCAAACTCAATCTTTTTGGAAATTAACCCATCAATATTTGTATACATGAACTTAGCGTTTCCAGTATTTTCCCTATTTTTCTCGTCCCTGCCCGTTCCTTTCTTTTTTGTACGTACCCCTCCCAATTTATTTCCTAGCTTGTCTCCTCTTCTCTTGTTTCCACCTGGACTGTTTCTCGCTCCGTTTCCACCTCCCCTCCCTCTGCCTCCACTTGGACTGTTTCTCTCTCTATCTCCACCACCCCTCTCTCTGCCTTCTCCCCCGTCACCCGCACCATCTCCTTTTCCCTCCCTACTTCGTCCCTTCGCTTTATATACCATTTCTTGAGTTTTCCCTCCCACACTCTCCAGAAAAACTTCTTTTCGTCTTCTTTCGTCCTTTCTCCATTCTTTACATTTGCCTCGGTTTGCAATTCCTTTCTTATGTTTCGATCCTCAATACTCATGTCTTTTCTAATTGTAATTTTCTTAAACTTGCTGGTCAAGTTAAGTCTCCATGTTACGTTCATTATTGCATCCACTGTTACCCTAGACCTAAACTGCACTCTCATTGGCCTTGTGTTTCCCTTACTATATTTACCCATTCTCCTAACTTCTTCAATATCATCTCTCCAGTTGTTTCCTTCTTCATCGACATGCTTGATCAATGTTTTTACCTTATTAATTTCTTCCTTATCCCTAGCTTTCCTCTCAATAATGTGCTCCTCTATATCCCCAAATACAATAATACACTTATTTCTATCTATTGTTTCACGCAGGACCTGTTCATTTCTCCTCATAGCTTTTACTACCACTGATTCTAAATCTTTATTTTCCCTTTCTGATTGTTTCTTTTGTTCCTCCATGATTTCCTTCATTGCCACTTCCTTCACTTTTCCTCCTTCGTCATTAACCCATTTATTGTGTTTCTCCTTAATCTCCTCCACATGTGTTTTCATTTCCTTGGTTTGCCCTTTGTATTCTTCAAGTTGCAATCTTAAAGCTTCATTTTCGTCCCGGAGTTGCCCCATATGAGTTTGAATTTCTTTTAGGCTAGCCCGACTCAAATCTTGTCCAGGCTCGATGTCCCCAGCCTGAGCACCACATATTGAACATATAGCCTCAATCTGTGAACTAACACTCACCTTCCACTCCTGCATATCCTCCTTCCACCTTTTAATGTCATTCAGCTCACGTATAACTTTCCCTAGAATGCCCTCGGTCTCACCGACTTCAAATCCATCAAAGTCAGCCATATTTGTTTACATCCACTCGCATTCACAATCGCTTGAATTATTTTTATCACTCGAAATATCCTCACTTGATTTTAATCTCAAATTATTTTAATACTGCATTATAATACAGGACAACACAAAATATCCTTATACTCAAGTTTAGGTGAGTTTATTTGACGAGCGCTGTAAACAGCTTGCTAGATCAGCTGATTTTCGGGAGCGTGAGTGCGGAGGTGTTGTCTCGTTGGTGGTTCGTGTGTGTGTGAGTCTCCTCGGACGCAAACAGATCCACTTGTGGATGGTAGAGCTCTGCAATCATTTGGTTGAAAATGGGTTGCTTGAGCTCCCATTCTACTGTCGTGCTCTGTCTCCGGGACAGAGCGTCTGCCCAGACGTTTGCTACGCCTGGGAGATAAGATGCGTGAAGATAAATGTCTAGTCTGTTGGCTAGAGTAAAAATCTCTTCCGACACGTTTAGCAACTTCCTTGACCTCGTTGACCCTTGTTTCTGAATACAGTGAACTGCGTTCAGATTGTCCATTCTGAAGGCCACCAACTTGCCCCTTAAAGCAGGGCCGTGAGCCTGAAGGAAATACAAGGGGACTAGTAATTCTTTGACATTGATGTGGGAGATTTCTAAGTGGGACCAAAGCCCCTGACCCTGGTGCCCCTGATTTGACTGAAATCCCCAACCTATTGTGCCTGACGCATCCGTGTCTACCCATACTGTTGGCGGAGGAGAGGTCCATGACATTATTGAGTGCAACGTTTCCCTCTTCGCCCAGACCGCTAGTAAGGTGTGGATTAATTTTGGGATGGGCCATAACTTTCCCGCCGGTAAGAGTGGGAAATATTTGTTGCCTTCCAATATTAAACGTTTTACTTTCAACCGGCCCAACATTACAGTTAGTTGAATCCAGTTGAGAGAGCCGACCAGAGACTCCCAGACCCTTCGTGTCGTAGTCAGACTGTGAAGAAACATGAACAGTTTCCTGCGAAACCTGTTGCGATTGTCCACACTCTGACTCAGAGAGAGAGCAGCTGTGTCCCAGACCAGCCCTATCCACTGAATTACTCGTGAGGGAACAAGGTTTGACTTTACCAGATTTACCTTGAACCCTAGAGTTTTGACATGATTTAAAATTATGTTGACATGTTTGATGCATAATTGCTCTGTCTCTGCCACCACCAGCCAGTCGTCTAGGTACCACAGCACTCTGATTCCTTGCTTTAATAACGGCATCAGGGCTTGCCGGACTAATTTCGTGAATAATCGAGGTGCCAGGTTCAAACCGAATGGCATCCTTTGAAAAACAAAATTTTGGCGCCTGATCTGTAAGGCCAGAAACCTTTGAAACCTTTTGTTTACCGATACGTGCCAATAAGCGTCTGTCAGGTCTAGGGAACACATCCAACCTCCCGGCGGAAGTGTTAGCCTGATTTGGTGTACTGTTAACATACGGAATGACTCGTTGTGAATGTGAAGGTTCAGATAAGACAGGTCTACGACTGGTCTCATCTGAACACTGTCCCTTTTGGGAACCAAAAATAGCTTGAACGTCAATACAGGGTAATTTGGGGGGACCGGGATGATGACATTCTTGGCAATCATTTCCTGGACCAATGACTCCACCTCTAATGAAACAAAATTCGCCGTTGTCGGCTGACGTAAGCGAGGTCGCCGGAGCCACTGCCAAGTGATGCCTTTGCGTGCCACCATCCGTGCCCAAGTTTTTAACGGCCATGCTTGGTGACATGTTCGGAACGACCCAGTTAGCAGACAAGGGTTCGCCGGCTGTACTACCCTCGGATCCGCCGGCCTTAAGACTGGCACCGGGAGTGAGAGAGACTTTAGTTTTTTTATGGTGGTGGAGTTGGTGGTGGTGGACGCTTCACCGGCTGGCTGGCGTTGGCCGAAGACGGGCCCTGACCTGGCTTATTATGGCCGCGTCCTCTCTGACCTGAAAACCTACTCTGTCTATGCCTGTACTGACCTTGAGGGGAGGAGGAGGACTTAGGTGGAAGAAAGGGCTTAGATCCCCCCGGCTGAGCCTTAGCAACTGGCCTGGGTTTGGGGAAGTTAAAGGCAGGTTTCTTAGAAGGGGTGGGACTGTGTTTAAAGGCCTGAGCCATATTAAACACCGTTCGCCACACGTCAGGGGTCATTAAAGAGGGAGTGAGCACTGGTGACATGACCACCTGATTCGCAATGCGATCAGGCAGTTTTCGGACTAAGGACATTCTGAGGTCTTGTCTCGCTCGTACCGCCTCAAGCAAGGCGGTGCGGATGTCACCCAAAGATTGGATTGACGACTGAAGAAGCAGTCGCCGGGACAATTCAACCGATCGTCTGGCGTCCGCGTCTGCGATTGCCTGAGTGGACCGGAGCAAAGACTTTGCTATCTGTTGAGACACTATGTATTGGAGAACAGGCGAAAAGCTTTCCCCCTTAGCCTAAATTCTCGTTCTAGGTGAGTTGAGGTAGGGGTAGTGAAAGGTTCTTTTAGCTCACAGAGATTCATTTTAGGGGCAGCTAAGAAAGCAAACAAAGCTGAAGGGACTCCGCCGGCAGAACACACTGGCATGGAGAACCAAGAATGAGTATCTTGAGGGATCTGGTGGGAAGTTTTGGAAGTAAATGTGGTCGCAAAGTTTTGAGCCTCTGCCTCCCATTCCACCCAAGGTCCAGGACCCAACTGCCCCACCAACTGTTCCTTTTACTTATATATTTTCTAGATCTCAAGTGACTGCGTCTCTTCCGTGGATTGACCTCCCAATCTACCAAGATTGGAAGCCAAATGTCACATTTTTTCCTTTGCCCCTCAGCTTTCTCTTCATAATTGCTGAGGGGCACAGGGCCCTGGGTGGGGCTTTGGTTTCCCGGGTGTTTCTGTCGCCCTCCTCAGCTCCCCGCCATGGAGTGGCTTCGGTCACCCATGCTTTATTGTGGTCGGCTGGGAGGGTTCTGTGGGGGCACTCGGTTATGGCCTTGGTCTTGCTCGGGGCCTTGGGGCTGTTCGGCCAGGCAGCTTGGGGAACAACAACAACAACAACAACAACAACAACTGCCCCACCTTCAAGACTGGATTAGCTGCTGTGTCTGTGACGGTTAGCAAATCGAGTTCTGGAGTGAGAGCTGACAGAGTCTTAATGTCATTAAATCCGTCATGCTTAGACCAGTCTGAAAAAAGTTTTGAAGCTGAGGCAGAGGGTAAAGCCGGCTTAGCAGCATAAACAAACTAATCTTGGTGATAATAACTAGGTATAGCCTTGATGTTGACATCTAGTACATTGCCTAAAGTATCCAAGGCCCTTAATTTCCTAGATTTATTGCCCTGGATGACCCACTCACACGGTACTGGGAGTTCCCCTGACAAGGTAGGTTGGGCAATCTCTGGTTTAGTGGGGGTCAAAAGGACCCATGACTCGTCTGGTCCGTAAAGCAAGGGCATAGCTACCTTTCTGAGAGGCGCTCTGTCTAGGGGGGGCGGATTGACATCCGTTATAACCCTTACATTGGAAGTGGTCAATGCCACCGTAGCAGGCCTAGTAACCACTGATGGTGACAGAGGGGGAGGGTGAGGGATCTGAGTTAAAGCAATAGAAGTCATCAGAGGCCGTACCGTAGAGCTTGTCGTGGGAGCTCCCAAGTCCACTGTGGGAGTTTCCTACTGTTGGCTAAAAAATTTAGATAAAGCATTACTGAGTAGCCCATCAATTTCCTGTGCAGTGACAAATTGACTTGATGATGTACTAACTAGGGAATCATTAAGATCTTGTGCAGCGTCTAAGCCTGAACCTGACTCTTGCCCTTCCATATCTGAGATAATTGAAACCTCGTCTTTTTTATCCTGTTCCTCCTGAGAAGATCCCGCCGAAGCTGGGGTATCACCTTGTTGCCAAGATAAGTCAGGGATAGAGGATGGGATCGCCGCGTCCCGGTGGACGTCAGCCACTGTGTGAATAGTTTGAGCCGGAAGTGGGTGGTCAGGTCCTGGCTGAGAATAACGCCAAACACCTAGGCCTTGGCCTACACTCCCTTGGGAGTCCGCAACACTCTCAACCCCTGAGCCCCATGAATTCTCTAATTCCAGAGTTAAAATGTTAATGGGTAAATCATCTTTAGGTACAGGCACTATACTGGACCCTTGAGCCCGAACACCAACTCTGTCTGGGGTAGAGGTACGATGAGAAGCACTAGAAACTGGTGAATGTCGTGAGGCCTTTTTATCATGGGAATCCCTCTTTGAAGATCTATGGCTGCGGTGTGACCGTGAGCTACTCTTCGGTTTATAGGATTTATCGCCGTGACCACTGGTGGAACTTTCTGTCTTACTCTTCTTACTCGATGGTGAAGAGGCAAGACTAGATGGCTGGTGTCTGAGAGGTGACCTAGACCGAGATCTCTCCCGGGACGAGGAGGCTGCCGCCGGGGGTGTAGGCTCTCGTTGACGTTTCGCAGTAGCAGTAGGAGCAGACACAGAAACCTGACCAGTCTCTGCCGGCTTACGACTAGTTACTCGAGAGGGATGTTTAGGGGGAGGGTGCTCAACAAGAAGCCTATCCCAAAGAGGGACGTTGTCACATTGAAGTGATTCATGAGCCACAATCGTAGTATACGCTGCCATCTGTTGCCTAACCTCTCGTAAGGCGACCGCTGCGGTCTTATCATTATCGCAGAGGACTTTGACACTTAATTGGGAGCAAAATGAACATTTGCGCGTCACCCACAGACCCCTTGAACGGTCTAGACATTTAACACACTTGATGCAAAGAGTGTGCGCAAAAATAGGGATATCTGCACAGGTAGGGGTAATGCATAAAGCAAAAACTTGGGCAAAGGTAGCCATGACAGAGACTGGTGGGAAACTACTGCAGGGTCTGTATTGGTCCGCCGGGGCCCAGCTCTGGAAAAAAATAAAATTTCCAGGAGTTAATGCTCATAAAGTTAACCCAACATGATCGCATACACACACACACACATGTGTCAATAACCCGCCGGGTAACGAGCCGTAATGTCACAACGATCACAGCTCGCTACGCGGCGGGATCCTATAAAGATTTCCGAATATCGAAACATGTCCTAAGAAAGTTAAGAATACCCTCTAACATAATATAAAGGACCAGTATGGCGTTTATAACATAGTCTTTCTGGTGGTGACTGTCTCAAGATTCAATTTTGGAAAAAAAAAAAACACAAAGACGCCGGCACCAGAATTATTTAGCAGAATAACACAGGGCAGGCTGATACGAGATCTGATTTCTAACGAATTGTCACAAAGGATCGCCGTAAGTTTGAAGGCGGCGATACATTAACGTATCTCTCAATTAACTGGTTAACTATAAGGAATTGTAAATTCCTTATTTCCTCCTCCCAGGAGCACCCGCCGGGTGTGAAAAATTTGTAAAAAGATGTTAAACCTAATTGAGCCTTCGATCGCTGTCCGGCTGAAGGCGGAGATACCTAAAGTACCACTTAAAATGGTTCGGTTAACGAAATTGAATGACCAAGACGTTCATCCCACCCTACCAAGGTGCACCCGCCGGGTGATATGTAAACAACGTTAACCCCATAAGTTCCTGTCCCCACTTCTTTGTAAAAGATCGCCGGGGAGGAAAGCCCTCAAACAACAGCTAGGTTTGTTCTATTTGGTTTGTAAAACCGGGTAGAAAAACTTCATAACATCTGTCCGCATGAACAATGTTAGATGGGTACAGCCAGACCGCCGGGGATCATAGGGAGCCTGAAACAGGCACCAACACAGAGACGCAGTCCTGGAGAGCCACAGACACCTCCTCGCCGGGGACACAAGCCTGTGTTGAAACCACGCGTGGCCCAACACGGTTCTCGGCCGGGTTTTTCATGGTGAAACCGAGAAAAACCCGCCGGAAAGTAACCCACCCCGTTCAGAAACCAACTGAACGCACAACGGACCTGGGAATAAGCCAAGCACGACTAGCCCAGGGCCCACACAATAATCCGTGGAATTAGCCAATACACAACTAATCCAGGAAACAAACATAGTCCGTGGAATTAGCCAATACACAACTAAACCAGGATACACATGACACAGTAGGACATATTTATAAAATAAACAATAACTCTTGTACATGTGGCAAAGCTACGAGCGGCTGGCTAGGCCTAAGCAGACGGCATACGAAAAGTTGAAATATAAACAAAAACACTGGAAATATAACAACAGGAACCACCGCCAACACACCACTGTAGAAAAGACTTCCGACAAAGGGAAGACTGACTCGGGACCCAGAAAAAACTTCACTAAGTGAAGAAAAATACGCTGGGAACGTCAGAAGCACAGCTTACCTCATCAGAACGATAAAAGGCAGCATAAAATAACGCGTAATGAAAGCCGCCTGCATCACAAGCTAACTCAACTGTGAAAAGATCACATGTCCACAACAGGACCACGAGGGTACATCCGAAATAGATGCCCCAAACACACGACCCAAAATACACTGCACTGCGGGCAACCAGCCCAGGACTCTCCTGCTACGCATATCCTAACCTTACTCGATACATCCCGGAGTAAACAAATGAGAAAAAACTCACTAGGGACGCAGCAAATGCGGAACCAGCGGAGCGTGGGGAGACACATCCGGGCAGGTTGAGCGCAGAGCAGAGAAGGAAGAATGACGCCTGAATCAGCGTCTGGTCAAAGATCCACACAAGTACATCCACGATATGATGGAAAGCTTATTGGATAGTTATTCTTATTTTCTTTTTGTTTTCATTTTTTACGAAGTTTTTTCGTAGTGAGAACCCAATTCATAATGACTGAAGCCATGAGTGAGGTCGCTTGCGCTCATGATGAAGGCTCCTCAGATTTTAAATGCTCTGCGCGGTAGATTCAAACTACGGCGGATTAGTGTTTGAAGAGGATGCCTTATGTAATAGGCATGTTCGTCAATGATTACGGGGCCACTAATAAATAAATGCCACTACAAGCAAAATGGAGGTAACTCCACCAGAGGCTTTAATGTTGTTGTTGTTCCCCAAGCTGCCTGGCCGAACAGCCCCAAGGCCCTGAGCAAGGCCAAGGCCATAACTGAGCACCCCCACAGAACCCGCCCTGCCGACCACAATAAAGCCTGGGTGACCGAAGCCACTCCATGGCAGGGAGCTGAGGAGGGTGCGGAAACGCCCGGGAAATCAAAGCCCCACCCAGGGCCCTGTGCCTCTCAGAAATTATGAAGAGAAAGTTGAGGGGCAAAGATAAAATGTGATGCTTTGGCTTGCAATCTTGGTAGATTGGGAGGTTAATCCACAGAAGAGACGCCGTCACTTGAGATCAGGCTTTAATGTAAATGGAAACAGACGAACAAGATACGGACATATTCATATGCTTTGATGTTTATAACATTTGCATGTTTAATGTGAAGTTGTTATCATGATTATTCATCTCTAGAAAGTATTGTTCGGCTAAGCTTATTTCAGGGTTAAAGGAAACAAAGAACACCAAGCAAACAAACTAAAAACTGACATACATACAGTATGCTTACATACTTTACATACATACAGTATGCTTACATACTTATGTTAATAAAAACATTTATGTTATATTGCTTTGATGAATCAGCATATTTTACAAAAACAATTGGAAAACTTCCATTCAACAAATTTCAATTATAAGCTTATGGAATATCGCACACTCCAGTTTTTCCAAACATATACTGGGGTTATTGGCATTCATATTCAAAATTATCTAGAAGAGATATCTTTACATAGAAAGAAACCAGAGACTGCTATCTATTTTAGTTTTGGAGAAATAACAGGAAAACTTCTGAGCTCTGTAAGAACGCCGCTTATGAAGTTTGTCAACTGACTGCCTCATATTATAAATTATGAAATTTAGATTATGAAAAGCCAGCCATCCGGCTGGCTCAGTTGATAGCGTCACTCCTTCCCTTCTTGCAGTCTAGCGTTTAATCCCCACTCAGATTTAAAAGTTTTTCAGAGATTTAGCTGGTGGTTACCAGCTCCCCATGAGCAAGGGGGATGGGTTGTTGTTGTTGCTGTTCCCCAGGCTGTCTGGCCGAACAGCCCCAAGGTCCCGAGCAAGGCCAAGGGGGATGGGTAATGGTCTCTGGTTGCTTAACCCGGGAACTGCTGGGAGACTCTTATGAGTTTTACTGGGTGACTGTGGGGAGACTCTTATGATCCTAGGCCTAAAAAAAAACACACACACACATTTAAAACACCCCAGTAGCACTTGATTTTTTTTGTTTTTTTGCCCCTCGGCCATGCCACATATCACTCCTCCACATCCCCTCCCTTCCCCCCCCCTTCAATTATCACCCATTTTCCCTGTTATTCCCTTATTCTTAGGTATATTTTCGTGCTAACATTAGCGAGTTGCTAGCAGGGCGTGGTCATCTGTGTTTTTTTTTGTTTTTTTTTTTTCTATATTCCAACTACTCCCTCTCGGGCATAGGCTGATAGCCTTTACACTCTACCGCTGAACACGGTGAGGCCCGTGAGGTCTTGTTCCAGCCTAGGGAGTGTGACACCTAAGCGTGGGAAATAGCGGGAGATACAGAGAGAGGCCGCAGTGTCTCTCCAGGCTTCGAGAGGGGAGGATGTAGAGCAGGCTGGCTCACACTTGATGAATGAAACTCTCACTTTCATTTCGCGATTTTGACCATCCAAACACTTTTTCCACTTGTTTTATTGTTGTAACATGTTACTATCTTCATATTAAACTTAAAATAGGCACATATGGATAAGTATTAATGATATTTATGGTAAAATAACTATTTTAGTGAGGAAACAGTGTAAATACCTCCGCACAGGCGAATGGTGTATACTACCCCCTATGCGCAGCCCAGAGGTTAAAGAAATGTCAAGCGCTTGGGAATACAGTGGAGCCCCCATCTTAGCTCCTTATCGGTTCTGCAGAAATCGAGCAAAGATTGAAACAGCCAAAATCGGGGCACTGTTCTTATGGGGAAAATTCTAATCGGTTCCGTGCTCATTCTAAAAGTTGCACTTTTTCCCAGTTTTAACCTATGACAGCATGTTATTTGTCTACATAAAGTAGGCCCAAATCTTATGCATTGTAAATAATAATGCAGACATGGCTAAATAACAGTCTTAACCATAAAACTTAGGTGCATTATAAATACTGTAGATTGGGGCATTGTTTCTATCATGGGAAATCTTTTAGGCCTAGGCTAGGCCTAGGTTCTAAATTCGCCCAGTCACCCCTCAAGTACCCATTTCGCCCCAAATACATCCAATAAATACATATTATGAGGAAAATACATATAAATACATATTATGAGAAGATTACTTACCACATTTAACACCTTACGAGCGGCCTATGCGGTTTATTTATGTGTACCGCACAGCGGGGTGTTTTTAGCCAAAATAGGGCTGTTTACGTGATCATTTTCATGCCTAAATAAGACCCAGAACGTAAAACAAGTACCTATCCCTGAAAGGGCATAAACAGAGCTTTCGAAGGACACCATAACGATCCTTGTATGATGGATAGTTTTCTTGCAATAACCGTGCAACGCGAGTGCAAAAAGCAGGTAATTCGGTACTTTCAGTACCTAATTGAGTATGTAGCGAGTGAGAGAGGGAGGAGGGAGCTGAGATTTGTGTCAGTAGGTTCGCCGCGGTGGTCTGGAGCAGTCATACGCTCGCTAGTCTCCTGCCACCACTTGTCTCTCTCTCTCAGCCACATTACGTGCTGAAATTTCCACTCGAGTTATGTCGAGCGCCGCCACATAGTCCAGCTTTATTTAACTCGACTTATGTTGCTCGCCGCTAAATAAGGGTTAAACCAATGTCATATTTAGCCTAGCCTAACATCGTCTAGGCCATTTCTACT